>OX439129.1:36485026-36832526 GCA_949318235.1 Ecdyonurus torrentis | reverse complement strand
AGCTTAGTCATACACCTATATATATATATAACAAAAAATATATAACCGTGTAAAATTTTTAACCCATTTGTTTACACAGTTTTTTATTATTATTATTATTTTAACTTAGTATTTTTATGCAAATTTTTGTAGCACCTGAAGAAACAACATCTACAATTTTTAACGCCTTCAATTTTATAATATAAATAACTCAATTTTTACATTTTATAATTTTAATAGAAAACTATATTTTATTACTTTTTTTTCAGTTTATTTATTTTTAAACGAAAAAAAAAATGTGTGTACAAAAAAATATGATCGTTTATTATTATATTAAAAAAAGTAATAATGGTTAGTGTTATATCACATGGTATGCCTGGTTAGTATCAAGAAATATAAACAGTTTAAAACAGCATGAACCCCCCTCCCTCAGAAATCAAGTCTGGCATGTTCGCCATGACTCTATGGTGTTCTGGGTAAGCCATGGTTATTCCTGTCCCAATTACCTCGCGGGGCGAAAACCATGATGCTCTATACTACTCGGGGAGTAAAATATATATAATACAGGGTGCTATAGCCTAAAGCATGCACAAAATGTACGTAGAGTTGGCATTTTGCCCAAGGGTCTCTAAAGCAAGCAGACACCAACACTATCATTATTATACGAACAGTACACATGTAAAACTAGATAGGTATATAAAAATTTTATTTTAAATAGTTGTAATATATAATATATATATATTTTTTATGCGAAGAAAAATTGAGAGTAAACATTTCTTATTAAAAACTATATATTTTTCTTTGTACTATTTTGAAACACACAAGAGGTGTTGAATTTTACCAGCATTCTATATTATAATAGTGTCTATTTAAATAGCTATAAAAACCCACGACTAACTACAATAGATAATTTTGATATAATCTTGGCAACACTGTGTATCCACTATCAATTAGGACGAGCTGCGTTGCCATAAAATTATACCCAGAAATTATAACTTTTTTTTTTTTTTTTTTTTTTTTAAATTTAAGAGAGACAATTTTGTGCGTCGTATATTGGAGAACAATAATGACAAAATCATAAAAATCGTGATGTTTTATTATTATTATTATTTTATTCTGTGTATAATTTTTCCAGACTTGGATCGTTCAGGTCTTCTACATAATTATTTACGTTCTTTTGTTTTCTTCTCTCTCTCTCTTGTGTCTTGCAACGTAATTTATTATTCTAAGGCTACATAAATTCTTCAAGGACACTATAATCAGGCTTTCAATTATATATATATATATATATATATATATATATATATATATATATATATATATATATATATATATATATATATATAAGAATGAAAAAAAGTGTATATAAAATATACAAAAAGTTCCATTAAGGTAAAAATGTTGGTACAACGAGTATAAAATAATTGTTGGCTAAGCTTATTTTGATCAGCATTATTATTATTAATAATGAATACTCAAGAATTAAAATATATAATTATTTAAGTATAAAAAATAATGCTATGACCATAAACTAAAATTATTTATATCGTGTGAGTATGATTTTATCTCATAAAATATAATTCAAATTCTGAACTATACATATTATAGGAAAATATATAAAATAATATATTATATTTTTATAAATTCTTTTTATCAACAAATTGAAGATATAATTTGATTTATTTTAATAATATAAAAAATATGATGTTCGTTAAGGAAGTCAATAGCGGTCACGGTGAAGGGAGTTATTATTATTATTTTTCTTTCTGGTTCACCCTCTTGTTCACCGGATGAAATTGAAATTTAATTTCCTGACAATAACAATATTGTTTCTCTGTCACCGTAATAACTTTTCAGTCCTTTATGATGACAATAATTTAATTTTCTTTCTTTTTGTGTACATAAATAAATTCTATTTTTTACCCTTAAAGGCATAGAAAACATAAAACACAACGTTCTTTTTAGTCATGAAACACAAAATGTGATCTACAAAACTGTTGACAATTTTTACCAGAATGTAAATGTGGCCCCACAAGAGAGCGTAAAAAAACTGTAAAGTATGCAATTTGCGGGAATATTTCTGTTTATGACGTCAGAAACAGGCAAAAACTAGTATGCAAATGTTGTACTGCGGTTGCATAAATCGAAATTTGCTGATCACTGCTACGGCGCTACATTTGGGTTTTGAGACAAACTAAAGTTATTTATGTAAGTCCCATCAAGTGTTTTGTGATATAAATGCGTGTGTTTTCTTCTGGTCTATTCCTTTAATATATTATTATAAAAAAAAATCTATTTAAAGTTCTTGGTGTATATTTTAATGTTTTTATTAATAAAGAAATTTGTTTAAAATTTTGATAATAATTGCTGTATTAAATCAGTCTCTTGAATACCAAAAAGGTATTTTAAAATTATAAAGCTTAGCTATAATATAAATACCGGTGTCTTAAAAGTTATGTAAAGAATTTTAATATTAAAACTTTATATCCACATACTTCATACACCTCTAAAAAAAAAAAGTCTTAAATTCTCTTATATAAAATCTTCTTCTTTTTTTTCTTTGTTATTATAAAAAGTTATTATGATATAAAAACCATGATGCGGTCAATACAAATAATGTTCTTATATATCAACAACAATAAGTTACATTACAAAATTTGTAAGACGTCATTATATTAATATTAGTCAAGGAAAATAAAGAAAGAAGATATAACATATAAAAAGGGGTCCATATCTATATGAATAATGAACTTACTGGTCGTGTGTCAGGAATATAAAAAAGTAAGTGTACTACAATAAAGAATTACTCTCTCTTCATCACTTGATATCAAATAGTAGACAAAAGAAGAAGTTTATATAAGTGTGTATGTGTGTGTGTGAGTGTGTAAGAAAAAGTGTGTGTGTGAGAGAGAGGGTTGCTTATAATAAACGCAAAAGAAGGGAGATAAAATAGTGGTCCAGCCAGACAGGATGCTGGTCTGACAAAAAGGGTGGGGGGAGGGAGATACAGGTGAATACTTCAAGAGATGAAGGTTGTTCAGAGAACTTATAGTACACGTGACTGTAAACAGGTTTTTTTTTATCCTATGAAGGAAGATTCAAGGCCATATTAATCTGCTTTTTTTTCTTTTCTTTTTTCTTTTTTTGGCCCGGGTTACCTATATAAACGCAGCATCTCTAAGGAGCAGAAAATATTATGCACTCATGGGACAATTTTTTTTTTTTTTTTTTTTTTTTACATAATATATATATTTATTTATTTTCTGTCTCATTATTCACTTTTTGCAATATTGGCTCACAGCACCCCCCCCCCCCCCCCAAAGTCCTTTTTTATTATTTAAATTTATTATAGCTTAAAATTTTTTTAATATATGATAAAATATTATACGTATATAATATTATATAAAAAAATTAACATGATAAAAACGTTAGTTTGGTATAATAATAATAAAAAAAAGAGTTGATATATTGCGCATGTATAAAAAAAGCAAAATAATTTTTTTTGGAGGAGAGAAGAGTGGTTACATACTGATAAGACGTTGAATGTTCGCCGTGTATTTTATAATAGTGAGAGTGAGAGAGAGATGAGTGGAGGGCAGTATTATTATGGTCCAGGGTCCATATAGCTTCCGAACGTGTATATAGCTCAGTTCCCTCCACCTATTTTTAAATTAAAATACAATACCACATTTATATATATTTCTTAAATTATATTATTTTTGGAGCAAAAATATACCATTTGTCATCTTACCGAAATCTAAAAATGTCACACATATCTTTCATATAAGTAAATTGATATCTCAACTAATATTTCACGCATATATATATATATATATATATAGAAAGAACTGCATATAACATTCAACTAAAGAATAATTTCTAGTAAAAATTTCAATTAGTCATGAAATTACATAGTAAAGGTGCTGTCTCACTCTTATTGATGGTCAAAAAATGATGACTATGACATATGAGTGATGATCAACTTTTTTGGGGTACACTCGCATAATAATCATAAAAAAAAAGAAAAAAGAAAAAAAAAAAAAAAAAAAAAAAGAAAAAGAAAGAAGAAAAAAATGGTATTTAGAGGTGAATCCTTTGGGGAGATTTTTTAACAATAAATCATATGATCTGCTCATCATTAGCGATACGTATATACTGAAGTTTATGATATCAGGTCCCCTATGAGAGTATATACAAGAAAATCATCGCGGGAGTCACATTCCTCTCTCTCTCTCTCTCTCTCTCTCTCTCTATCATTTTTTCCAGTATTATACGAACGCGTATATGTATAATATATAATATAAAATGAAGTTTGCTATATCACACACTAGCTCTAACGAGCTTGACGTAAAACGCTAATTATACGGCGTTGAGACACATAATATGGTATAGTAAATGATTTACGTGCTTTCAAGATATTAATTATTATCACTTTTCTTGTTCAATTAAAATTAATATGCATCAAAAGAATTTTTTGTGTTTAATTTTATTTTTTTTTTTGTGTGGTATAAATTAAATCATTATTAATTGCCTTTAATTAAAATATGTATATAATTGGTGTGTAAATATATTTTATTAAGAAACTATATTGTTGTCATATTCTATGCATGTATAGATTTTAACATATACTTGTATACCAGAGATTTGATAAAAATAGATGACTATAGTTTGTTTTTTTCTCCTAATTTAAAAATTATAATAAAACTCTTAACTTTTAAATTATATTTAAAAAAAAAAGTGCCCCTTTTGGATCGTAAATTTAAATTGAAGCCATAAAAAAAAATATTGGAATTTTTAACACCTTTATATGTAAGAAAAAAAAATGATTATATACATATATTTTTTTTTATACACAATCTATTCAGGGAACAAAGATGAGGGCTCCGAGATTCATCTCTTAAATAGATTTTTAGATGGAGATTTTTTTTTCTTTCCATTTTTTAGGCTGGAACCGAAGTAGAGATTTTGTATATCATCAGGTTTTCTTTTTATTATTATTATTATTTTTTTTTTACCTTAATTTTAAATCAATATCTAAAATTCAATTGCTACAATTTTTAGACCTTACAAATTCATATAAGCGCATATCATGCAATTTTGAATCGTAAATATCGAGAGTAAAAAACAATTGTAAAATAAAACAATAAAAAACAGATGCAATTATAGAAACATACATTGAAACCTACAGCATAGTAAAAAAATAAAACATTATTCTAATCTCTATATCCATTTAAAATACCTATAAAAATAAATGCAGTATAATTAATTTTAATTGATATTTTTAATGCTCAATTATAAATATAGCATGTCAAGACGAAACTAATTAAACTACCTATATTTAGATATTTATATAATTACACTAATTTATAACATTTCTCATTGGAAGGGTTATATTATATATTTTTTATTTTATTTAGTATATCATGCAAAGCTTAAAAGTTATAAAAATAACATTATAGACTAAAAACTATTTTTTTTTATAAATATATTACGCTAGACATTTAAAATTAATATAAATAACATGACATGTAGTTAAATTATATATGTAACAGGTGTAATATATACTTACCACACAAATTCAATGTGAAATATATAATAACAATATTATAATGTTTTTAATTTTTGTAATGTTTTTTTGACGTAAATGCTACACAAAAACTGAAAAGCTCTATACTATCGTTGGTCACGCGGTTATAGTGTGTGAAATACTACTGTAGTATCAGTGCAAAAGCCGGTCGCTATTACACGCCGGTGGGGACTCTCTCTCTCATATATACACATATACACACAAAGTGAGTGAATGAGAGAGAGAGAGATAGATACAGTGAGAGTGAGACAGGTGGATCAGAGAGAGGGGAAGAGAGATGATGATATGAATGTTTAGTTCCTCCTGTCGTGATATTTCACTATATATGGATAATACTCACAAACAATAGTCAGTCAGTCAGTCATTCAGTCACTAATAAACAAAAACACGGTGTGTTGTTGTGATTCGTCTATCAACAAAACACGTTGGTGATATTTCACACACAAACACACTATCGCGTGGCGTGGAGCGCGGGCTTTTATTTTTTTACTATAAATACTATAATAAACACGATTTTTTTTTTCTTCTCTCTTTCACGTTATTTATAGAAGAGAGAGAAATAAAGTTTTGTACGTATTTTTGACTGTTTGATATAGTAAAGAAAAAATTTGCCGGCTTTTTTTAATGAGAGCAAAAACTTTTTCGACTGTACGAGACGCTTTTGCTTGTAGCTTCAACTCCAAAACACGACGTCAGAGCTTATGAAGGAAGGAGAAAAGAGAGATATAGAGGAGGAGGTACAAGGAAAGGACCCCCAGACGAATCTTTCTGTATGTGCCCCGCCCCCTCTCTCTCTCGTTCTCGTTCCTCACGTCTGCCCCCGCACCGCGTCTCACTCTCTCTATCTCGCGACCGGCTAGTCGCGGAAAACGGCGGTGGTGGCGCGTCAAGAGCGAGCACCGAGCACCAACGTTGAGTTTTCTAACACCACGCATGTTCCCCCTAGCAAGTTCTACCTCACAGCAAAGCAAAATAAACATTACAATCCAAACATTCCCAACATTCAACAATAACAACATTAAAATCAACTTTTCAAGACAATTGCCAGACCAAAAAAAAAAAAAAAAAAAAAAAAAAAAAAATCCTTTCGTTAATAAAAATATATAAATAACATAGCTATTTAAATCAATATAAATCAAACTTAATATGATTTAAAAAAAAATTAAAGTATAGGTATTATAACCACCCTCTATAACACAGAGAGGGATGCTTTTTTTCTCTCTCTTTTTTTTTATATTTTTAAAAAAAGTGCATAATGTGCGCTGGCAGTGTTGGTAGGCGGTCTCGCGCACTCGCACCAGATCAATACAGAGGGGTTGCTTGGATGAAGGGTTCCCTCGTTCGTTCGTTCGTTTTCTCTTGGTCTGAGACGGCGCGCGAGTGAGAGAGAGACCCCTCGTTCTCTATATACCTCGAGTTCTCGTCTCCCTGCTCTGCTAGCTTGCTTGCTCATATGAAAGAGAGTGAGGTGAGGGGACCACCACACCACACCATACACTATTATACCACCACCTCCTCCACCGACACCAACATCACCCCTCTTGCCTCTACGACAACTTAATTAATTTATTAAAAATGGGACCACAAAAAAATTGCAATACAATAAAGTATGTGGTGGTATTCATAAAAAAAAGTCTTATTTTATTTATAATTGGACTCGTTTTAAAATATAATATTTTTTAATTTATATATATATATATATATATATATATACACGTATATATATATAAGCTCTAAAAGTTTTCCATTTTCTTAAACTTGAAAAAATAAAAATTAAAAGAAATTAAGTGGTGCTACGGTATGTAATTAAAAATAAAATTTCCTACAGGAGAGAGAGAGAGAGAGAGAGAGTAAATTAATGTTTAAAAAACACCAGAATTTTTAGATAATTAAGACAAATATATGCCATTATAATAATATACAATATATTATATATTATATTGTATACGGTATGTATGGCACCAACTTTTTATTTGACATTCATTCGAATATACTTGAAATAATATTTCAACGTGCAGTGTCATTTTCTTATCACCACTTTTTTTTTTCCCACGAAATGCAGCATAACATTCTTTTTTATCATTTTTAGTATGAAGTATACATACAATAATAAATATACAATAAGTATACTCAGAAAAAGCGCTCGTTGTGTGAGCACAAATATTCTTCCATCATTAACATTCTAAAATATCGTCAAATAAATTTGAAACTTTGAAACATTTTTTAATACATAAAATTTAAAATAATTTAGCATATTAATAAGCTTGATTTTGAATAATCAAATTTTCAAAAACATACTTGGAGAGAGTATTAATATTTAAAATAACACGAAATTTTTGTGAATATATTATTTATAATATATTCAATAATATTTTGTATTATATATACAAAATTTAAATAATATTTATTTTAAAATGAAATATTTCGTTAAAGAGTTTCTATATAAAAATAATAGCTAGAGAAATTTTCTATTCTTATACTTTAAATGATAACAAATAGTTTACAAGTAAAAAAACGTCTCTATATATAGATAAAACTTTTACGTGGTTGTACAATTTTTTTCTTCTTCTAAGTTTGTACTTGTTACAACATAATATTATTAGATAAAAAAAAAAAATATTTTGTGGGCTACGTCAAAGCAATTAAGAATCATAGCATTGATTTTTTTACAAGGTCAATTCAAGGTTATGTTCTTATGTATTTTTGAAGTCCACATGTACGCGAAATATCACGGGAAATGACATTAAAAAAAAATCAATTATAATATGTTTGTTTTGTTCTATTAAAAAACAAAATTGTATTATTTGTGATAATATGTTAAGTGCTCGCAAGTTTTGTAACACAACAATCAATGAAAAAATGTATGAAATGAAAATAATAACGCGTGAAACGCTCAGTTTTTTTTTTTTTTTTTTAATTGTTTTTGTTATTTTTTTGGAAGCGCCTTGTTAGATATGCAACTATTTGAACAAATCTGCGTTGAATTTAGCCTAACCATCAGGATACATCTCAGCGTGTATATATCTCTCTATTTTTTTCCCTCAACTCGTATAATATAGAACTTTTTAATGACCTTTTTTTTAATTGTTGTTTTCCAGTTTTCATTGATTTTTCTCAGAGAATTGTATTTTTGAGCAGAGAGAGAGAGAGAGAGAGAGAGAGAGAGAGTGATACTGACGTATGTTGCAGCATTTTATCAAGCTGCAGGCTAATAAAGAACACTTACTGTTAAGGCTGTAAAATATCGACCCTTACTCTGCAATATCTTTTGATACTAGCTTCAAACTTTTTTTTTTCCTTCTATGTTATATATTACAACATCTAAAATTACTTTTTTTTTTCATCAAATTGCAAAAGAAAAAATATATATATATACGTTAGAAAACATAAAATTTATATTCTTATTATATATTTTTATACTTCACCCCCCCCCCCCCCCCCTAAAAAATAATAAAATTTTGTTATCTAATTTATTTTCCTGCCTTTTTTTTTTTTTTTTTTTTTTTAAAGAATTAATAAATTTGACATAAAATATTTTGCTATACATTTGAAAGTCAAATTTTTGACGATATTTTGATATTTTATGTCGTATTTATTATTATTATTTCTCTCACAAAAGCTTATAATTTTATACATCAAATGTATTTTTCTTCTATTTTATATGATATAAAAACAAGCACTAAAAAAAATTCTCATGTATAATTTTGAACAATTAACGTTTACTGCAACGTTAGCACTTATTATTTATTCATGGAAATATATATAAATATTTAATAAAACATTATACTATATAACTAACGATGAATAATATAATTTTGTATATATACAGTATATTGACTCAAATTTAAACTGTGAATCGCGAACAACAATAATAATTAAAAGAAAAAAAAAAAAAAGGCAGTTACATAAAAATTTTGCAATGCTAAATAAAATGTGTGCGAGGAAAGTCAATATTTACATTAAATTTCATTGTGTTTATTTTAAGAATTTCATATTAGATTAAAATTGATTAAAGTTTTTAATGAAAATATTGACTTTGGTGAAATTAGCCGATGCAAGCAAAGCAAGTAGTGAGCTGTGCTGTATATATGAAGTGGAAAATATATATATAGTGGGTTACAGAACGGTCAGGCGCTCTCTTCTCTCTCTCTCTCTCTCTCTCTCTCTCTCTCTCTCTCTCTCTCTCTCTCATTTCGATTCCTTGCTCTTTTTTTGCTTGCTATATATATTCGCTCTTCACAATTCTATTTTTTTCTCTCTGCCTGAATTTTATGATTTAATATTATGTTCTCTCTCTCTCTCTCTCTCTCTCTCTCTCTCTCTCTCTCTCTAAGTTTATGCACACAGTCTGCATATTTCTCACTCATTTACTTCTCTCTCTCTCTCTCTCTCTCTCTCTCTCTCTCTCTGTATTTTCTCTCTCACTAGTACCACGACGAGAACCAATGAGCGTGTACAGTATATAGACACGAAGGAAAAGCGCTAAACTAACATGAGCAAGCAAGCAGAGGCCGTTTAAACTCATGCCGTAACCATGGAAACGTATGAGAGAGAGAGAGAGAGAGAGAGAGAGAGAGAGAGAGAGAGAGAGAGAGAGAGAGAGAGAGAGAGAGAGAGAGAGAGAGAGAGATCGTCGTGGATGGCTACTCCACTAAGGGCAGCCCCAACCTTGGATACAGCACGTACACACAGATATAGAAAATATTCAGTCAAAATAATAATAATATAACATATATAACACACGCGTATACCACGGAACTGACTGATTCAAGAGCTTAATAACTTTGTCACTTTGTAAATAAAATGCTTTTATATTTAAAAAAAAAAAAAAAAAAAAAAAAATGCTAGACCACAAAGTTTTTCATACTTAGTTTTTAGAGACTTTATTTTTTAAATTTTATTGATCGAAATACTATACCCATGAGTTCTGAACGAAGTATATATATAACACCTTCAGTATATATGATCGACTTTTTTTTTTTTTTTTTTTTTTTTTTTAATATAGCAAAACTTTAATATGAAAAAGTATAAGAAGCACATAACTTTAAATTATAGCCGAACAGCGAACACCAAAATTTCTACATTTTTCTTCATATAAAACTTTAATTAAAGTACGTGCAGAATTCTTTTTTTAATTATAAAATATCATTAAAAATACTATAAATATTTTAATTTGAAATTTCAATTTTGAGTATATGGTTATAATTTATACCCTATATATCAAATTATCATTGACAAAAAAATATAATTTATAAATAATTGAAGTCAATTTCATGCTATTAATTATAATTAAAGCTGTGTAAAATTTGTGATGTATAGTAATTAATTGGTAAACATCATGTGTGTACGTATATAATAACACACACACACACACACACATAATATATATATATATATATATATATATATATATATATATATATATATATATATATATATATATATATATATATATATATATATATATATATATCGTATATATGATGAACATGCAGTGTATTTAATTAGTATACATATACATGACATATGTTCATATGTGTATATATATATATATATATATATATATATATATATATATATATATATATATATATATATATATTTATAGAGTAAGCATATGAAGTAAATCAATAAACTGACAAGCCGATTAATTTTCAATACGTGAATTCTCATTAAATCTGTAAATCATCATCATCAACAAGCGTGGAGTTGGAAGGGAGGTTTGGATGTATATAGTTTATTGCAATTCAATTTAAATTTTTAATGATTAATATCACTATTATTATTTTGTTGTCATATAATTGCAATCACAGCAATTCTCTAATTTTCATATATAATGTCAATATTATATTTTTAATTGACACGTTTCTTTTACAACAAAATAATTTATCTTACTATATAGAGTATATGCGCATGACGTCATACTGAATGCGCTTCGACGCCATATACTATGGAGCAATGAATGACATTGCCCAGCATCGGAAAAACGTTATGTTTTTTTTTGTTTTTTTTTTTGCGATTTTCTTTGGAAAATTAGTTGATGTTTTTTAATAATTATTATTGTTTTTTCTCGCGTAAACTTAAAAACCTAATTTAACCTGTTAACAGCACCAATGCTCTCAAAACTATTGCAGGTTTTAAGTATTTTTAAACTGGTAAAATGTGCAATTATCCTACACCGACCCATGCTAGTTAGCGCTCACATATGGCGTCGACTTTTTTATATGAATGCAACCACCCTATATATTATATATTTTATAATACGTGTAAGTACAAGTACATGATATGTGTAAGTACATATATGAGTGTGTGTTATAAATATTTGTTATCAATATATAATTTTATAATCGAATAACTTAAATGCTTATAAAAATGACATAATTGAAGAAAACAATAATACAAAATATAACATTAATTTAAATAATAAATTTAAATTTTTTTTAAAGAAGAAAAAGTTTATTTATAAAAGTTGGCTTCAACTTTTTTTTTTTTTTTTTTCCTGAGGTTTTTATACTCCAATACAATATACAAAACCGCGCAACACAACGATAAATTTTATTGTGGTTTTCTACCGTGCAGACTGGTTATAAATGTTACTGTCTCTATACTTGTATATATTTATATTTTTGCTAAAAATTAATGTTCTTAAATTTTATAAATAAATATATTTTAGTATATAATTGAAAATATAAAATAATCGATCAACCCCCCCAAAAAAACAAAACAATTTAAGTGCTTATGAAGTTTAACTCATATTATAAATTAACCTATATAATCATTTTATACAGATATAAAAATATACACTTGAAATTATAAGGTTAAAAGCTATAGCCTAAAAATAATTTAAAAGCTATAGCCTAAAAATAATTTTTCAGCTAAACATCGTTTACAATTAAACCAATTTTGTATTATGCATTAAATACGTGCAAAAATATAAATAAATAAAAAGGAAAAATAATTTGTTAATACTTCCAAAGCTATATATTATTGAATGAAATAATTTGATTTTATAATTAGTTTATTAAAAAGTACTTTAGTATACTCCACATTTATTAAAATAAACACACGCAGCGCAAAATTGACAGGTAGACATAAACTTAAACGAGTATTTATAAACATTATACAAAACACTGTCAATCATCACAGTTATATATTTTTACGCATACCACACGATAAAAATAATATTTAAAAAGTATATTTATATATTTGTAAAAAGTGGAAGAAAAAAATACGATATATATTCACATTTTTTAAGACATTAAATTAAACTCTTTTGACATAATTCTAACTTCAATAACATTAAATATTCTGTTTTGATCTTTACGTACGAATAAAACATTTGTACGAGATTTAAAGATATGAGTATAATATGGTTCCACACGTTGATTTCAGCTTATAATTCGACGCCGTATGAGAGAAATAACATAGACAAGTATAACGAAAAATGTCATTTTTCACCAATTAAAAAATGAAAATTATATCCAATAACTATACACTGTTGATTTTTATAGGTTCAAATGAGTCGTTTTATACTCCAGAAAAATAACTAAACTAATAAATAAAATAAATAACAAAATTTCACACATTAATTTCTCTATATGAAAATGGCAAAAGAATATGTTTTTATGAGCAAAGTATTTATATGTGTCAAACTGAAACATGGCTCTATAGTGCGTAATTTGATGCAATAGTTGGGAATCAAATGTGGATATATCATTGATTATTTTAGCGCTATATTATAAACGTACATAATGTCTTATCATTCCTTCGCATTCACAATATATTTTCATCCCCTTGTTTTATATACAAATTGGTCTTCATATGACCTCTTATATAATATTATAATATATGAGATTAATATGAACTACAATAGATAAAAGATTTTTATATTATTTTCCCCTCATATATATACCATATAACAGAAAGTAGGTGGAAAATGATGGGGAGAAATGACATTTTATGTCAATCAACTTTTACTTACCGATCCACGACCTCTTCCACCTTTCCCTCTTTTACTTTCGGTTCTTGTTTTGTTGTACGTCCCAAACATTCCCTGAAACACAATAATAAAATATAGGTTAATAAATACTTTATTCATAAACAGAAGGAGCTTCTAAAAGCCACCCTCTCAAAAAGATCATAACAAAAAAGCAACAAAATTTATGAACTATTTTTCAAATGTTGAATACAGAGGACAGGTATATGTACCAGAGCAGGTATTCAACCTTAATTATTACAATTCAAACATTATGTAAATGAGAACTAATATAATATTCAAAGAATGATTTATATTCTTTATATATAGAATTAACATACATATTGTTTTAAAATGTTAAATAATTTTAAATTTTATTTGTCTGACGTAAATGTAAATCTTAGATTTGAAATTCGAAATGCAAAAATAAAATCACAAATTAAAAAATTTGATCTCTTTTAAATTAACAAAAAGAAATTCAATTGAAATTTATTTTTTTCACTATTGCGTATATATTAAATGTTTTTCACATCCTTTCTTTTTATTGCCATTTTCTTAAAAGAGTATGAATGTTAAATAAACAAATAATATTAAAAAAATAATCTTCTATATTATATAAAAAGAACGTGAATTTTTTTATTTAATTCTTCAGATAGTTACATTTGATTTGACGTCAATGCAAATTATATGGAAAAAAAATACTTGAATGTTTAAAAAAAAAAATGCAAATCAGCAAGCAAGAAAAGTACGTTTTTATAACATCTGAATTAGCTCAATTTCCTTTGTATTTAATTTCTCATTGAATAAAGAAGAAAACTGTCAAGTATGCTTTACAATCTTCAAGTGTATTATTAATGCATAATAAATTATTGAATTGAAACACGTTCAAGTGGAAAGTAATATGAAATTGGCTTGGCGCGCAAAGTCACGATCGTGCTTTGTAGTTGAAAATATTACATCAAGCACGAAGGGCAGCAGCACCTTCAGGGGTAAAAAAATTTCCTAAGCTGAAGTGTGTCGCCATCTAGCGGTAAAAGTTAAAACTTTATCAAGTTGTCTGTAATGATAACTGCTAAAACACAGCACGCACACAGCACATTGCTACTCTCAACAACAACATTTAATAAACATTCAAGGCCATAATTTTAATTATTTTACTAAATGATTATAAATTGAAAGGTATTATAAACAGAAAATCAATTGAAAAATTTACATAATAATAATGGCTGCCAAATTAAATAACACGAGAAACTAATTTTAATAAAATTACGTAAGTGCATGGTTAACTATTATACTTTATACAAAAAATAAAATCAATGTTTTTTTATTATTATTATTTTTTTTTTAATTCATAATTCAATTATATATTATTTTGCCCTGTCATTTCTATAAAAATTTCTTAGTGAATTTTCGTGGAATTATTTGATAATTATTTCTAAACATAAAAATAAACACGATTTGCTTCAATGCGTATTTTCTGCGAAATACGACGAGAATAAGCAGGAAAAAAAAAAAAAAAACATGAGAAAATGTATAAATTAATTGTATAAAACAAATAGACGTATTTTCCTTCCTATAAAATAAAATTAATTATAAAATGTATTTATTTATTATAGTTTTGCTGTACATAATAATCTTTTGTCCGTTTTTTTATGATATATGAAAATGAATTAAGAAATTTTAGAACAGGAAAAAATTGAAACCTGAGACTCTTGGCGACATATAAGTGACGTCACACAACAACCAACTATTGTAAGGCTTCTCTATAATATAATAGTATACCAACTTTTGTATAACTTTTTTTTTGTACGTCACCAAATTTTATTAAAATAAACCAAGGATAAAAAAAAAGAGCTAAATATAATATTTGAACCATACCATTGATACGATTATATAGAATCATTTGAAATTGTGTAACGTATGAAAAAATGATAAAAGTTTGCTTTACTTGACTTTCATAACTCACAAAACAACATGCTTCAATAATTAAAGTGATTTTAACTAAAAATAATTTAGTAGTATTTTTAGTCTTCAAGGAAGAGCAGTAAAACTTTTTTCTTTTTCCTTTCCTTCTTCTATAATATAGTACACCAAACATATTATGTATAGCTCTTAAAATTAACAAAATTAAAAATAATATTAAGTTATCGCAATAACAAATAAAATTTTCAATTTCTACCTATAGCACTTTTTACTTATACAAAATGATAATTGGAAAATATATATACATAAAAAATAATTAGAAAAAAATTGTAAGACATACAAAGCATTTTTTTTTTGTCAACAATCGATTTATCATTTTTTTTTAATGAACTAAAAGCTAGAGAGAGAGAGAGAGAACAGACGGTATATATGTAAATTTTTGACAATAAGGAGGTATTGATAATCAGGTTAGCATTCAGTGGACCGTAATTCAACGAGCAGCAGTAGCGAACATGATAATAAGATCAAGTTGTGACGTCACAGGCGTGACTCAGGCGTGCGAGATGAAGCGAACTCGTTGTCATAGCAACAAATTTAGTTTTCCCTTTTACATAGACACACGCGCATTTATAATACATTTACGTCGTACTTATATACAGTACGCAATATTACAATATATATATATCACTAATATAATATCATAGTAAGTAATATTACTTGCTTTTATTATTAATATTTTTAATGCGAGTTATTATTATTTTGTATGTCATATTTTATAATATATATTATAATATAATATTAGAAGGGTACATAATACTAAATAAAATTATACGATCTTAAATGTCTTTTAAAGGTTAATAATTTTTTTTATACTGCTTCAAAATATCAAAATGATTAAATTTACACGAAGCTCGCCGTACAAAGGAACAAAAAAAAAATAGATACAGAGGCTACATTAAATATATAGCGATAATAAATTCAATAATATAATATAGAACAAAAAATCAGTTTCCAATATTGCTTTTATTTAAATTGGCAATATTTAAATAAAGTGCTCTCATTTTTTTTTCTTTTCTTTTTATAGAAATAAAATATTATTGAATTAAGAAAAATAAAAATCTTTTTACTTTTTCTTACAAGAGAAAAAAAAGTTTCAAGTTGGTTGTTTAACGTTGTAGAAAAAATATCTAAAAACTTTTTTCCTTTTTTTTTTTTTTTTTATTTAAAAAAAAAATTACGAACCTCTTCTATTCTTAAACTTTAAACTATTTCAAAGTATTTAACATATAAAGTAGATGGTATTAAAACATTTTATATATTACATAGTTATATTCCTATATAATACATAAGTTGTAATAAGTATAAGAATGTTACTGGAATAATTATAATTAGAGAAGAGAGAACGAGCAAAGCAAGGAGAGTTGAGCGTGTGCGAGAGAGAGAGAGAGAGAGAGAGAGAGAGAGAGAGAGAGAGAGAGAGAGAAGTGGTTGGAGAAGGTGGGTGGACTTTCACCCTCTCATTATTGCTGCCGAGCTCTAATGTTCTCTCTCTTGCTCGTGGACTAACTTGAGTTGACTCCTCTACTCATGCTTACATACACCACCACCACCCTCTCAACCCTCCACCCCACGCAATATTATTACACACAGAGAGCAAGCAAGAGAAAGTAAGGTATGCAAACCGCGCATGAGCTATAATATCGTCGTCGTCATATAATCATCACCATCAGCAAAATGCGTCGTGTTTATATAATGAGAGAGGGTTATATTATATATAATATTTCCCGCGTATTTATACTGTTATTTTCTCACCTCAATCTGAAAAAAAAAAAAAAAAAAAAAAAAAAAAAAAAAAAAAAAAAAAAACTCCCTGACCATTAAGTTGTAAAGAAACTTTATAATCATATTGAATATTATGACTGAAGTAAATAATGCCAGTGTAAGCAAGTAGCTTGCTTTTTTGGCTTGGTCCTTTTTTTTTTTTTTTTTTTTTTTTTTTACCCTCCCACCCTCTTTTTCTCATTCTAGTAGTGGCAATACTACCTTCATCATCCCCCTTTTTTTTCTAAAAATCTCCTCCCCCTCCTACTCTGCCTCCCCCTTGTTCTGAGCGCGTGCCAACTTTTACGTCACAGAGTAGTTTCTCACCCCATCCCCAAATGTGTTTCACACTGTATATGCACTGTATAGTAGCCCTCCTCCCATCTTATATATATAGGCAATTCACTTGAAAATACTCTTAGAAATATATTTTCTTTATTTTGCATGATTTAAGTATTATTAAAATAATTTTTAAATTCTATACTTAAATAATATTGATTGTCATTTTTGCTAAATCATTTTTTTTTAACCCCAACGTTTTGCTAAATAGATCAATTGAATCTTCCCCTATAAACATCCCATGTAAAAAGCTCCTCCATGCACGTATATAGTAAAACTTATACACTTTCCCCCTAATTTTATAAAATGTAAGCCACAAACATATAGCAAGTTCAACGAACGCACTTGTTTGTATACATTTTGGTGCTCATTAAGTAAGCCCCTAGTTGTTATGCAACTTCTTCAGCATTTTGCTCACTGGAGATTAAGACATAAGCAAGCATTATACACACCAAAGATTGCACGCAGACTTCTTGTAAATATTCTATGTTCAAACAGCAATTAAATTAACCAAACCAGACAAGTAATGTACTACGTTAGCGAGGAGCTAATTTGAATATGATTAAGAGAGAGAGAGAGAGAGAGAGAGAGAGAGAGAGAGAGAGAATAAGTTCCGTTAAGGAAAGAAATTAAAAGTACTGACAAATGCCATTAGTTTTTCCAATAATGAGCTACAATTTTTTTACGAAATACGTTTATAAATTTTTATGTAAATACATTTTAGTAAATTTTAAACACATGATATATAAAATAATTTGATTCGGTCACGGTGTATGGCACGTTCTTGTCATGCAACTATCACAGGCCCAACAGCTGTCTTTCTTTTGGACACCAAGAGCAGTTGTCAATACCAACGGTTTGTTTCTAATTGACTTTATTATTCAACATTATGTTGATGTATTTTTTTTTCTTTTTTAACTATACAATGCGTTTTATTTCTAATCAAGTCTTCCAGTTTGTAACATGAACTCAGCTGTTACATAAATTATTATTTCATATTACTTTGCAGAATTCTAATAGTTTCACTATAAAAATGATATTTGACACACAACAAAAAGTCAATAAAATATTAATCTTAAAAGAAAAATCTATTTTCTCTGGAAATAAAATACAATATTCATATTAACAACAATAAGTTAGTTAAATCTTTTATTATAATAATATATTCTTCAAATATTATTACAAAAAGGTGGAAGGAGGGTTTCGTATGATTTTTATTTCCGAAATTTTTTACATCCCCGTGACGAAGGCTTCGCATAGCCGCCACCTCTCTTCCGGTAGCTGATTATAAATAAACGTGATGGCGGCTGTGGCATATATATATATACATTGCCGCCGCGACGCCGCCGGCGTACCATCTGGTCCTAAGGCTAGCACGTGGTTCCTTTAGGCGGGTCTGCCTGCTTGCTTGCTTGCCTGCCTGCCTGCCTGGCTGTTGGTTGTGTTGTGTTGCCTTCGACGACAACACCTGGTGGTAGACTAGCGGCTGCATGCAAGCTGATGTACAATCCTAGAACTCTCTCAATAACTCGCGCATTGCTCGCTGCAGTGGTCTATATCATCCACCCGCCCTGCGGCTCTCGCTCATTTATTTTGACGTACAGCATACTATTAAAAAAAATTTTAGTTTGCTCTAAATTCGCTGAATTATAAAGGAAAAAAAAAAAAAATATATATATATATATATATATATATACACGAGGAACCTTAACCTATACGGACCTGCTGTTTCTGATTAAAAAAAATATAATATATAATATAAAAAGCTTGCTTATTGGAAGTGATTAATAATGCATTTAATATCCCCTATAATCACTATTAAAAACTAAAATTGTGTTAAAATTTAATCTAATAATGATTTTTTTTTGTATGTTATGTATGGGAGATAAAAAAAATGTGTTGTGTAGAAAAAAAAGTTCTCTGCATTGGTCTCTAAAAATTCATATAACGATATCCCCAACAACGTTATTATGAATTTAGTAACGCGTAAAATAACAACACCAAAAACATCTTCTTTTGCTATGTTATTTAAAATGCTCTATGCAAATTTTATTTTCCTTACTAAAAACTTTATTCTTATAAAAATAAAATATATACTTGAGTGCGTTAAAGATTTATATAAAATGAAGATTTGTGTTTTGAAAATGCCATAAAAACATATTTTTATCTGTACGTTAGTGCATACATTTTTTGCAAAGTTTATAATGCATGTATGCAAGCAAGCAGTATGCAGGCCAAAGATCCCTATAGCTACGTATATACATACACAATAGCCACCAATCACCTTAGCTGTTTACCTATTGAAAGTTTGACAGTCGATATGTAAGCTCAGAGGGGATACTGAGCTGTCTACTAAAATCTATGTTTTACTACCCTGTGACAAAATCCCAAGGATCTGTGCCTATGTGTGTAACAAAAATATTTTATTCGATCCTTTTTTTTTTTTTTTTCTCTCTCTCTTTTTCATTCTCTCTTTTTCTTTCTTATATTCTTTTGTGCCAAATTTTTTTTTCTCACGATACAGTATATAGCTTTTATACTATATATGAAAAAAAAACTTTAATATTTTGTTTGCCATACAATTGATCATAATTTTACTGTGACAATAAGTTTTAAAGGATTACGGCTTCCCCCCCCCCCCTCTTCCCCAAAATTGTATAAAAATAATGTACTCTTTACGCTGAAGGTAATTTTCTATGTAAATAATAAAATTCGTAAGGAATAGCAAACTATAAGAAAATAGGTTATATGGAATAATAGACGCGGCTGCAAAAGACTCTATTCGCGAAATGACAATTCAATTTGAGGAACACACCTTTCGTCCTTACAGCATCAAGTCATTTCTCTCTCTCTCTCTCTTTCTCTCTCTGAGACATTGTATATTGTAATAAAATATACGAGGTGTAGGCTGGACGCGTACTCAGTATGCGAAAAACGTTTTTCAGTGAACACGACTTCCGGACCAGACAATGGACATCACCGGTTGAAGTAGTAAACAAAAGACTCCACCTCTATAACATCCGATTATAATATGCCGAGGAAATAAGTTTTTAAATGTATTATAGCTTTAATAACAAATTGTACTAAATATTAATTAACTTATTTGCCATTTTTATATATTGCAGAGGCGTTTTTTTTTTTTTTTTTTTTTTTTTTTTTTTTTTTTTTTTTTTAACCATGCAGCAATAAAAATTGCAAAGGCAAGAACATTTTTTATTTAAAGAATTAGTTTTTTTTATATATCTATATTCTTCAATAAAAAAAAACACTGAACATTTTCAATCCATGCAGTCTTTCACATAAAATAAAAATCCATAAAAATTTTCATTTTAAATATATTTATTTATTATTTCTGCTCTCAGCACCCAGGTCATTCCAAATGTTGAATTAGGATTAAAATCTTTATTATTATATAGCACTGTTTTTTATAATTTTAATAAGTAAGAAAATGGGAGCGAGACAGAGAGATTATGGTAAAATGACAATGTTTTTGAGCATATAAACAGCAATCTATAATAAATTAAGGTTTAATATATAACGTTAATGTTTCTATTATATAAATATAATAATACAAAGAAAATTCAGTGTTATGTGCGGATATTTATTATACGAGAGAGTTATTCCGACTTTGATAACACAAAAGTGACAACTGAATAAACACTACATAATGTTAAGTGACAAAAAATTGATATGACACACACAGGTTGTCACGATTTACTCGCTATATATGATCAAAAAAAAAAAGTCCACCCACCACACTATTATGAAGTGTGATATAAAATATTGGTTTATTTTTCATCACACACACAAACACTCTCTCTTTTATATCATAGTAAAATGACGTGTCATGTTTTGTACTTGGCCTACCTCACACGATTCTACCCCAAACCTTTTTCCGCCTTTTATATATATATATACACACAAAACTAAACTTAACTCGTTACACATATACAAGCTAAATATATAAAGTAAAGCATCATGGAGAGAGAAGCAGACGATTTAATATAAACATAACATACACAACAAACACCTAAAATAATGTTCATAAGAGAAAGTGAGACAGAGAGAGAGAGGAAAGGGCTGTTTTTGTTTTGTTTTTATGAAAAAAAAAAAGTGACGTCATATTGTTTACGTTATTCTCTCACTTGGAGCCCTAAAGGCTTTTTAATAATATACAAAAGGGGCAACAGACATATACCAAATTATAATGTTTCGTTATATTTTTGTCATAAAGTTTAAAAACATTTGTCTGGGTTATTATATAAAGAAAAGGGTTTAATTCAGTTGTTGTCTATTAATAAATATAATACGAGGGTGTTTGCGTGATTCATGATAAGAGTTTTAAAAACTTTCAAGGGCAGTTTTTAATATTAAGAGAGTGATTTATTTCTGTTTTGTTTTTTTCGATATCAACATTGTTTTTCGTATATAGCTAAAAGTGACGATTATTAATTTAATTACCTTATAAAATGATTTCAACAAAATAAAAATGCGTGATGCACACCTTAACTTTGTAAAATACTTTGATTATTTTTTTTTATATAGAGAAAAAAAAAAGATAATTATGCTTAGACACGCTTCGATATTCTTCTAAAGTCAATTTAGATTAATTATTAATTTATTGTATACACGATAATCAATAATTATGATTATTAATTTTAAGGGAAAAAGGTGGATATTTATAGAACCTTAATATATCCAACTTTGATGCTAATTAATAGCTTATATATAATTTAATATAACTGAAACTGAATACTATGAATTCACTCTCGCATGATAAAAAAAAAAGTATGTTTAAAAGTGCGTGTAAATATACTGAAGATAAATATGGTCAAGAATCCGTGACGTAACGCAGAGACATAAAAAAATAAAATAGATGAAATGTAATAAAGAAAGAGTTAAAGAAAGCCGCGATATATATATTTCTTTCATTGAGAAGAAAAACTATATTAGAAAGAGAATTACGTTCAAGGTTACGTTAGCTCACGTGACTATGGAGCGAGAGATCCCCACAGAGTAACACAGTAGTGAGTAAAGTGAGTGCTTTTGCTTTATTCGTTGAAGCCACAGCAGGCGCACTGTGCCATGAGTTCACGCGGGTGTGGAGAGTTAAAAGTGTAGGCGTGGTTCTATTATATATGAGAAGCAAACTTAGACACTCACTGACAAAGTATAATCCATTGGGGACATGCCATCCATTCACAATTTACCTGCCCTTATCATCTTCAATGCCACATAAACCATCCCCATCATTTAAAATTAACTTTTCCAGCATTTGAAATCTTTTAACTTTATTTAATCCTTTTCAATTATATAAAACATTTACGAAAAATGTCCCGTTTTAAGCTTTTAAAATAAACATTTTGATGGGGATTATATTTTATATACTGAAAACATTTTTGTACAGTATTTTTTACCGATACACCTGTAATATATTGATAAATGACAAAAAATGGCAGGTATGTATATACATACTTGTGTACAGTTACAGAGTTAATAATGCTAATAAAGTAATAAAAATGTTCATTAAAACCATTGTCCATTACCATGATGAAACAGGATTCTCATTTTGAAATTAAAGTATCATACTCATATAAGAGCCGCAAAATTTTCAGCTCTCTATCAAACTATAATATATATATACTTCAAATTGTTGTGAGTTTTCACTCCATTTATAAATTTGACATTGAAAGTTATATTATATCGTGACTCCTGAAGCACGCAGATGAGAGAAATGTGTATAAAAATATATATATAAAAAAAACTGACGATTTATGTCTACGATAAGATGACCATTCATATATATACACAAGACAGCTTCTTTCATTCCGATACTTTGGTGAACGAATGATTCACGCACAGGGGCACTCATAAATTTTGTACTCCGACTGTTATAATTATATAAATACATCACAATTCACAAACACTCGTCATAAAGTAATCTTTTTTTTTTTTTTTTTTTTTTTTTTTTTTTTACTTTTCCTTTGTCTTCTCTTCTTCTTATTTTTTTTTCTTTTTTTTTTCCACAAGAAAGTTTTATTTTATGCATAAACTAAGGCAACATAAAAAAATAAAATACAGTAATTTTTAGATAATTAAAAATCTTTCTATATAAAATTGCTGTATTAATTGAAAATGATATTTTTTTTCTTATAAACATTTCTATAGAAATTAATTAAGAGTTCTCTCTCTCTCTCTCTCTCTCTCTCTCTCTTGATTTCTATTGTATAACACACATTTTAACTTTCCTATTTAATTTATATGAGAGAAAGGAGAGAGAACAAGAGGCAAAGTCTTATAAAATTTATCACGAGAATACACCATAGTAATCAATAAAAGCTGTGTAAGCGCGTGGCCATTGCAATTAATTAATCTGGCCTTATATAGCTGGTATGTATATGCCTTCCTTTAGTTTGCTGCTTTTCAAGCTTGCTTTTGGGCCGTCACCTTGACGATTGTATACAAGAGCCACGCGTTATAGCTCCAACAAGGGGTTCTAAAATATATTAGGGGAGAGTTGGGTGGGTGGTATATTATATAGTGTATGTATATATAAGCACACGCAAGTAAGCACGCACCAAAGCAAAGCATGCATGGACTTTAGAGATAACGTGTTCAGGGTTTGTTGGACAAAACGGAAGGGTCGTATTAGTGCGTAATGTTAGTACCAAAATATTTTATAGAAGTATCCGTGTCATGAACGAACGCCTTCAACTATAGAAAAAAAAATAAAAAAATCTTTCCCACGAACAATATTGTCAGTTTCCGGAGCCCGTATTATAATATAATATTAAAGTGAGAATGAAGAGCGAGTGAGTGAGTGAGAGTGAGTGAGTTAACACGGAGACAGGGACGTGAGCAATTATGCCACATATCCGTTCATAATATTACAAACTTCTATCCATTTGAGCTTATTAAAACATATACAGGATTTAATTTTAACTAATAAAAGTTGCATGGTACTTTCAATCTATATTTAAATAGAATAATCTATTTCCAAGTCTTGTTATTCATTTAAATGTACTCTATTAGGTATTATACACTTTTGTTTATGTCATATATAAACTATATAAATTTTCGTTAAATTAAGTGATAAAGAAATAAACGTTAAAATAAAAATAAACCTAAAGTAATGAGTAACATCTTCATGCTCAATTATACAGTTATCATTCTCCCCCTTTCTTTGTACGTTCATTATAGTAAACCTTTTTCTTAGTTCGTCATAAAGTCAAAGACCTTTTTCTACTCTCACTTTCATCTTGATAGGATATCACTAAGCTATTATATGATAAATGGTTCTACTATAAGGTGGGAGGGTCTGTCTCTTTTTTTCCTCTTTATAACTGGAAAAAAAAAAAGAAAAAGAAAAGACATTTACTTTTCTTGTAAGATGGTCGTATAAGACGATGTTGATTCTTTTTTTGTGGAGAGAGTAATATAGTGTTAGCAGAAAGTATGGGGATAAAGGGTGGGGAATTGTAACATCACATCTCAGATGGGTTAAAAAGGAGCTTCGTGAAGAAGAGAAGGGAATCTCTTGTGGGGAGAGAAAAAGAGAGGGAGCTTGTGAGAAACAAGAAAAGAGAGATCAGCTCGGAGGCGCAATCCTGACCTTCCTCTACTCTTCTTACCCCTCCTTACTACATCTTTCTTTCTCTCTTTCTTCCTCTCTCGCGTATATATATATATATCCGTCTCTTGACGTTCTTACTGCTTCTCTTTCTGTCTTTTCTTGATACTACACCAAACGAGACAAACCTTTTTTTATCCCATGGTACTGAAAAATCTAACCCCATATATATAACCCTATCAACAGCAGGAAGAATAAGAAATCGAATAAAACATTAAAGACGAAGTCACGTATTCTATGATATAAAATATTATTATATTATCTCGAGTTTTGTCGGCTATACTCGGTTACACCCACCCAAACAAGTAATACATCATCAAAAATTTAATGCCTTTGATAAAGTTTCTCTATATATATATATATATATATATAAAAAATGATAAATCTTTGTTTTCGTTCATACAGTACCACGTGAGATTAGAGTACGTTGAAAAATAATAAAAATGAAACATCCAAAACAAAGTCACGTGGAGTGTAAAACCTCGTGTTGTTTCTTTTTGCTTCGTGACTCAACTTACTATAAAGTGAGTACGTGCTGTGTTTTGTGTAATGCTTGCTGGCTCTGCTTGCTTGCTCACTCGTTCACCACTGGAGCGTTGTTTCAAGCGGGAAAGTAAAATTCATTCATAGTTTATAGTGTGTATAGTAGTTTTACTATCGTGACCCAAACGACCACTCTAAATATATAATTCTATTATAGAATAATGTAAATGTTTAATATAAAGTATATCAAACATTTTAATATTAATAACATGCAATAAAAAAAAAACTTTTCTCATCACGTCACCGTAATTATTAACAATTACAAATCATATTTTCTTACATTATTTATAGAATGCATTACTTTATTAACGATAGCACATTTTAATTAAACCAAAAGTTACAAGCACATTTCAAGCCAAGCACATTTCAAGCCAAGCACATTCGATTAAAATCAATCTATATCCTTGATTTTTTTTTTTTTTTTTTTTTTTAAGTTTAAAATCATAAAAAAAAAAGTTGACGTAAAAACCATTATTTGACCTCATAAATTTACATACAAAATTTATAAATTACTAATAAACGTGCATATATAATTAAAGGTTAAAAGTTCAGAAAATTTATGCCATAGGTAAACAATGTAACATGACATACAAGGTCAAAAAGTTTTATGTACATGTATATAATTTGATTTTCAAATTGATAACTTTTGCTATATTATATATATACGTATTATTGCAAAAAATAAACTCTTTCTTCTCCCTTTATCTTTAACAAGTTGCGAACTTACCTTGAATATTATTTAACAAAGTGTATATAATATGATATATTATAGTATAATATAATTGGTTTAAAACTATCATAATATGTTTAACAAATTTGTTAATATAAAAATTATTCACACGGCGGTTTATATACACGCGATTTAATATTTCATTACTTATATAAACGACATGTATTTTATTAAAAAATATTTAAATATAATATAAAAGTGATTTAATGTCATTCTTAAGAAAATACCGCAATTTAAAAAAAAAATAATAAATAAATGCTGTATACTGTATACTAATTATATAATTATTATTGATAATTAAGTGCATACATTATAAATTATGATATATTGTCAGATGTTAAGGACAGAACCACGCCCTCATGTTATATAGGTTCGATTTCACATGAGTCACCCTGTTTTACGCCTTGACCAGCTGTTATATGTATATATATATATATATATATATATATATATATATATATATATATATATATATATATATATATACCTCATATGAGGCAAAGAGGTGACTAATATAAATTTTAGTTGACTGAATGAATGAGAAACAGCATGGGAATATCATTCCATTTCGTTACATCTTTGTATATATTAAAGTAATGAGTTTCAGTTTATATGACTCATGTATATTTTCATATTTGTCATTTTCCTCTCTATAAACTAAATCAATTTTAAGATACGCGCGTTACGTATATTGAAATCTTATCAAAATCTTATATTATTTTTATCAAGTTTATATTAATAAGTTCTTCAGAATTATGAGATACATTTTTCAGAAATTCATATATGAAGACCGGTTCCACTTAAGTCTAAAAGTTGCCATTTTGTTGGTCAGGAAAAGAGAGGCCAGAGGAAAAACGTTATTTTAATTTTTTTTTTTTTTTTAATATCAAACTCTTCAAACCTCAATCCAAGACTTTTTTCTAGGTCCTAATAAGCTAGAAGAATATGAAAAAATTGCTTAGTCAAAATAAACTTTTATTTCTGCGCGACAAATGAGGAAAAATTATGTTTCCCCTATA
The DNA here is from genome assembly GCA_949318235.1 of Ecdyonurus torrentis. Lineage (NCBI taxonomy): Eukaryota > Metazoa > Arthropoda > Insecta > Ephemeroptera > Heptageniidae > Ecdyonurus > Ecdyonurus torrentis. The sequence goes on along the minus strand of OX439129.1, from coordinate 36,804,980 downwards.
TGCTGGACAATGTATTAGGCACCACAAACATGGCGACAAAGCGCAAGGGTGTGCAACGGGTCTATATATTTATATATATTCATTCAATTGTTACAACAGAGTCATTGATAAGAAACATTTCAGAGAGTGTATATCAATGTCATGTTCACTTACTGTTTCCGTCGATATGCTTATCTAATATATAATATGATAAAAATATATCAAAACTTTTTTTTTCTGTCTTTTCTTCGCTGTATATTTTCTCTATAAATAAAAATATTTATATGACGCATTTCAGTATACGTATTATAGTAATTACTAATTATATTATAAAATGAAATTTTGTTTATAGCAAATAGAAGACAAAATATAACGTTCTATTATATGATAAAAAAAAAAAAAAAAAAAAAAAAAAAAACATCAGCAAAATGTATTTAATGAAGTATGAGTAATTAATTGAATTGATGCGGTTTTCATTCACCACATCCTATTTTCATTTGCGTATATATTTTTTAAACAATAATATAACGAACATTTTGATAATTTTATATATTGAGTGCCTGTTTTAAATGAAAATAATATATATAACGCGATATTGTTTAGTATTTTTGTTATAAAAAATATTTGGCATAATAACCTTTGTTTGAAAAGTGTTGTTCTTATTTTCAATGTAAATACAAAACCTTGTCATCGGTCTGACCTTTTCTTTCTTGTCACGTAAATAAATATAAGGAAGGAAAAACGAAGAACCGTTTTATTACTTTTTCTCATGAGTAAATTACGAGTACCTTACATACATATACTTTTAGTGATTATTTTTATGCAAATTTTTAAACTGAAACCATGTGCACAAAACAAGCAAAGAAGAAGAAGAGTGAAGGAAAAAAAAAAAAAAAAAAAAAAAAAGAACCCTCTCTCTCTCTCTATACATAATACTTTGCAACAATGAATTACCATTTGATTGTTTATAAAAATAAAAAAAATGTTGTATTATAATTCTTTTCTTATCACCCTAGAACATTTTTACACCTTATAAGGATAGATCACCCTTTATATTATGTAAAAGTTAAAACCGGGGTTTATTTAAAATACATAATGATCATTTTTACCCAGTTATTATATATACTCCCCCTATAATATGATAACTGAAGGGATGCTTCTACATCAAGTAGGGGTATTTATACCATAGCGATTATCAAACACAAAAACCAGGGTGGGTTCATCCCCTTACCCTACATTTAGGTTTTGGTTAAAGTGTCAATAACAACAACACTGAAAGGCGCCCTCTCACTCTCTCTTCTTTTGCTACACTCTCTTTTCACTCTCTGGTGGTACCTAAAAAGTTTTAACCCTAACCTGCCCTAACCCACAGTCAGTGCATAGACAGACAGATATAGGGAGGGTGTTTTCCCTATATAAGGGTACCAAAACATACAGGGAGTCCCCCACCAACAATCCTGATAGAGGTGTACAACTAACTGGGTGGGTGGATTTGTATATGTATATATGTATGTAAAAAGGGGAGAAAAACAGATATATACAACAGTAGAACACAAAAAAAAGTTGAGAGGTAGGGGGTGTTAAAAATACATACAAGGGAAAAAAATAGGGAAAAAAAGAGAGTTTTGAATGATAACAGATTTATTAACTAAAACCTTCCTCTTATATAGACCAGAATGAACGCGCGAGTGGCTCTTTTTTTTTTTTTTGCCCTATACTATATTCCCCTCTTTTACTCATATAATTGTGTCCGTTCACCCTTCCTAAGTTTTATGCACTATCATGACAAGTGTCAAGTCATTTGCAAATATTAGGGTCAAGGGCTTTTACACCATTTATACACTGTAATTTTACCCACCCAGAGGCGATATGCGTGATAAAATGTTTGATGAATGATTATACTACGTTGTATATTATTATTATTTTAAGCGATATTATATACACTTTTGTAATAAACAAATATAGAACACTTTGTAATTAGGTTACACAATTACCCTTAAATATTCCCCTTTTTGCGATAATTTCATTGTAGGTGATAAAAATGTATACTAAAAAAAACAATTATATATCACATTGGAAATCTAAAATTTATATTTAATGGGAAGAGTACACGATGGATGTAGTTTGAATGGTTATAAAACTGAAAATATATTTGCATCAATTTGAAAAATATTATAGAAGTTATATAAATATAAGAATTGACGTAAAAGGTAAGGATTACATAATACTTTTTTTCCCCTTCCATGCACGTAATATCCCCAAGAAGATATTATATTTTTGTATTATGCATAATCCAACAATAACTTTACGTATTATTATTATTTAAAGATTCACAAAAATAAATTTGTTATTAAATAATGCTTTTCTTATAGTATATTTGGAATGTGTTATAATAAACGATGCACAAATCCTGCCTTTTTTTAGAACGCTTTTTTTGTAAAAAAAAATAAAAATAATAATAATAATAAAAGTTTAATAATACAACCATAACCCAAAAGCAACATATTATGAAAGGCAGAAGCCATTTAAAGAGAGTGTGTTGTGTGAGATAGAGAGAGAAGAAAAAAAATCACATTTTTGTATGAAAAATATGTGCAGTTTTAAAAAGAATATTTTAAGAATATTATTTTGTAACCGTTTAACTAGTAAATAAACTTGAGAGGGGAGGAATCTTACTTTGGTTACATAATATTAAAAAAATACAATTTAAAAAAATTTTGAAGTTGTGTAAAAATTAAACATAAGAAAATTATGAATAATGCAGTTAACATTATAGTAATTATACCATTACAATCATATATATAATGTAACATGTATCTTTTGATTCATTGAATTGATTCGATTTAATATAATATACCTATAGTTTATAAATAAATGTCATATATTTATATTTAACATCGTTATACAGTAAAAAAAAAAAGTATATTATAATAAAATACTTTGTTTATATAACATGAATGAAAACGCACACATAATAATTTTGTCACTATTTATATATAAATTATATATTATTCAAATAAATACAAAACATAATAATATAACAAACACAATAGCTTATAATTAAACAATTGAGAATGGAAATAATACTATATATTAATTAATTAATTATTTTGTGTTCATTATTTTATATATTATATATTGTACCGATTTTATTATGCAAGATATGATATATACGGGGATCTATTGAAAATTAATACACTATAGTTTATATACCGTATATAAAATAATGAAAACAATAATGTACGCATAAAAAGGGGAGAAGAGGGCTAAGATATGTATATAATAAAATATAAATAATGCAATTATTATATTGATTGTTTTTAAGGTCATTTATGATGAGATTCTAAATTTGTGAAATATTTTAATTATTTTATAAAAATTGAAATTTGATCTTTTACTTTTGTTAAAACAACTTTGAAAAAGAAATTTCTCATAATACTATGAAATATGATCATTTCTCACGGTTTCAAATAATATATTTAATATTTAAAAAATAATAATAACTTTCGCATCATATATATAATAATTTTCGTGCTTGGTCATGCCACAATCGGGGAAAAAAAATTCTAATATGGACGCATTGGTAAAAACCGTTATTTTATTCAGTGACACCTTTTTTTTTTTTTTTTTTTTCGATTTCTGTTAATAACTTTTTTTTATATTATACATTTATATATATATATGCAGCTGCATTTTATAAAAATACTACTTCAAACAATTCAATGAGTTTGATGTCAAATATTATAAACATAAAAAAAAATCACATTGACCATTATTTGTAAACTAGAAAGAAAGTAAAAAAAAAAAAAAAAAAAAAAAAAAAAAAAAATCCAACCTTGCTCAGTTAATCATTTTTGATAGTAAGATTTTTTTTTATGCCGCGCGGGTCAAGTTTTACTGTCCCGTTTGGTTCTTATATGTATTCTCACGTTTCTCTTAGGGGGTCTATTTTTTTTCCTCTCTTTCTATAATATGTAGGTAAGTGTAATAATTTAAGGGTACTAATATTGAAGAATGACGCAGCATAATTCTAAATGGTTAAAAACATTACAAAAGCCAAACCAGCTGCCATATTCAATATGAATAGGTATATAGGAAAAACAAAGAAAAATGCTATCATTTATGACGCGTTGTTTATGTTTCATGATTAGGTATAGACATAAAAAAAAAATGAGGAAAACAAAAGGTATATAATGTAGGAGAAAAAAAAAAGTATAAAATGATATAGAGTATAAAACGGAAGTATAGCTCCGTTACCTTTCATGCGGCGTGACCATTTCCGGTCAAAACCACCCCCGCAAAATAAGTAAATACATTTTATATTATAATATAATAACGCACCGCTATAAGTGAAATAATTTTTATGTATTATAAAATTTTATTTTTAATTAAAAGTTTAGTATTTATTGTGTGTGCTATGAAAAAATAAGAGTCAGATGGACAAAAGAAAGTATGTAAAAAAAAGAATTATAATTATATAAAAAGTCAGGCTAAGCTATATTTATTTATACGCTTTTTTTTTTTTTTTTTTTTTTCCTTCTCCTTCTTCCGCACATGCATCAAATCGTTCATTTCTCACCATTTGATAGAAAACCGGGTATTTATGTATATAAGAAAATTGACCCCTAGCGGTCACCAACTGTCTGTCTATGTAATATAAAAGTGTGGGTATGAAGTATGAACATCGCTAAAACTTGGCCCACAACTTTTTTTTTCTCACTCTCTCTCTCTCTCTCTTCCCTATTTCAATACCTATTTTACAGTCTCTTTTTTTTTCTCTCACTCTCTCAAGAAGAATTGACGAACGACAATGCGTCATAACTGCATTTTTTTTTTCCTATCGTCTATTTCTTTATATTTATATACTCATCACTCATTCGCTTTCAGTCTCACGGTGAATACGTTATCGGGCCAGTCAAAGAACAAGGTCACGGGACGCTTGTAAACTTTTGCTATAATATATATTTTTTTTTATATAACTTGACCACGTCACAGACCGGTCAGTTTGTATTTAATATTCGTTACGTTCATTTCTTTGACGGACACTGGTCATCTTTTTTTTTTCTTTTTTTTTCCTTACAATGATGAGGTTATTTGAGCAGACATACTAGTCAAGCGTGTATATTGATATTAACATTTTATATATATAATATAAAATTACATATTATTTTATGAATATTATATACATACAGTATATTATAATATACGCACGTTTCGTCTCACGATGCACAACTAATAAGTTTTCCCATGCCAAAACGTTGGACATTGTAAACCTCATACTCAATTTTTATGCTTATGAATGACAGCATATTATACTATCAGTTCGTCACTTCGCTTTTTTTTTTTTTTTTTTTTTTTTTTTTTTTTTCCTTCTACACAACACATTTGTTGAAAGAGGAAGTATACATAATTGGAAATTTATTGCAAAAATTAAATATAATTATAATACTCCACCCCCACCATTTAATTTAATACGTAAATATATAAATAAATATACAATGAAATATATTTCAAATTGTGAGCAAGCGAACTCTAATTTTTAATTAAGTTAAATATATATGGTAACAAGTTCTTTGACCTTTTTTGAAGTATCAATTAAAGAAATTAAATTATTTCAATATACAATTTTTGGTTTGTAGAAATAGTGAAGTGTAATATGTATATATATATATAGGGGTATAAAAAGAAGTCATAAGGGACGACGGCAAAGTTATAAGCTTTTTACAGAAAATTGTGTTCCGTTTATTGATTAACTGAACAGAATTTGTCCAATCAAAAGCAATCGATATAAAAGTACGAATTTCATGAAAAGCCAAACGCAGGAACCATGATTGCTTTTTTTGATATACTGTATAGAACTCTGAAAAATAGGAAAACATGTTACAATACCTCGTCGTACTTGTCAAACACACGGCATAAAAGTTTAGAGAGAGAGTGTTAGAGAGAGAGAGTGTGTGTGTGTGTGTATGAGAGAGAGAGAGAGAGAGAGAGAGAGAGAGAGAGAAACTTTTGCATTTTAGCAAAATAATTAGTAAGTATTATCATTATTGATTACAAGGTAGCAAAATACATAATAATGACCTTGGAAAAAAACATTTAGGATATATGTTTGATAAGAAACAAAAGGTGGAAACGTCAAGCTTGACATGATAATGTGTTGAAAACTTTTTTTTTTTTTTTTTTTTTGATCAGAGCGGAAGAGTGAGTATGCAGTAGTATATTATAATTTTAATGAATTTGTGTAGGTGGATGATGCGCTATAAAAGTTTTATTAACAACGAAAAAAAGTTTTGATCATGAAAATAAAATATTGCGAATAATTATAATACATACATAACATACGCACAATATTATACCTCGTGTACGCATTCACACGCATGCACGCACACTAAACACGTTGCTTCCTTTTACAATAGAATAGAGCTATGCTTACATTATTATTTTATTTTATATTATTTTTGCCGCAGTCACCGCACCGCAATACCGTCGTGCCCCGCAGCTAACCAACTACTTCCGTTTCCCTCTTAGCCCAGTTATTGCCTCGCTCATTCGCTTATACATAAATGCTTTCAAAGCAATAATATTCTGATGGTCTGTCTGTTAGTTTGCTTGCTGGCTTGCTTGCTTGCTGGCGGCTTACAGGACGTTTTTGTAGAAGCTGCGGGTCGTGTTTCAAAACAATAACATCGTGAATAAGTGACCCAATCGTCCAGTCTACAATAGCGCCCGACCCCTACACGAGTTAAAAGACTCGGAAAGATATTATGCAGATTTTTTTTTTCCTCAACTTAAAACTCCCACCCCATGTTGACATACGGGTGCAGAATTATAGTATTTGACCATTGGTGCTTCTGATTACCCATATCATGAGCATTAAGGTTGAATAGAATCTTTAAAAAAAAAAAAAAAAAGTATATTATATAGTGTCCAATAGAATCACAGACATAAATAAAAAAAATGCAAATTTACAATAGCGCTCCATTATTAACGAGATGAAATAAGAAACAAGCCATTAAGTTGAAAATAAATACTCTATAAAAAGTAGCCGACTATAATAATAAAATAATCGCATTTTATAAGCATTCGATATATCGTTCAACATCAAAGAAACATTTCTGTTATAATTAATTAAATTTTTCATCCATTATTAAACGGCAACTACACACAACTTATAATTTATATTGACATTTTATATATACATACAAGATAAAATGAATTTAATTCATTAGGATATTAAAGATTAAAATTTTCAATATATAATATGGATATAAAATTAAAGCATGAATAAAGCGTAATAAATCAAACTATTATTAATAATATAAAACACAGTAAAATATAATGCACCATATGTGTATCATGTATATTAATTTATTTTAAACTATGTGTATAGTATTATGATAAAAGTAGCAGACGTATGTCTAATAGGTTGCGTGGTATAATTATTAAAAAATATATATATTATATTTATAATAAAGAGATAGATTAATGTATCTGCATCGTGCGTTTTAGTCTCCAAAACACCGCCAATATGTCTAGCAACGCCGAATTAATGCAATCGTGAGCGTCAGCTGCTCACTCTCTCTCCTCTCGCCTGTTTCTAACTGCATCATGTGCATCTTTCCCAGCAGGCATATGCCTGCTGCACATTTTGCAACCCCCTTCCCCCACTACACATCTAAACTCATCACATCTCCTACACAACGGATATTGCTATTTTATATTTCAAAATTAAAACTCAAAATTTTATCAATATTTAGTTATATACGTTTTTCCAATTGTTAATTTTATCAACAAAACTTATATATAAATAATTTCTAATCTAAATTTTACGCTACAATGATTTTTAATACTATATAATGTAAAAAAAAAAAAAGCAAATATTGATTTAAAAATATAAAATAGCAAATAATACAACATTTGTTTAAATTTATTATTATTAACAATAAAATTATTTATTATTTTTAACAAAAAACAAATATAAAAATAAGGGCGTTTTTACATATAGTAAATTGTAACGCCAAATTAAGTTTAATATAAAATATAAAAGTTTAGTACAGTAATATTACCAACTTTTCCAATATATAACCGAAAACTTTAACTATTGTTATAATAACGGCCATGGAAAGAGAGAAAGAGAAGAAAGAAATCCATAAAAGCTACGATAGGATTCTGAAGGAAGAAAAAGTATATTTAGGCCGTTCCATCCGTGAACATTTTACCATCTCATCTCATAGTTCACATACAGCCTCACCTGGCTATAGAAAACTGATGATGCTCAATGTTTGCCAGGGAAAAAAAAAAAAAAAAAAAGCATACACATATCCATGTGGGCAAAAAGTAGGCGGAGTTGGGATGCTTTATTTTTCTATTCATCTTTCTTATAAAACCAAAACCATCAAATACAGATTACAAAAAAAACAACGTGCGTTTATAATATAGATCGTTAATAAAATAAAAATGTCATATATTTTATTAAAAATTTCAATCGTATCAATGTTGTCTAAGGTTAAAGGATTATTATCAATAATAATTTTTTTTCTGATGTCGTTAAATAAAGGTGTGTTTTTATAATATAAAAGGTTATTCTGGGCAGTAAAAGTGGCAGCAATGCAGCCTAAAACACTTAATATTATTATACTGTGCAGCTGTTGTTAGCGCAAAAGCTTTTTTTTTTTTTTTTTTTTTTTCTGTCATCTGCTTATTTTACGTACACGTACGTTAGCTTATTTCTTTCGGACTATGAGCATTATTATTATTACTATGGCAAAACAAATGGGTGCAACAAGCGTGATATGACTGACAAGAAGTAAAACATAACATATCGCTTTGAGACGTCAATTACAACACAAATTAAAAACTATGAAATTTACGTTGTAGATTTTCTTTTTTTTTTTCCTAGAAACTGCAGTAACACTGGTGCTTTGCTATCCACATAAGATAATTATGATTATATGAAACTATAAATATTATACAACTTATCCAAGCATTTCTATAATCATATAAAATAAATCAGACATTTTATATTATGTGATTGATAAAAATAGCTTTAGAATAATATATAAATCAATTTTTATTTTTATAACTTCATGTAAAAATACGTTGATCGGAACAAAGCTTTATAAAAAAAAATGTATAAAAAAAAATCTATTGTTACAAAAAAAAAATAAAAGGCAAAATAAAAAAATAATAAAAAGCGTAAAAAAAACACCTCTATATTGAATTAGTTATAATAATGTAATGCAGATTATTTTACCAATTGTTGTTGCAATACTTATGAGAACATATGTACCTCTCTCTCTCTCTTTTCTACAATATGAAGGTTTTCTTTAATGGTCACAGGTCGTACCGATAATGCAGCGGTAGGCATAGGCATACACTGGGTCGGTATATAAGATATAGACCTCATCCTTCCTCTCTCTCTCTCTCTTTTTTTTTTTTTTTTTTTTTTTTTTTTTTCTGAACACATCTCAAATAGCAGGCAAAGCCAGGCAAAAAAGTTCTACATTTTTGCTTTCATACCTCTCATATTCCCAGGTTTTAGTGGTGGCAGTTTCACATCCTCTTTTCAAGATCATACCGAAACCTTTTTTTTTTTTTTTTTTTTTAATATACACAATATCAAACTGCAATATGTTGTCAAGTTATGAGAGAAATAATTAATTTATTGAGTAATTTGCTTGATTTTTAATATCTCTATATTAATTATTAAAGAAATTTTTAATATCAGATGGTTATAAATAGAAAAATTATATATAAATAGAAATCTTTGAACAATTTCAACGTGTCTTAGGTAATATGTTAAAAGTTATAAAAAAAAAATAGAGTGATGTATTATTATTGATTCTTTATTTGTAGCTTTGTCTGGAAATTTTATACAGAAGCCTTTAAACATTATGTTTGTTAGTTGTGAAACTTCTACTCTCTTCTCTAGCACAAAAATATTCAGCACCGCACTTATATTTTATAAAGCACGATAATATATACACAACACATATATACACATTTTAATCAAGCTGAAAATTTAAGGTTTGTTTTAAAATAATATCATGTTTCATGTTATAGTATAAAAAATGTAACGAAAAAAAAATCATTTTCAAATATAATATTGTATTTGAAAAAAAAATCTATACTCTCTATAATAACAACGTTTATCAATTTATTTGTTAATCAAAAAATAATTACATTGAACAATTTAATAAAATGATTGTTTGTTGTGAGAGAGAAAGAGCAAAATCAATCAACAGTATTAATTAAAAACTCAAAATATAATGATTCATAAACTCATTTAGAATGTGTACTATATATATTATATCAATTTTTTTATGGTCGAAAAATTACATCACTAAAAATTTGAACAAGCATACATAAAATGTATAGGAAAAATTAATAAATAAATAAAAATCATAATATGAAAAATTATTGAAAGTATCATAAGAGAAAAAAACACGCAATATTAGTTTCATCAGGGGAAAAAAGTGAATTTTCTGCACCTTTCATACTTTTTAAGTTTTCATAATAATATAATCAGCACAATATACGGCATACAGACAGAAGGCCCGCGGACAAAAGGCCCTACGACAAAAGACCCTACCCGTGCGCCGCTCGCCGATATGCTTTACCTGTGCGCACAGCCAGGGCCTTTTGTCCGAGGGCCTTTTGTCCGCGGACCTTCTGTCAGACATTCCAATATACACTTTGAAAAAAAGTGTTGTAAGAGTAAATGACAAAGCTGTTTACTATGTAAGATTGATGAATGTTATTTTAAGAAAGGTAGAAAAGATATTTCGAATATAATTCATCAACAAAAAATATAAATAATATACGGTATGTAAAAAAATATATGTCTTTAATCCTTTAAACAATCTATGTAATCATTTATTGTACTTTTCTAACGGCCTTTTTTTTTTTTTTTTTTAATTTTTTTTATGCATATATAAAAATATAGTATAAATTTATAATGCACAAAATCTTTATATATAAGTGAGTGTCATTACTCATGGTTAGACAGAAAAAAAAGGTAAGGGTGACAGTCAAAAAATATGTATACCCTAAGACGAGCAAATACTTATAAGAAGTTATACTTATCCTTACACCATACAATATTGCCTGAGTAAACTTTTAATAAGAAAAGAAAAGGATATTGTGGAGGTCAAAAAAAAAAAAAAAAAAAAAAAAAACATGCCAAACTTGTTTTTTTTTTTTTTTTTTTCTTGGTTACCACAACAGGGGGGGGGGGGGTAGGGGGTTATATTTTCCTGTGAGTGAAGCATATACAAGTTTGATTCAAAATGAGCCATATCGGATGTAATATACCCATGAATTTATTTAACAAAATTATTATAATTATTATAAATTATTATTATTCAGACACACAAAAAACAAAATTATTTTCGGTACATAATTAGTAATTTTAAATTCATAATAATTCTGTTCGTTTATGTGTTCATCTTTTAATGTCACAAAAAAATGAACAGTTCAATTTTAAAGACGATTTCAGAAGAAAAAAATAAATAATATCAATTTAAATGGTTGTTATACCAAGAAAAGCTTCAAGATAACAAATTATTGATTTTTCCCATCGTTTTCATGACGAGTCTTCTGATATCTCAATATTACTTTTTTTTTTTTTTTTTTTTTTTAACAAATTCTCCTTTTGTTGTGAATTTGTTGACAACTTTTCCTACAGTAGCAAAGAGTGTAAAAAATAATAATACCGAAAACAACAGAAGAGAGACAAAAAAAAATCTTATATATATTTTTTTCTTTTTGTTAATGATTTCTTCAAAGGGCTGTAATCAAGAGAGAGAGAGAGAGAGAGAGAGAGAGAGAGAGAGAGAGAGAGAGAGAGAGAGGAAAGACTTTGAGGATTCTTCTGGTACTTGTGACGTCACACGAAATCATCGAGCGCGAATGTGGAGTGCGTGTGGCTTTGTAGTAAAAGATGCAGCCTCCGTTACGTTACTGCTGCAGCAGGAAAAAAAAGGAAGAAAAAAAAAAAAAAGAATGAGTCACCCACGTTTTCCCATGATGCCAAGCGTCATCTCTCTTGTGTGCACTCACGTACTATATTATAAACTTAAATTCAACTTTATACATACAACGTCATCACTTTTTCTACCCTTATATTATATATACTCCACCTCAACAAAATTTCGAAGAAAATATTTTTTAAGGATCCTTTATAAGTACAATGATACTCAAAAAATATATTGACCTCTATTTTGGTACCAAAAAGTTATATAGAAAAATCAAGAGATTGACTCTTTTTAAAATCTAAGAGTTGGTTTGAAATTTTCTTGTTCTTTAAATCTAGTATTTTTTTTTTTTTTTTTTTCATTAAAATCTTGAATATTCATTAACACAAAATTTCCAATTAAAATTTAAGCAATTTCCTTTCTAAAACAGTTGTACGTTACCGTATACGTATAAAATTTTATAATATAATTTCAAGTATGCGTTAAGCTTCGCAATTCAATTTCAATCCTTGTTTATTCTCTTTTTAATTTATATTCCTTCTGATAAAAAAAAAAAAAAAAAAAAAAAAAAAGGTTTAAACTCTAGGACCGGCATGTTTGTTAGAAAACCAAGCTTTGTTAAACTTTTATGCAAATAAAAAAATACTCTATATCTAACGTAAGATTTTATGACCAGAAAGAAAAAAAAAAAAAAAAAAAAAACTTTATATCTGTTATCAAGGAAAAAAAATACGAATACGGTTAATATATTTCAACATAACAGCAATTTTCCAATTTATAATTTATAAAAATGATTGAAACATTTATGTCATTGTCATATTAATATAATTTTTTTAAACATTTTATTGTTATAATTATTATACAAATATCCCATGAACGTTATTTTATTATATAGTTATGTAGTGTAATAAAAATATGTGTGTACACACACGCATCTTTCTTTTTATTGAAATGAAAAGGAAGTAGCACCGAAATTATATATGAACCTTAACTCTGGGAATCGGTACTTCCTGATGGGACATTTTTTTTTCTCCCCACCACGCCAGTTACCAATAAAAGAATGAACGTGTGTGTTTGTCCGTCGATGTCATCTCTCTCTCTCTCTCTCTCTCTTTCTCTCTGCTTTTCACATCACATGCCTGCCTAGAGTTCTGATTCAATTGACTTAATTCTAGCACACAGAAAGCAAGCAAGCTTTACTAACAAGACCAGCATCCATTATTATCAACAATGAGATTGAGCAAGCAATAATAAACTCACCATCGGGAAAAAAAATCATATGTCACTTTAATTTTATCATACACATAAGATCAATATAATTTTTTTTTAGGGATCTGACATTTTCAGAGACTAAAAATTTAACTCAAATTAAGTTTTTATAATGAAGTTATTAAAAAAAATGTTTAAAAAAAATGTTGTCCAGAGAGGAAATTTTCAATTTAAACGCTAATTTAATAATTCACGTCACTTTTTTTTTTCCTCACCAGAAATTTTTGTCAACTAAAAAACTTCATACAGCAAAATTCTTATTTATAAAGCATTTAATAACTTCTTCTTTTTCTTTTCTTTTCTTTTTCTTTCTTTCTTTTTTTCTTTTTTTTTTTTTTTTTTTTTGCCTAGATTGAAGTATGTTTTTAGTACATCACAGCATTATACTATAAATAATTTTTTTACAGTTCAATAAAAATCTCGAAAAGACGTTATTATTTTTTTTTCTGATCTCTGATCACATGGAGAAGAGGGAAATGAATTTTTTAAAGTCTTCTTTTTTTTTTTTTTTTTTTTTTTCGTAAGGGAATAAGAAGAAAAAGTCGAGGCTACCACTGAGAGGAATGTCCAATCAATATGAGAGCTTGGGAGAGGAATGGGGGTGGGGGTGATATTAGCGAACCAAGGTGGGAAACTATAAGCCGAGATGCACGTCAGGAGAAAGGGAGGATGAAATATACGGGATATTAAAACTAAGAATGCAGAGCGCGTTTAGTGGAACAAGCCATCAGAAAGATGAGAAAATTTTCAAGATTTTTTTTTCCCTTATATTTTCTCCCCTTTTCTATATGCTATTTTTTAATACACAAATCAGGCAGAAGATTTATATTATTGGGAAGAATCAAATTTATCGTGTGTTTTTGACAAATTTATTTGTGGTATCAGCAAGAGAGAGATAGAGAGAAGAAGAAGAAGACAAATGTTATATTATATTATAACATTAAAAAAATCCATTATGATTTTTTGTTTTAATTTTATAGTAAAATGCACCTATAGTATTATATTATACTTTATTCATTCGTCTATCAGAAAACATTATTGCTATATATAACAGCATAGTAAATTAAAATATAGTTCTTATTTGAAAGCTGGAAGAAAAAAGTATACAAATTGTCATTAGTGTATTTTATATATTGTATAATTAGGAGCTCAATATTTTTTTTCACTGATTAACAAATTATTATAAAAAATATTTATCTGCAAATATAGAAATTGCCTAGGGGAAGTTAAAAAATAATAATAATAATAAAACGTTTTTCTTATATATTCTTGGAGAGTTTGGTGCAGCAAACGCTAAACACCACCCTTATACATGCCTGCATGATTGCAATATAAGTTCAAATCATATGCATCACAGGTTGTAACCATAATCATGATGAGAGCAGTCAGTCAGTTTCGTAACATACACATTATATATATATATATGGGGGTTGACTGTTTAGGGGGTGGTTATAGGTGGATAGAACGTCGAATCCCCACCCCCAACATCAACAATCAGCAGCGCGCAATTACCCCGCAATTCCGCCGCAAAACCACCCCCCTTAGCTACTACATCAGAATCAAAATCGACTATTTCCTGTCCATTGCATGAACCATAATAATCTAAGTATGTACTACACACAACATAGTATGATGGTGCGAAATGACGCAACTATGATTCTATTTACAATTAAATTACTATCATTTTACCTATCTCAAAATGTAATTCGTTTTTACCGATAACACACTTCAATGAATATATTACGATATAGTGCGTAATAGTATTTTATATTATTTATACTCATCAAAAGTTAAATTTTATATATAAACGTGTGTTAATTACTTCTGTGGAAGTGTAATACATACACATTTTCCATAAAAACATTTAAATGTCAATTTAAATTTAAAATGTAAATTTGTTATATATACAGAAAAATTAGATTAAAAAGCAATTTTGTTAAAAATATTTTTTAATTTTCGCTTATATTTATAAATGTTTTTATTTTTAATTTATTAAAATTCTTATACTTTAAAAATTTAGTAATGAAATAAAAAAAAAGTTACAAATTAAAATATTGTGCGGACTTTCAGTGATGCAATTCTCTAGAAATATTACATTATTTTTCTTTTCTTCGCTATTTTATATATTTTGTAACGTGTATGTATAATATTTGTGTATTTATATATTTGTGTATTTCTAAAGTTTGAAAATGTTAACATTTAATACACTTGATGATAAGAATTGAAATTGTGATTCCACAAAATTAATGATACAGCCTCATAAAATAGGATTAAGTCGTATAAAATAAAATCCCTTCACACAAAGTCTCCCTAGATTAATTTTAAAACCACTACATAACAACTTTAAATCCACAAAATTTTACATAAAATTTTTTCCTATATATATATATATATATATATATATATATATATATATAATATATTTAATATAATATATTTATATATAATAAAATTCTAGAATAAATAAATTACATAGTACACTGATAAAAAATATTGTATAAATATATTATACCTATCATAACAACAGTAAAGTAAAATGCATTTTTAACTATATTAATAATAATAAGTTATGTTTTTATTATTATTATTATTATTATTATTTTTTTTTTTTTTTTTTGTATTAAAGTATATTATATAATTTGATTGGTTATAAATTTTGAGTTTTAAGGAGACATAGTAATGGCGGTGGTGTACTGCAGTGGCTAGTACTGGTGCAGTCGACAAACGCAAGCAAGCTTACTCTCTCTGAGTAACCCCCACGCCACGCCACGCCTGTCGTTGGTGCAGTATAGGCACACAGGGGATGACTCACTATACTCTACCCCCCTCTAGCTACCAAGCAAAGGCAAAGCCTGACGGCCTAGCACCATGCTCTCTCTCTCTCTCTCTCTCTCTCTCTCTCTCTCTCTCTCTCTCTCTCTCTCTCTCTCTCTCTCTCTCTCTCACTTCATCGATCGATGTGTAACTTTGGTGGTGGTAGCGATGGAAAGGCAACCCGAGCAAACTGCATTGCATACGCTCATGCTCCTCTACTATGCTGTACTATGCTTTTGGTTCTCCTCTAAATATCAAACTTGAGGAGAATTCTGGTTCTGGCCAGAGAACGTAAGAGAAATGGGCCCATGGAACTACATATAGGGGTTGCAGTATAACTATGATGTGTGTTTTTTACTCTCTAAAGCCTCTCTCTCTCTCTCTCTCTCTCTTTCAGTACTGTGTATTTCTCTATCTCTTATACTTATGATTACTATGGGAAACAAGCAAGTATATACTCTGTACATACACGCTCTTTTACAAGATTCTTAGGATCATAATCATAAATGTTTCTCTCTTTTTCTTTTCTCCTCCCCCCTTTTTTTTATATCCCCATGTCTACAATTTTTACTTCCATATACTAAAAAACAAACTACTACAAACAAGAGATAACTTAATATTTAATTTCGATTTTAGTATAATTACTTTTTTTTATTGTTGTAGTTAAAACTAATAAATAAAGAATAAAATAAATGTCACTTTATCTAAATTTTACTTTTTCTTAGTTTTCATCCACATCTTCATCTCTCTCTCTCTCTCTCTCTCTCTCTCTCTCTTCACCAGCAAACTTTATATTTACACATTTTTATTACAGTAATAAAATATGTGAATAATTTTGCGAGACTTTATAAAAAAAAAAAGAATAATAAAAAAATGGACCTTGGAGCCATGTTCCTTTACATTCTCTGTGATGCAGCCCGCAGTACTTTCATGCAAGAAAAGTTGTCAGCTTATGAAACGCAATCCAACCGTGGAATTACTTGCACCTTAAAATGGTATTAATTTGATTTGATCAATAAAAACCCTTTGAAATTGAATCTGATTATCAACAATTATTACGCAATACGAAAAAAGAAATGATGAATGCTTTCACTTTATAAATTATATCAATGTTTATATTTACAGGTTCTTGAACTCTAAATGTTTTTTATAGAAGAAAAAGGGTTATAGAAGAAAAAGAAGGAAAATAATAATAATAACAACAGTGGGGAGTATCCTATAGGGAGTACACGGAAGTAAGAGTGAATCTCTGTATCTTTATCTCTGAACAGACAGGCAGGACAGGTAGGTAAAAAAAAAGTAGAAGAAGAAGTAAAAGGGGGGTTTTCTTTCTCCCTTACTCTTGCTCCCAAATGTTGGGGTGGCGCGTGCGAGAAAGAGAGAAAGCAAGAGCAGGCAGGCAAGGCAAAAGCAGTATACTTCAGTATGGGGGAGTTAGGCTGTGGGTGGGAGCGGCAAAAGCAGTGGGAAAGAGAATGATGTGTTTTGAGGTAGGTCCGGGATTACAAGCTACTGTGTAACAACGTCTCCTTCTCTCTCTCTCTCTTTCTCTTATGATGTTGATGCCCCAACCCAACCCCAAATCCACCCCCTTACTCCTTTCTATTTATATATACCTTTCTATATTATGTTATATCATCCTCTATCTAACCCTTTTATAATATTTTGTTCTTTTTTATTGTATATTACGATATTCATCCCTTCCTTCATACCATCACTGAATATGTGTAGCAGGGGATATAATAATAATTTTAATAATAATAATAACTATACCCACTTGAATACAACTTCATGTTGTGAACCCTTTGATTAATCAAACTTGAACAATAAAATTCAAACATAATATTAAAATTTGCATCATATTTGATTTTTTTTTTTCCTAATAACAATGAATTTGTTTATAACTAAAATACCCCTTGATATTTTATTTTATACAACAAATTTATAACTAAAAAATATTATTATCATTTTATCACACTTCGGAAAATTGAATTCCGGCGTTATTATTTCAATACATGACAACAGTATCACAATTATAGATTTGACATCAAGTTTATAAGTAAATATTATTAATACATAATACCGTATTTTATTTTTTTAATTAATTGGCGTTGTTTGGGGAGGAGCAGGGGTGCTGCTGACATTGAATATGTAGCCCGCGGGAAACTACGATGTGGCTAAGGGGCCATTACTCAATTACTAACCCCTCTTTACCTTCACCCTCTCTGAAAATCTAAAAACAAAGAGATTTCTTCCTTATTCCAATTTCCAAACAAAACTTTTAATTTAACATAAATATAACAACAATCTTAACATAGTGTTTTATATATACTGCATGTGTATATGGCGATGGCGACTCAAAAATTGATTTTTTTTTCCTGCTCCTTTTTTGCAATAGAAGCGGAGCTAACATTAAATTAGATTACATGTAACTATTTTATGTAAGACAAATTTAAATTTTTATATTTTATTTTATATAATAAAAATAAAAAATAAAACAGGATGTGTCGTCGTTTTTTTTTTTTTTTTTTTTTTTTTTTGTTGCTGTTCTTTTTTCCCTTTTTGAGCACGCACACGCACGATCTGTAAGGGGAGGTAGGGGGTTGGTGCGTGTAGGGGGTGGTTGGAGGAAGAGGAGAGGGTGGGTTTGTGAAGTTTGTGTGCAACGCAGAAGCAGCAGGGGGTAGGGGGTGCGAGTCAGCGCAGCTCGGTACGGCACGGCCATCCAATGCACCCACCCCTGTGTGAAACTACCCCCGACCCCCTCCCCCGCACCAACGCACCCCCTCTCGCCCTTCTCTCTTGCTCATGGAGTTTCGATCGACTGTGCCGCCCGCTTTGCTGCTGCTTGGTTGCTACCACGCGTTCTCTCTCTCTCTCTAACTCTCTCTCTTTCTTTCTCTCTCGCTCACTCTCTACTCTCACTCTCTCTGTCTCTCTCTCTCTCTCTCTCTCTGCGATGCTTGTTCGTTTGCCATAAACGACGGTACAGCACTGTACCACAGTAGTTTTACTTTTCACCATGACTTTCGCTCTCAATTTAACCCTCCATTGTGCTAATACTCTCAGAAAAATATATATATATTAATAATAAAACCTACCCTCTACAAAACAAAGGTAAAAAAATTAAAATGTAAAATTAATCATTTAAATTAAATTTGAAATGAGTATAACGCTACAGTAAAATTTGAGAAATATGAGTTTTATATTTTAAATAAAACAAAAAACTATATTTTTTATACAGGTAACAATTAAGAAACTTTTTTTTTTTTTAAATTATATAGAAAAATAAAATAATGTAATATTCTGTTTTGAACAGTGGTTTTGAGTTAGCGAGTATAAAAAACAACAACAGTATTCATTAGAGATTATATATAGCAGCGTGTTAAAATTACAGGTTACATTATACGATTGTAAATTACATACTATATTACACTTTAGGTTTAAATCATATGAGTATAAAAAAACACACATCAAAAGCGATAAACAAGGGTGTTACTAACGGATATAAAAATAGAGTATACAAGACGCTACGAGATCTAAACAAACATTATAGTGTCTCTTGCTTTTTATATAATATTGTATATAAAGTCAGAAAAACCATGAGTACGGTGATCACGTGTAACAACTTTCATTGTATTCTAGGCTAGAGAGATTCACCCAAGTTTTCGTGACTATTATTTGGATATGTGCCAAAATATATATAAAAAAAAAGAGAGGATAATAGTAAAGTGAGCGTGAGTAAAAGTGTTGAGTGAGTATTTGATATCAGAAGTGTTGCTTTTTGCTACTTTTTTTTTACCCAAAGCTTAACTTCTTCATTCTATAGGTACTTTTTTTTTTTTTTTTTTTTTTTTTTTTTTTTTTTTTTTTTTTTTTTTTTTTTTTTTACATGTACTCCAGTTTAGTGAATAAAACGACGAGCGTATACATACGAGTATTATACTCACTTGTTATACTATATAGAATAATAATACTGCCGGCGCCGCCAGCCAGCCTCTGGTCCTATATAGCGCCTTTGCCCGTTCATTCGTTCAAAAATCCCCATATATATATAAACACACACATACACACCGTATAATAGTGAGTGAGTGGGTTTGGTTCTGATGATGATGGTCTTTGATACATGTGAATGAATGACGGTGTGAAAAGGAGGGGATGTGTGATATTTTAGACTATATATACATTATGAACCCTTTACCACCCTTACATTATACATTCCATTTCGTTTGTATATATAATACTTCATTAAACAGATCAAGTAATATAAACGTAAAACGTAAACAAAATATAATCGCAAATATTAATTATAGTGACAAATTATTGGTCATTGGATATTATTGTATAGAACAACTTCAATGTTACTAATTTCTATATTATGATCCATATACCTTTCTGATGTCTCTCAATCATGACTTTATACTCTATATATAATTTTTGTTGGTTATTATATGTGATTAATATACTTTTCACACGTTGATGAGCTATTGTCCCATCTAATAATTATTATTCCTTTCAATATTTTTATTCCTTATATTTTCTCGTTCACGGTATGACGAATAATATTATCGTATAAGCCGGAAATATATGTATACACGGAAAGAAGAGACTATAAGAGAGCGTTTATTAAATTGTAGAGCAAAGGTATGTACTTTTAACCAGGAAAGAAATATGAAGCTACACTGCAGTCACCATTTAACATTCATAGTATAAGAACGGTTAGTGACCAACAGCTAAAAAAAAAAGAATTGTAGTACGTATAATATTTTAACGATGGTGAACAACATGATTTGTGTACATATGTTTCTTTTTTTCCGTGTACTTTTATTTTTTCTCAGCCTTTTTATTTTATTTTTATAAGTTTAATTTTATAACTTAAACTGTTAGCCAGTGTTGACCTATACACATATACCCAAAAATAAATAAAAAATGTATTTAAAAAAAAAAAAATGACTCAAATATTGGCACTGTGCTTAAAATTTACGCATTTTTCTATCTTAAAATATTTTCATTTGATTAAAGTTAAATCTTATTTGAAGTTGAATGAAGAAATTACTTTTGCTAAAGATATGTGTTTGAGTTGAGTACTTTGCATGCTAAACATTGTTGAAACCAACCATTATCGCATTGTCAGGCTATATAGTCTCACTTGACCACGCACAAATAAAATAATATAAAGTAAAAAGAGAGATAAAAGCGAGAGTTTTATTAGAATCTGAGAGTCAATAATGTAATTTTGGCACCCCGGAGCATAGTTATATGTATATAATGTACATACATTTGTACATCGAGAGCATAAGTCAGGCAAATAGACGCAAAAATTACGAGAGAGAGAGAGAGAAGGCAGGAACTTTTTCGTTGTTAGGTTTTTCTCTCTTTCTCTAATAGTAATAAAGCTTTTGCTATATATTCAATGCTATGTTTCAACTCCAACCTCACACCAAGTAATATGTGGACATTAGCCAACTTTTGAGAGAGCTTTGAAAGAAAAGCACAAAATGCGCGCGGTATAATGTGCAGTATATAGTTTTACTTTTGTTACCAACCACAAATATATATATTTTTTTACTCATAAAATTTGCAAATAAAATTTAATAATTTTTAGAACTCGTATAATATAAAATGCAATAATATATATATTTCAGTGCTGCCAAAAATAAAAATTCTGCGTATATTTTTAATTTTAAAAAAAATGTAGCGATTTTTTGTTATTATTTGCAGATTATGCTTGATGATTGTTTCAATTAAAAACGAGCAATTTAATTTATTATTGCGGAACTTTTTTTTCCTGTTGTAAATATAACTTCCTGTGTTATATTTTTTTGATAACAAAATATAACTTTTGTTACCTTCCTTTATGCAAAAAATGTTTTTGTTTTTTTTTTTTAGTCATGCAATAAATAAAAAGTTTCTTACCTTCTTTTCCGTTAGTTTTTCACATCTTCTCATTTTGCAGATTTGATGACTCTTTTCATTTCGGCAAGGTGCACATTCTCCGCAGTTATCCTTACGTTGACAACCTACACACTCGCCACATCTTTTCCGTTTTTTCTTAACAGGTTTATCCGAGGAACCTCCAGCCATTTCGTTATCCGAAGAAGAGGCTTGCGGTGGTCTACGAAAACCGTCATCCATATCGTGACCAGATCCCGTACTTGAAACCGCAGCAACCTGTCCTGAACTTTCCGCAGTGGTTATATCACTTTCAGCGGAACTTTCTAAAGAAGATACTCGAGCTTTCCGTCGTTCTTTTTTCCGAGAATCCAGTCGTGATGGTGGCATTGCGGTCATAGCTTCTGATCCTGGTACCATACCCGGGAATTTAAGCTGCCCCATTGCTAAATCCGCCCCTGCTACCATTTTTTCAACCTGGAAGTGTTTGAGCTCGTCACCAGGTTTCATATGATATGGGGGTAAATGAGGATGTGGATGATGATGAGTGAACTGATTGGCACCAGGGGTAAATGTAGGTTGACTATGAAATAATTGAATATGTCTCTCATCTAGAAGTTGCTGCTGTATCGCTGGTATTTCTCTTGCTTGTACTGGTGCGGGGACCAATGGATAACCTCTAGGAGGTGGTGGTACAGGTGCAGCTGGAGTTAAAGTATGAAAGCTCGGTAAACCAGGCGCTGATTCACTAGGTGGAACAGTAGGTGTAGTACCATTATTTGTTACTGGTTCTGCAAAGGCCCCTGGAGTAAATTGTGACTGAAAGGACGGTAATTTGGGTCCCCCAAAGGCATCTGAAAAGGTGGGGATACCCGCAGCTGCAGCAGCTTTGAGCAGTTCAGGATCAGCAGATTTGCTTTCCCAAGGTCTGGTATACTGAGCTTGGTGAGCAGCATGATGTGCAAGTATTGCAGCAGAAGTTGCTCCGAGAAGAGGTTCTCCAAGAGGACCTCTTTCTATTAATCTTCCTGTCAATCCTTCATTATAGTAGTCCCAATTGGAGATGTCGAGGAGACGGGGACCGCTTCCTGTATTTTCAGAGAAGCCCCCTCCGCCTCCTTCGACCCTGACCACTCCCCCCTCCACTTCACCGGTAAATGAACTAAATGGGGGTAATCCGGACTTACTGGAGTCCGCCTCCGATCCAAATTCGTCTTTAAAAGTTGATGAGGGAGTAGAAGTTTGATGAGGTGCAAGGTGGGCTGAATGATAGCCCCCGTAGCCTGGGGGGCCCAACTGTTCGGGCCCCTGGCTAGCACCTTCACTCATTGTGCCTCCTCATTGCGGTGGGTACGCCCCCTGTAAGAAAAAAATTACAATTTTAAATTATTGTTTATATACACGAGGAAAATAAAACAGACAAATTAAAGAAAAATATATACTTAAATGTATTAAAGTATATTAAAAATTAGTTCTAATAAAAAATATAAATAACATTACAATTTTTTTCCTTTTAATATTGGCATACTTATTAACAAAAATTTTTTTTTGAAAGTTTAATATTTTATTAAAAATATATATATATACTAAGAAACTTGATAGCTCTTGTAAAAATAGATATAAAAATAAATAGACAAAATACTACGTAATATCGTGGATAAAAAAGTTTCTATTTATAAAGTTCCGCCGTGCGAGTTCATAATGCTTATTCTCTGTACGATAAAAAAAAAATGTAGCATAATCGGTAACATCACAAACATCAAGTCGCATTCGTTATCCAATTATAAATTTTATGTTTATAGTTGTTTATTTTATTATCAGCAAAATTTATGCCGAAAAGACATGACAGAATTATTATTATTATTTTTTTTTTTTTTGTAAAAAAAAAAATAAAGATGACATAAGGGTACTACAAAGAAAAAATAACCAATTTTAAAAATAAAATATCACCATCTTTTTTTCTTTTTCTTCCACTTTTAATCAAACAACTTTCAAGTAAAATTTACGTAAAAACTCATCAAGTTATATTTAAAATTTAATATCTAATAATTCGAGAAACTGGCAACATCAAAGTTGTTTTGTATCTTTGCAGATATTTTGCACAATAACACGGCGTGCTTTGCTCTCCCTCCCCTAAGCTAACATTACGTTCTGCGCCCCCGCTATCTCCCCCCTCATGATGACTGATCCATCCTCAAGAAAGCTTTCGTCTTTTCTTTACACTGACCTTCCCCACTGAAACCAATTTTCTTCAAATATATTTGTTATAATTCATAACACAAAAATAAATAAATAATATTTATTATCAAAATAACAATAACGCAAGAATCATTGACTTTTATACTTGGTATAAAAAAAGTTATTTTATACGACGAAAGTGATAGTACACACGAGAAAATCGAGCAACAAAAATGCTCCATTCACGTTTTACTCTGCCGGCGCAGTTCCATCAGCGCAATATCACGTTCACAAATTTGTGGTCCACGTTTTGTCAAGAAAAACTATAAAAATTGAAGAATTTCTATTTTTCTTTCATACATTTTTAAACATAAAACTATTTTACACGAATGTCACTGCATTTTAACACCATTAATTATTAAGTGATATAAACACGAGTATTTTAGAGAAAAAAATGCTTGCAATTTTTTTTTGTGGTTTCCATAAATATTTCTACCAACAGTGCAATGTTGAAACTACGCGTTTTCCACCACAAAATAAATACCATACTAAACACCTCGCACAATGGCTCCACCACATAATTTATTTTTTCTACGAAACCCTAAATGAAACAACACCTAAAAATTATAGTAGATTATAGTATAGATTTACATACATCTGATATGATGGTCCTTGTTCCACTATGCAGTCTTGAATCTTGAAAATTTTACCTTGGAGACACAACTAAAAAAGCCACCCCACCGCTCCGATCTGTGTACGCCAACAACGGGCAGCTTGTGTGATTCGCGTACTATGCGTAGATTTGTCCGCTAGAGGGCAGACCATAGCGGGAGGGGGGAAATAGAGGGAAGTTTGCGCGCCCGTTTCTTGAAGCAAGCACCAGCTGGCGCGCCAACATTCGCGTTAACCCGGACAAACTTCGGGTCAACTTCGGCCCTCCGTATCTCCACCAGAGATTTCGTTCATTCGTTTTTATCAGGACAAAAGCCTCTCACAACTTTTCACTTTCCCATATAAAAAAAAAGAGAGAAAATGCATTTATAAAGAACAAAATCAAAACCTTTATATGATTATATCCCATGCACGTGTTTTCGAAGCACGTGAAATAATTTTAAAAATTATATTATTTCTTTGTTTTCATGCGCGTGAATCTCGTGCGCAATTATTTGTTTGTAAATATAATATTATATATACGTAAGTTCATTTCGGGTGAATATTGAAAAAAAAATCAATACCTCTTTTATAAATGGTTTTGATGCAGTTTGTTTTCCAGTTCTACTATAAATAATAAGAAAATAGGCTCTTATACTATATACAACTTCATAGAGGAATTTGAGATTCGTAAATGTCTAGTAGTTTCTTAAAAGTCTCTATGCAAAATAGAAAAACTGAATACTAAAAATAATATAGTAAAGAAGAAAAGAAAAAATGCACCTTCGTGCCTAAATCTTTTCTGTAGTTATAAAATTTAATTGTCAAAAAGCAAACATTCTGATTCTATATGAAGTTTCGAATAATGTTTCCTGGACGGGACAAAAGATATTTTTGCTCTTTTTGCGAGAAAAAATAATAGAGGTCCCACATAATTTCTTATACTATTTTTTATGCTCCAATCTCCAATATTAATTCTTCTTTCTTTCTTTCTTTCTTTCTTTCTTTCTTTCTTTCTTTCTTTCTTTCTTTCTTTCTTTCTTTCTTTCTTTCTTTCTTTCTTTCTTTCTTTCTTTCTTTCTTTCTTTCTTTCTTTCTTTCTTTCTTTCTTTCTTTCTTTCTTTCTTTCTTTCTTTCTTTCTTTCTTTCTTTCTTTCTTTCTTTCTTTCTTTCTTTCTTTCTTTCTTTCTTTCTTTCTTTCTTTCTTTCTTTCTTTCTTTCTTTCTTTCTTTCTTTCTTTCTTTCTTTCTTTCTTTCTTTCTTTGTGGTCTTTCATTATATTTAATAATAAATTAATTTTACTTAAAATATTCATAAAATTTAAGCTGATTAAACACTATAACTATTTCTTTCTATATAGTATAATAAGAATAACTAAAATTATTAGAACTTAAATACAACTATTCGATATTTTAAATGCATCGCAGACTCATTCAAAAAAATTCTTAAATGCACTGTACAATTTTATCGATTTTTTTTCTCACATAGTATATAGTTCTGCGTATAGAACATTCCACGAAAAATCTAGTCGGGATATAAAACTAAAACAACATGAAGAGGGTCCGATGAGTCAAAAATAAAAAGTCTGGCCTTTATAGGTGGTTCAGAGAAGGGAGGAAGCTCTGAAAATTTTTGTTTTAACATCAATGCAATTTGATATAATTTATAGAAATAAAAACAAATATAGCCTATACGCATCATTATATAGCATAAAAGTACTTTGCTCAATTTCGTAAAGGGCGAAGAGTATTATTGATCGAGTAGAAATGTGGGTGAAGAAGAGGGAGGGGTAAAACCGACATTGAAATGTCATAAAAATGGGGCAGCTATAGCTAGCCAGTAGTCAGGCATCATACAATGCGTAAGAGCGTACGGGAAGTATGTGTACTGTACAGTACGTACATAATATAGAAACCTACCCCGTTGCGTTGCGCGCTTTCCCTCTAACAATCGATCCATTTTCACTTTCTGCTAGCTTTTCAAAGTTGCACATTATTGTATTTTTAGCTCAGAGACACCTATGTAGAACAAATTGAACTATATCAATTTCAACCCCTAAACAACCCTTATCAAATTAATAGGGGTACTCGGTCCAGTGATTGTATAGAGATCACTTGATTTCATTCATTTTCTCAAGTAGACACATCGTCAATGTTATCGCATATAGAATAAAAAACCTTTTATTTATATATATATGGTTGCATTTTATCATTATTTGTCAATCATATTATTATTATTTCGTAAAAAAAATGAAAAGAAAAGAAAGGAAATAAATTATTTCCTGTCCTTTTACAACAGCAACAGTTTATTTATTTCTCTGTGAAGGATAAATGAAATAATGAGGAAAGTAAAAACAAAAGTTAAAAGTTGTAAAATTGATTTATTTAAATCACCATATTTAATCCTACAAAAATTATCAACTATAGCAAAATTATATTGACAGAACAAAACAAAAACTATACAGTATATGTTTAACATTTTCTAAATAAATCTCTAAAAAAAATGCTGCTTACAATAATCTCAATATGACATCTTTAAGTAATAAATCAGCATTTTTAGAAAACAAAAATAAACTCTTTTTATTAATCATTTGAATTCTTCCTACTCTTTTAATTAATTATTATATATTATTTTTAACTTCTCCATAAATTAGCATCAAAATTCAAAAGAATTTGAATATAAGATGTTTATTAATTTTCATTTACAAACTTTTCTTCTTATTTTCCTTATATTCCTCTTCTTCTACTGTATACTCCAAAATTGTAGTTGACCAGTTGCTTTGTCTGCTATTATTTTAGTTTTTTTTTTTTTTTTTTTTTTCTATTTCAAATTATAAAACAAAAAATTACATATATTATAGTAAAATGGTTTTGAAATAAATTTATGTAAACAAAGTTTATACAAAAGATCTATAGCTATTAGCTATATAGATTTTCTCATTGCTCTTTAAAATTTTAGGATTTTACAAAAATTATAAGAACAACAAATATTAGAAACTATTTTCGTTATAACGCTATTTTATTATTATTGATATTTACTTTTCAATTATTATAAAATAGTACAATTTTATTTTTTAAAAATAACTATTAAAAAAATATATATGGACTTTGAAAATCAAATCCGTAAAACAATATTCATACAATTAAAATTTAAAATATATCAAGAAATTAACAATTATTTCTATATGATGTTTATATGTATATAGATATTTTATTTATTTGATGTGAACGTGGATTGATGTATTGATATTAATGTATGATAAAAGTGAACACTCTGGCAGCTGGAGAATGAGTGATGGATTGATGGAAATGGACGTTTTATTATAATAACTATACAAAGCTTGGACAACTAGCCGCTCACGGGTACAATCTGGCATACACAGCAATGAGGAAACCAAAATACATCTGTATAAAGTCGATCTCCACTTCCCTCTAGAGCTATTAGTCGTTTTTGTACATATTGTTGTGTGCAGCTTGAAGTGTAACCATTGGGAATAGAACATAGTCCATTGCACTGATTTGAGCTAAAAACAAAGAGACATTTTATAAGAATTATAAAGGATGTTGCAATAAATTCTACGTAACACATAAAAACTTTAAAAACTGTAATCTTATTATAAAACTATTTTTGTTGAGAGAGAGAGAGAGAGAGAGAGAGAGAGAGAAGCAAAAGACTTAAATTTTTATCCTTACAAGTTACAAGTTATGCAACCCGCCGCTCTGTTATGTTGAAAAAGTTGCATACTTTTAAGGGGCTTAACAAACATTATTTTGTTGACAAAGCAGTAAATATCAAGGTTTTTATATCAAACGAAGCGTAGCTCATTAGATGTCATGTGTTTACCTTTGACCTCGTGTATATAGTTGTCATGGCTTTTTATCAAATTTTTAAGAAACCACATGAAAATTTTCACACGTAAGTATTTTTTTTTTCTTATTATTATTATTGCATAAAATTATTTTCAATGTTATTAATTAAGAGGAAATAAGTTAAGTAAAAGAAAGTTTTGACCATTTATAATCTTAAATTATGCATAATATTATAAGTCTAGCAATTGTATAGGATGCTGGCAAAAGCTACAAGGGAAGGACAAATGTAAAAAAAAAAATTAAAAAAAAAAAAAAACTTTTTGATGAAAAAAAAAATCATACTAAAAATGAATGTTTCAATTTATTGATTTGATGCCTTTCTTTCTAGAAATCATAAATTTCAGCAACCGTTGTAAGTAAATTTTGTTTATAACGCTTAGCCTATAAGATTGGCTATTTCTCATTGTAGAATTAAAATAATTTACTAATTTATTGAATTAACTTTTACATACAGTTAGTCATTTATATTTTCAAAAATGGATTTAAGTTATCAAAGAATCTGGTTGGATTTTGACTTAGCACAATTGCACGGACAAAAACAAATACGTAATATAATAATTATGATACACCATTTTCAGCACAATTTGTTCAATAACTATAGATAATATAATGCTATATATATTTCATATAATAACTATGTTGTAAAGCATACTTATTTATACTATTCTAATTTCACATAATTTATGCTATAAGGATATAAATGCAGCATAAATTGCGTAATTTATTTTTCTCGTGTGTGTAATATTGATGCGTGAAAAGAGAGGGAAGGAGAGAAGTGAATTTTCAATCACAGTGAACAAGTGGACACTTTCTGATTTTGCCTATACGTTATATTGGTATACAAACTTACACGCAAGTTTCTGAGCGTACAAGTTGAGTATAGCGATCATCCACTTCATTGAGGTTGACAACATACATCCAGTTGCCACGGTTGTTCATCGCAGCACGTGGCATCACAAATGACGATGTGACAGGACACAACTGATTGGCACCGGGAGCTGGACTCGTCTGTCGTTTCTGTCGAACCTTGTCAGCTTCGCGGGAGTACCTGCTCATCAAGCAAATATTTTAATTAGGTTTAATATTCATTATTTTCTAATCATATAGTATGCGGGGTCATAAAATGAAAGTAGTTTGCGGATCTCAAAAGATCTCACACGTTCAGCTATCTAATTTATTGGCATGCGTTTTTTTTTTTTTTTTTTTTTTTTTTTTTTTTCTAATAATAATGTTATTTTATAGGTGAGATTTATACACATGTAAATACTTTGGAAAATAGGAAATTAATCTAGTATATAGACGATAGAGTCAATTATTTTTGTATTTCAGTTTTATGGTTAAAATAATAATAATTATACATTACAAATTACGTTATTATTAAAATTCTTTTTTTTTTTTTTTTTTTTTTTTTTTTTTAACATTTATAATAAACTAGTTACTTAATTTGAAAATATATAAGGTGTTTGTTTTCAAAATGAAGGCGGGAAAAGGTTGCAAAAAGTTTGTGCGCGAAAATTTAATCAAGACATAAAGAGTTATTTTTAGTATCAAGCTGTTGTCACATAGCAAAGAGAAGTGCGAGTAGAATGAGTCATGCTGCTAAAAATAATGAAGCTTGCGTATTTTCATGCACGTTCTTATACGGGGGAGTATATAAGCATTGGTTTTTGAAATATCAGCAAACTTAATATAGAAGAGCGAAGAATTGTGAATTTGAATAATTATGTTGCCTTACATGCAACAACAACAAAAAAAGGCGATCTTTTACTTATGCTTTAAAGGGAAAGTAAGAAAGCTACCGCATCTCAATAAAAAAAAATAAAAGTTATGTTGCATATTTTTAGATTGTCAATAATTACATATGAAAAAAAAATATTTCTAGTCAAAAGACTTTTCAATTTCAGATTTATAAATTTGAAAATCTATAAACCTATAAACATGTATTAAAAATTAATATCGTAATTACCTTGTA
The DNA here is from genome assembly GCA_949318235.1 of Ecdyonurus torrentis. Taxonomy (NCBI): domain Eukaryota; kingdom Metazoa; phylum Arthropoda; class Insecta; order Ephemeroptera; family Heptageniidae; genus Ecdyonurus; species Ecdyonurus torrentis. The sequence continues at coordinate 36,774,381 of OX439129.1, read as the reverse complement.
TCACCATACAGCATTATTATATGATTTGAATTTTTTTTTAAAGATTTATTGCAAAATTGTTTTAATTTGTAATGAAAGAAATTAATTCATATATACGAATGCATAGAAATCATATTATATAGCATAGCATATAAATGAGAAAGATAGTGAGAAAGAGAAAGAGTTAGTACCTGGTCCACCAGGTTTCAGATGGAGTGTAATGTCCAGGCAGTAGAGTGGTGAGATAGGGACCAGTGTAATAAGGCGTGGAAGCGGGTCTTGAGTCAAACCTATATCTTCGGTCCGGATAACCTCCTGAGCCACCGCTTACTGCACTTGGTACAGTGTAGTTCACTGCTGGGGGTTGAAGTTTTGACTGAGGGTAGTAAACTGGAACCACTTTCGAGTATCCGTAATGTGGAGGGCCATAATGGTAAGATGGAGGCGGAGGTAGTGGCTTTGGTACTCTGTAAAGTATACATTAAATATTTAAAATAACTTACTTAATTAATTTGCCTATATTTGTATTCAAAAATACATATTTAATAATGGAATAAATGAATAACAACATTTAAATAAATATATGTATAAGCTCATATTATAAAATATTAAGAAAATATTTTAATAAACTGTTATTTTGAATGTTCATTCTCTTCAATACAATATCCTGTTAAAAGGAGAGAGAGTGCTATTGATAAAAGAAAATTGATAGTTTTGACAGGTATAATTATTCACTTTATATAACAATGTAATGAGATGTTATCAAGTCATCAGTTTGAGATCATCATAAATATAATATACCTTTCTTGAAACTCATCTCTGCTCTCGTCACTAAGCAACGTGTTGTAGTCATAGCCCCAGCGCTCCACGAGGTACCGGATTAACTGCCTGTAACACACGAATATGTCATCAGTGGGCGGAATAAGGAAAATCTGAACGAAAAAACTATGATGATGCAAATTGTTCACCAAAATATACCATACATTAACTCAATACATCATGCATTGAGAATTTTACTTTTTTTTTTTTTTTTTTTTTTTTTTTGTCGTTTATTTTACTCAGCCTACGTTCAATTAATTTTTATTGGCTATATAATTGTATTATTTTTCAAGCAACAATGTTTGTAGATTTTATAATTTAAATAAAAATTTACATAACTAAAACTAAACATCCTGATATACTAACAATTTTTAGCTTATCTATAGCTTCAATGAATAATTTTTTTAACAAAAATCTTGTAATTTTTATTTATGAATATTAAAATGCTTTAAGTTTATACCTTATGCAACTAAAACTAAAACAGTTTGATTTATTTTAAGAATAATGACAACAGCTAAAAAAAAAAAAAAAAAAAAAAATCTCCTGCATCAGATAAAGGGTATACGTTATTCTTCCCCTGCTATGATATCTGCACCCCGGGCACCCCCCATAAGTTGCAACACTTAAACACTAGTTAACCCGTAGTTAAATTGTTATTTTGATTATTGCAACAAAATTTAAAAAAAAAAAAGTTAACAAAGGTTTAACTATTAGAGGTTACAGAGTATACATTTAGTATAAAATGAAATAAAAAAATGAAAATGAAATTGAATATTTATTCAAAGAAAATAAAACTAATAAAAATTAATTATATCACTGCTTTATTTACTTTTAATTAATTCTGATTGAATGCAGTTTTTGGTAAATGAGAGCCACGTTTCATCGTGTCTAAAATTAATATATAACAAAAGCATTGACTTTATTCTGTAACTACAGTACGAACATCCTGTATTTCTCTCTAACGCTTTTTTCTATCTCGATTAAAATAACCCGGATAATATTATAGGCTAATTTGACTTATTTACGAAGTTTTTTTTTATTTATTTATTTAAACTATAAACAATACTTCTCAGTACTTGGTACTTTTTCTTTATCAATTATTTAAGAAAAAAAAAAGGAAAAAACAATAATAATAATAATAAAAAAAAAAAACATTGTCATGGAAGAATGATTGTTGTATAATTTTTATATAGGGAATTCCAATAGCTGCAAGGCATTGTTTTTTATATACACTTTGCAAGCGTTTATATCTCTATGATAATTTTCGAACCATAATAAATAGTTTATAATGATATGATATAGCATATACTAGCAAAGAAAATTATGTCATTACAAGTGAACAGTTAATTTCACTCCTTTTTTTTTTACCATAATATAATAACTGATTTAATACATCAGAAATGTAATATATAAAATTGTTTTTAAAATTTCACTATATATAATTATTTTTTTCTATCTTCCTGTTTATATGCGTCAAATTATATTTTAGACAGATGTATGTCAAAAGCATCTCACTTAATGCTTCTTCATAAAATGCTTTGAGTAGTAAATTCCCAACGTGAAAAAAAATTATATTCTATATTAAAAAATAATATAGAAAAAAAAATGTAATTTAACTTTTCGGTATACAACATTGTAATATGTACAAAAAAATTTTAAAGTTTTTTTTTTTTTTTTCTTCTTTTTTTTAGTACAAAATGAATTTGACCTGTAAAAAATTTCTCTGCCTTAATTTAATTTTAATTCACATAAAAAAAAAGTATACCGATATAAGAAGTTGAATACATTTCATATATATATATATATATATATATATATATATATATATATATATAGAGATTGTGTAAAAGAAAGTATACAGAGGGGTCACAGAAGAGTATCAAACATCACAAAAAAAAAAAAATAATAAATAGTAAAGCAGCAAAGAAGAAGGGAAGAAACGCTTTTGCTCAGTAATATAATAGAATATTATATAAAAAAAAGACGGTTGGATTTATTTTATATGTACGTAAGGCAGTAGAAGACATCTCAGGTATATATATATATATATATATATATATATATATATATATATATATATATATATATATATATATATATATATATATATATATATATATTATATAGAAAATAATATAATATATCCTTTCATATATTATGATCTTCAATGGCACACTTTTAATATATATAAAAATTGTAAGGTAGGAAGGTACAGTATAGGAGTCTGTTACTGCAAAAGAAGAAGAAGAAGTAGGCAAAAAAAAAAAAAAAAAAAAAAAAAAAAGTTACGTGTCTCTTCGTTTTTTCTCATGGTATGGCACACCCATATGCATACTGTACTGTGTGTGTGTGTATAAATCCAAGGACAATAGTTTAACATGCAATATCTGTAAGAAAGAAATTATAAACCTTTATAATATCATTGCTGTAAAAAAAAAAATTTAATCGAAACATGTAACATTACGTGTTATATGTTATGTAATTATATATTTTGTACTAAGTTAGTGTAAGTAACTATATTAATTATATATTTTACAGTTTGATATTATAAAAATTATTTTTCAATTGGAAGTAAAGTTTGAGCATAATTGATTTAGGAAAATATTTGATATAATTTCGATTTCCAAAAGTTTTCAACTATAAGGCATACACTAATTTTGCAAGAAAATTTGACAAAAGTAAAAAATACGCGTAGAAAAAAAAGTAGAAGTAAAAATTTAGTGAAATAGTAGGGAAAATTTCTAAATTAAAATTCTGTAAAAGAAAATGAGATAAAAATTATTATTATTATTCATCTCAGACTTCTAATTATCCTTGTGCACTCTTATTTATTTATGCATGATGATTTCTTTTTTTCGCAGAGGAATATTTTAAACATTATTCACAGATATGTATAAAGATAACTGATTATCTTAATGAAATCTGACATATTGTTCAAGTACTTGTATCCTGTTCTTAAAGAAATTTTAGGAGTAAAAAGAAAGTATCATAATTAGTATAAATAGTGTATACCATGTTATAGTAGTAATATATTGTTCTTTTATTAAGTATGCAAAAAAAAAAAAAAAACTATTTTATATTATTTGTTATTCAAGGCTAAATTGAATTCATGATTCAGTTCAGGTAAAAATGATAAAAATTTAAGTAAATTTTAGATATGTGTGTATATATAATATATATAAGAAACGTTTTTAAAATTTTAAAATAAATTATTGTAAGAAGTTTTGAAGAACAAAATGTATAAGAAAATAATAATGTCAGTGGGACAATTTTGTATTTGATTTGATTTGCAGTGAATAAGATGTCAAAAAAAGTAAACACTTCATATAGCTTGGAGGAGCAGCATGAAATGAACGAACGTCCTACTATCTCACGCATTGACTTTCTGATGTTTTGCATGCGCTTTGTTGATATAAGTCGTGATAGACTTTTGACTCTAACTTTCGTGTATATGTATTTTTTTTTTAATGAACTAATGCATCAGGAATGATAATTAATTGAAATCAGTTATATTTGAAAGTTTTATAAAGTTCAGGATTGTTACAATCTCTCTCTCTCTCTCTCTCTCTCTCTCTCTCTCTCTCTCTCTCTCTCTCTCTCTCTCTCTCTCTCTCTCTCTCTCTCTCTCTCTCTCTCTCTCTCTCTCTCTCTCTCTCTCTCTCTCTCTCTCTCTCTCTCTCTCTCTCTCTCTCTCTCTCTCTCTCTCTCTCTCTCTCTCGCTGTCTCCTATATATAAAATCTCTCTTGATATTAATGAAAAATCATTAAATATTACTACAATATAGAGAATTCAATGTTCCATGACCTTCAATTTATCGTTTTCCTATGCATGACAGTGACTTAATTATTATTACTATATAGTAAATAAACAAAATTATTGAAGGATGCACTTCTTAAAAATGACAATAAGTATAATATAATATATAAATATAGAAACATAAAAAAAGCGTATGCAATTTATTGTTAAAGTAATGCAACATATTTTAATAAAAATATAAAACTGCTAAATTAAGTACATAGTACATAATAATTTTATAAGCTTTATAACTCTATAAATTTAAATATAACAATTACTGTGAATTTTTATGTACGATATATAAGAATAGAGTAATGTATTCCACTCTATTTTATATAGGTTGAATTTTAAATATATATATTTCATTTATGCCATTTTTAATAATTTTCATTGTCCTTAAAATATTCAATGCAACCATTATACATATTTCATGATTATATACATTAATTGTGTAAAGAAATCTTATTTTATGTTATTCATGTTTAAATTTTATTTAAAAACATATTCATACATTATTATACTGTCAAATGCGGATGACGTCATATTTATTGCGCTTGGAGGCCATACTGGAGTAGTGCATAACATTGTTAAGCATAGGACAAACTTCATTTAAGGCAATTTTCCGTGGGAAATCGGTTAATTTTTTTGTTATTGTTATTTTTCTCATATACCTGAGACACTAATTCAACATATTTACAGCATCAATGCTCTCAAAAATATTGCATAGTGTTTTTAAACTGGCAAAATGATTTTTTTCCTATGGCACCCATGTTATTGAGTTATCCTGTTATCCAACATGGCGTCGACCTTAACATGAATGCATACACCCTATACGCATGCATGGCGCTATAATTTTTAAATCTGTTAAAGTTAGATTAAAATGTTAATTTAAATAAAACAAAATTGTTGTTGAACAGACCATGTCATAGAATAAACAATATGATATCGATTATATAATACTGCCAAATGAATTTAATTAAAATATAATGTAAAAATTAAATTCAGTAAGCAGCATGTATATAAAACGATTAGAATTACGTACGCGTGACTCTTCACAAGTTCAATGTCATGAAAGAAAACGTGACTTTGAAATTCTCTGTGTTATATGCCAGTGAAATAATCAAACAAAACAAATCAGAGGCCAAAGCATATATAAGTAAACTTTCCAAACCATATATTATATGACCTGGCTGGCTGTATCGTATAAGCAAAATGTACTTTCATTTAAAATTATTATTATTTATTAAAAGGAATGTAATTTGGATAATTTTACAGATTAATTGTTTATGTTATAAATTTGTTCTCATGTACATATATAATTTTAATTTTTTTATTTAATTTTTAGTTAATGTTACTCACAGTTAGGCTGTTAAAAAAAAACATGTTGTTTTTTAATTTAATTTCTATGTATATTTATTTATGTATTATAATATTATATTACATTGATACGAACCATGCTTGTTATAACTTTTATGATGCACCTTGGTTAAAGAAGTCACTAATTTTTTGAACCATTAAAGAAATTTAAATTTAATAATATTAGGTCTATGTGAGGTAATTTACAATTACTGCAAAATATAGCATGAAAATTTATATGTATCACAAATGTCAATTTTTTATAAAGTTTATAATGTAGATACTTCATGGTATAATAAATTTTATAGTTTTTATACAAATTCTTAAATAAAATATAAAAATAAAATGCACTTGAATATATTATATTATACGACTATTCAAATGTATAAGTTCAATACAACTTAATTGGAACAATTTTATTTTACAAATTCAACCTTTCTTTCTTTCATTTTATGAACTGAATAATTGATTGTGTAAAATCATGTGTATAATGATTACAATACAAATTTTCATTTATATACAAGTGAAGTGATATATTATTTAAAACAAAAAAATTACTTTGTGTATAATTCTGAAGTTTAATAAACAGGTAGTAACAAATAAATAAATAATGACAATGGACATTTGACTTTATTATTGATACAATAACAAAAACATTAATAAAATTGTATTGTTTATGTATTGGCTTCAATATAGCTTATGATAATTAAAATATGATAATATAATACACTAACAAGTTTTGTATAATATATAGGACGATATGGAGAAATATATATTTTTTATTTACTGCTGCAGTGTTTTAAGATTTTCTTTTATTCGCTGCTTATATTTTATATATTAGTTGTAATTTTATTGGAAATTCCAAGCTTAATTACGTATATACAGCGATTTTTAATGAAGGAAAAAATATTTTCCAATTTTACAACTAACACAAATCCAAAAATATAATAATAATAATAACAAAGCAAACTCTGTTTGAAATTCTTAAAATTACCAAACATACAAATTGAAACATATATTTGAAATAAATTTTACTGCTATGCAAGGTTTGATTGATATATGATATAATATATAACTTGGTGATATATACTTACTCATATATTATAATTTTGCAGTATTATTTTAAAAGAATTTCTAACGTTATCATTTTTAAACATATAGACTTAATATTAAACACATTAAAATATATTAATTAATAATAATTCTCACCTCATAATGCTATATTACGCAATATCATATTTCCTAGAAGGAAATAGTTACATAAATAATCCTTGCAATTACGCATAATTTATACAAATTAAAAGCATAATGCATATATTAAGTCTCATAATTTTTGCAATAAGTTTTATAGTTTAAAACAATTATGCACATTTTTAATTACGTTTTATTTTTCTATTAAGATTAAAACAATTAGACATAAAGATAATAATAATAAGAAATCATGTCAGTTAAAATAGAAATATGATGGAAAGTATAATAAAATTTATTCCTTGATTTTATAATTATGCTGTTTTACATTCATTAAGAAAATTTTTTTTTAATTAAAATATCAAAGAAAATGTTGAGTCACAATATCATAATAATTTATTAATTAGTACTAGTTGTTTTGCTACTTGTCTTGAATACATAAGTACATAAGTTTGTAATGTGATATACTCGAAAGAATTTACTATACAATTTAAAGTAGTTCACGCAGCGTGCTGTTTGAACATTATGTAGTTTTTCTGCTGTAATCTATACTACAATTTTTATTATACTTTTATGTTAGAGTTACAATGTTTTGCGTTAAGTATCAACTAAGCAAGTGTATTAAAAAAAGTGCAAAAACGAGATGAATTATTTTTATTAAATTAACGATTTAAATTATTTGCATGATTTATTTGATTTAAAAATAGTAATAAAAAAATGTGAATTCTACATAAATACGTATATTAAACAAAAAAGGAAATAAAATTATATCTGAATGATTTAAAAACATCTTAGAGTAAAACAAAGTAATCAAAGATCTTGAGATGTAAAATGTTCATACATAAATTTGATTTTGATTTTGTTTTCTTTTATTGTGTTTAAATTTTTTTTTTTTTTTTTTTTTTTTTTTTTTTTACATTTCTTTCATATATATATTATAAAATTCTGCAATGGCAATTAATAAAAAGCTTAATGCTCAGACTTTGCATGAGAAAAAGAGATTAAACAGTATATAAACACACACGAAAAATTCTTATTTTTAATTGCTCATGATCACAGAAGTTGCAGTAAAACTCTTTTATATTTTATAAAGAAATGTTCCTCTACCAATATTATTATTGATATACCAACTTTTCTATATACACACGTCAAAACATAAACCATTATTTAACTATGTTTTCGTGCACCTTATGTTGTATATGAAATCCGGGTAATATATTATATAAAATAATAAAGAAATTATATACCTTTCAATTAAATTTTGCTTTTTCTTTTCAAAAGTAAATATAATATATGGACGTCTTTTATATGTTTGATAAAATGATAAGTTACGAAATTTATAAATGACAATATAATCGACAATGGCGAAGAAATTTGGATTTTCAACAATTACTGCGTGACGAAGCAAGGTTATATATTATCACAGTACATGCACGGCGGTGCACAAATAAATACTCTATAGCAGTCTGACACAATATATACATATAACATGCATGCCATATACTTTTGACACGATCTAAGCATATTGCAAGACAGAAAAAGTTAATAATAATAAAAAATAATAATAAATAAATAAAAGGAAAGGAAAGGAAAGAAATTTCTGTCTATAGCCTTCGTATAATATTATATTCAAATCATTTCATTCATTTTTTTTTAAACAGACTTTATATAATCATGCCGATGCAAGTATATGATTAACTTTGTAGTTTCTGGAAGTACAATGTATAAATATGTATTATGTATACTCGATACGGTATATACGAAATAATAAAGACATTCTTCTTCTTGTTCATAATCAGTTAAGTTAAAGTGATACATTGATACAGTCAACTATAAATATGACACGAAAAACAACAAATTACAACTTTACCTTGATGTAAAAAAAAAAAAAAAAAAAACTTTATTATAATGTTTATACTCTGTCTTTGTTCTCTTCTTCTCCTCCCTCTTTTAATTTAGTTTTAAATACATGTGAGATTTTTAACTATATAATTATTGTAATTTATTCCCCTTTTTTTATAAATAAAATTACATAATTTATGTTATCACATTTTCCTTGTTTTATACCAAATATTTTCATTTTGGTTTTACCGAAAATGTATGTTTTTATTTTATAACCTATTTCTTTTATTTACGATTGAATTAAGAGTATAAATATGTTTAGAGTAAATTGAAATAAATAAATTTTTCGTTATATAAAAATTTATTAATATATTGATTGATAATTGATAAAAATTAACATTCTTTATATAGCCTAAATGTGCATATAAACGATTATGTAACTTTGTTTTAGTTCATATATTATGTTTGTTATTTCACGGCAGATTGCTTATACTGTATACAACAATAAAATGAATCGCATGCTTTGTTGGGCGTGACAAAGCATTGATGACCGTGGACCGGGCAGTCAATAATCTAGGCAGGCACGGGCAAGGTCCCAATTGCCCATGCATGGCGACCTTCCATCTCACCCCACACATATTCACGCACAACAACCGCTTTATATTGTAAAGAGGGGCGCCCCTTTTTAATTCTCTCAATTCACGCAACTTTGGTTCACACGTAAATTTTATGTAATTCCGGGTTCAAAATAATCAAATTAAAATCTCACTGACTTTAAAAAAAAATAATTAAGTATACTATATAGTATTAAATTTATTCAAATTATATGTAATAACACGTGTATACAATTAGAAGGACAATGTTATAATTATACAGTGTAAATTTAAATATTATAAGACTTTAAAGTGCCAAAATATGATAATTAAATTATACACCATAAAATTACGTAAAAATTAACAAAAACTTGTTAAGTCTTAAATGTTATTATGATGGTTGAAAGAAAGTTGATATGTTCTTAATTTTTAAACTATTTTGATTGATTAGGATGGTAAAGGTGTGGTCACTAATTAACGAAATGTTGAAATCTTATGAAGTAGAGCTGTATGGGCTATAAGATATAAAAATTTCAATCTAAAATGTGAGAAATTTTTTAATTGGTTTTATACAGAAGAGAAAGATAACTCTATACAATACTTGATTTTAAAAAGTTGCTTAGAAATATAATTTCAAAATCAGATTTTTTTATAAATACATTATACTTACATGGGGTAATGATCTATTTTTTCACAGAAAGTACCACCAGATTTGGCACAAGAAGGAGTTCGTCCTGGTGGCGATGGTAGGAATGGATAATTGCATCTTGGACCACCGTAGTGGTCACACGGTGGGCTAGAGTCAAGATGTGGAACCATCAATGTCACAACGGCGAGCACCAGCAGGGCTCCTGCACCTCCTCTTGCCTGCAATCAACATTAGGTGCAAATTAATTTTCATGACTCGGCATTTTACATAACCTAACAGTAACATAACAATATGCACATTTTAAATCTTTCATCCTGGTTCGATGCTTTAATTAAGCTATTTGATATATTTTTTTGTATAATAAAATGTAATTTTAATATTTAACGTAAAGTGAGATGTATACAACATTATATAAATTATGTTTTTATTGGTGACTGCGCTTTTATGTAAAAAAAAAATACATTATAAAAAATACTTACATAATACTGTCTAATAAAAGATAACAAGAATTTATATTTTCAATACACTTGATTGTGATAATATATTATACCATTTAAAAACTTAAGCTTTATTTTCAATGTTCTTAAAATTATGCGATTCATTTGAATTGCAAAATTATAGTATCACATCGTGTGTATTGCACATTGAAAGTACTTTTTTCCCCTGTATATTGCAAGTGTTATAATGTTATACAAAAACAGAACTATAATCTATTTATTTCAATAATTTAGTTATAAAAAAAAAGTGTTATATATTGAGAAACGCCTTAAAATTTTATAGAATATTATTTTAATCTATAAGAGATTGAAAAATGAGTGTAACATGCGTGAATAATTATTGCACTTGTTGTGTATATATACCGAGAATAGGTGTGGTTAAATATCTTGACCACCTTCGTATTTAAATACTTTCTTTTATTTATCAACCTACGCAACATTTAAAGAAATTAAATATGGTTTATACAGTACACTTCGCATTCAAAACAAAAATAAAAAGTTTAAATACAATCAATTCTTCATATTACATCATATTTTCAATGAGTTAGCAAATACTTTTCTACAATTTTTTTTTTGCCAAAAAAAAAAAAAAAAAAAAAAAAGTAACAGTCACACTAATAATTCTATATTATAATGTTTACATTCATGATATTATTTTTTTAACGTCTGTATCATAATGAGAGGATTATGTAATTTAATTCGTTTTAGAGTTCACTACGTTTGACTGCGGGACTTTCCAAAATACACTTTGCAATTTTTTTGCAACTTTAAAATTTGTCGTATATATACTTCAAACTCTATACAAGAAAAAGTATATTAAAAGTATGTTACATTTTAATTTACATAGGGGAGAGAAATATATTAGGCCAAGAAAAATAAAAAAAAGTGGAAAAAAATTAGGACAAGTCTGAATTTTTCAGGGTTGGTAGAGACCATTGCCCCAAGCTTTCTACCAAAAGTTACCAAAAATTGCCCTTGAGCTTTTCCGGAAAAGTGGAAAAATCTGCTAAATCGTAACTAATGAAGATACCTTAAAAATTCAAACGGATTCTTGTTCCTTGGATCAAAATACATTGGAAACACATATTTTCCAAAAAATTATGTCAATAGTAATGGCGGTAGAATTTTTTAAAGTTGTCACTTTACCACTTCAGCTGTTTTCTCTACATTTTCACATTTTGTATAAAAACTTGAAACGATAGACCATAATAATTAACACAGTTTATTGTAAAGAATGTAACAAACAAAATGAGATATGATTTATTAAAATATCTCAATTTATAACGGAGTTATGCCCGGAAAAGCAGGAGAACCTATAGGTAAAGCATGCTGCGCAAACCATAGGCGCTTGTGCTTTTCCGGGCACAACTCCGTTATAAATTGAGATATTTTAATAAATCATATCTCATTTTGTTTGTTACATTCTTTACAATAAACTGAGTTAATCATTATGGTCTATAGTTTCAAGTTTTTATACAAATTGTGAAAATGTAGAGAAAATAGCTGAAGTGGTAAAGTGACGACTTTGGAAAAGTCTACCGCCATTACTGTTGACATAATTTTTTGGAAAATATGTGTTTCCAATGTATTTTGATCCAAGGAACAAGAATCCGTTTGAATTTTTAAGGTATCTTCATTAGTTACGATTTAGCAGATTTTTCCGCTTTTCCGGAAAAGCTCAAGGGCAATTTTTGGTAACTTTTGGTAGAAAGCTTGGGGCAATGGTCTTTACCAACCCTGAAAAATTCAGACTTGTCCTAATTTTTTTCCACTTTTATAGGGATTTGAGTTCGTTTCCTGGTCTATATGACTATACTTTTTATGAGTTTAAAAATGAGAAACGAAACAGAAGTAAAGTTAGAAGAAATTAGAACATTTTATCGTTATTACAAAATGACATGAGTTAAAAAAATATATATCTGTTTATAAAGTAGTACAGTATACTTGAAATTAATCACATAAACAGTTTATGGTGTAACATGACTTTTTTTTTTCTATTTGTTATAGTACTTTTTTTTTTTTTTTTTTTTTATGAAGTTAAAATTCATTAGAATAAAGGCCGTAGTGCTTGTCATTGATAAAGTGAGCAATACTGTATTTCAACCTGTTGCTATATTGCTACTATATATTATACATACACGTTACACGTATATGTACAGAGACAGAGAGAGTATTTTATGAAGTATGAACATGTGATTAACAAATGACAAATGATTTAACAACTGCTCTATACACCCACTATATATAGATTTAAATGTATATACTTGAAATAATATAAACACTTTCACTCGTCAATCAAAATGAAATTCAAATCAGCTGACAGATAACAAAAAATATTTACATGATTGGAGTTTTAAATATTATTTACTGACATTTATACAGTTAATACATATATACTATTTTTTTTTTTTTTCACGATACGTCATTTTCAGTTAACTTTTTTTGTTCACACGGAGTAATATTTGTACTATAAATTTTGATTGCATGACAATTTAATGGATTTTAGATGAAGACTACATGCAATCACATTAATTGCACACGAAAAATGCTTCGTATGTATGAACAATATAGTTATCTCATTTTTTTTTTTGTCATGAAATTAAAGCTATGAGGTTGTGTATCAAGAACTTTTTTTTTTAAATAAAATTTATTACTTCAAATAGGATGGGCCAGTTTATATAATTAAAAAAAAAATCAATTTAGAACCCTCTTTTAATTAAATTATCACAAGAATGTATCAAAATATTTAAAGAAATTATATCTTAATTTTACTCAATATACACCAAAGATATTTCAACGTGTCTACAAAAGGAATATTTTTGGTATTGATGATTTTTTTTGCGATTTTATTCTAAAAAAATTGACATGTGTTTAAGTTTTTTTTTTTTTTTTTTTTTTTTTTTTTTTTTTTTTTTTACATATCAAATTTTAAGCACAAAACATTGTAAGGCTAAAGCTAAAATTTCATAATAAGACTCGCACTGTAAAATATATTTTAATTCTTTACAAATATTTTCAGTAAATATAACAAAAGCTAAGTTATGCATTTATTGCACAATTTTAATACATAAAATCATATTAAATTTCTATAATTTTATAGGTTTAAAAAGTTTTGCAACAAATGTTTCCATTCAATTAAATTATGTAATGATTTCAATCTAAAACAATTCTATTTTTCAGAATTATAGGAGCAGATTTGGGTTCAAGTCTTGGGGGAGGGGGGTGATTCCATATCTCGCAATGTTAATCATGGAAGACTGGGGGTGGTGAGTGGTAATAACTGCAATATATTTTTATCTGTCTTGGGGGGGGGGGGGGGTCTTTGATGGTCCCCCCCCCCCCCCTCAGATCCGCCCCTCTTCAAAATTAAATAAAGTAGTTTTAACCAGATTAAACTGACAGGTCATAGTTTCAGTTTCAACTGACCAAATTTCGTATACTTGCGCATGTTAGAAAGTATAACATAATAATAAAAAAAAAAAAAAAAAAATGAAGCAATGTGCAAATTAAAATACAATGGACAGGCCAGGACAAAGTTTACTCTGAAAGCTTTATATCCTCAATTCTAAAAATCATGTTGTATGTATATAGTATTATTATCAGTTTTAATTCTATATACCTTTCTCAGACGTTAGTATTACATAACTCATTTTTATATAATTTATTATTTAATATAGTTATTTCTTGTAAATTAATATTATATAATATGAAACGTCTGAGATTTTTATATTTCAGTTCTCATACAAAAATGTAACATCGAATAATTATACAGATTACTTCGTGACGTTTTATTATTTTTTTTTTTTTATTACACTTTTACTTTTAGCAATCAAAGTACAATTAATTTAGGACAAGTTAAAAACTTAAAGGTAAGTTACTGAAAAAAAAGTTGCAAATGATGTTCAAAGTAAAAATAAAAACTGAATATAATTTGAAACTATGAACTTACGAATTTACTAAAGAAAGTTATTTGCTTTTATTTTACTATACGTATTATAACTATTATATGACTTTCTTATTAAATATATTATACTGATGGTGGTTTTAATAATTTATATCTAAATAAAACATTATCATCTATTGACAGACAGAAAGAGGAAATTTTTTGTCATAGATCAATAGACATTTTAAAATATTTTTTTTTTATACTTTAAGCCTATAGATGATTGTAGTTATGATCTTTAAAAAAGTAGTTTCATTATAGTCATACAAGTGAGCGATATTGAATTATTATTATTAATTATCTCACGTAGGCGTTTTGCTAACTTCTTGAAGCTTATTTTCTACGTCAGTTTTGAGGGCGGACTTTTTTTTTTATGTGTTTTGGGGGTTCCGGCTACAGTGACCTACTAGCATGCAAGGTCGAGGCGGCACCGCTTGCACACCATACTAATGACCTTGAAATGTATTATGGTGACCCACCATCGCTTGAGACAAAACATGAAAATATGTCTCGTATTTACTATAATAATTCCTAGCATTATATTTTATATTTTATTGAATATTATATAATTTTCAACTTCAATTTTTTTCAAAATAATTATTTGCCCAAGAAGAAAAAAAGTCCACAATTATTAATATCTTTATTTTTATAAGCTCATGTATTTTTATATTTTTGCAATATTGAACTTTTGCTTACTATATAATTCATATAATTGTTTGAGTTTCTTATTAGATATACAGATAATATTATTGAAATTTATTTTCAATTATAATTGTATATTTATTATTGTAAATATTAAATAATGACTAGACCAACGCTTGTTGCTTGTTGTCAATATTTGTTACTATGAACTGCCTGGGTCAATAAGGCTTATTGACCTGCCTACATACATACATACTCTAAATTGAATAATTCAAAAAAAAAACTCATTGAAAAATTAACTTACATGGTGCTTTTTTTTTTTTAAATATGTCTTATTATAAAAGATAAAGCAAAAGAATGTAGTCCATAGATTAAACAAGTCGCAAATACAATAAAAGTATATAATCAAACCAATAAAAGAAAATTTCTTTATATTGTACAGTAAAATTCCACTTAGCATGTTTATATTATATGTAAATAATAGTGAGACAAATTAGCAAGTCACGGCTAATAAGAAAGACAAAAGATATTGTTTAGAGATGAAGAAAAAGAGCATGCAAAAAACTTGTGTGCATTGTTTCCGTTACAAATCAATCAATATACCCCGTAGCTATAAAATACTCAAATATTAATAAACTGTAATCGATTCTTCAATGGGTTTTACCATTTTTTTTATAGATATATTTTTTTATACAGGCATGCAAAGGAAGTATTTTAATTGATTTTGAAAGTAAAATTGAACATAATAATATGTATATCAGATTTAATCTTTAATTTTCAGGCATAGTTCCCAAATTTAATCTATATACACATTATTGAAATTATATTATTTTTACAATGTGTTTTTAAAAGTCATCAATTAATTAAATGAAATTAATATTTAATAATACCCTTATTGATTATTTTAAATGGAAATTGTTTTGTAATGACATAGCTTCAATTAAATTTTACTATATGATAATAAACAGCTTTTTTCTTTCTTTTTTTTTTACTTTATGTATGTGTACTTGGTGGACATTAATTATACATAGTTGTGTGTGTGTGTGTGTGTGTGTGTGTGTGTGTGTGTGTGTGTGTGTGTGTGTGTGTGTGTGTGTGTGTGTGTGTGTGTGTGTGTGTGTGTGTGTGTGTGTGTGTGTGTGTGTGTGTGTGTGTGTGTGTGATGTGATGTGATGTGATGTGATGTGAAAAACGTTTTTATTCACCAGTATTTTTTTTAATGTTTTAAATTGGATGTCATCTCTAAATTATGTGGTCAAAATTCACGGGCCATTTGGATTTTTTTTTTTTTTTTTTTTTAAGGAATTGGTAGGTGCTCAGTTAAAATCTTACAAACTGAACGGTTGCGAAACATAAAATTATAATATTAAATAAATATGAAATGTCCACTTAAAAGTTTAATAATGCGCCAAACACATGCAAACACGATCAAATATTGAAATTATTTCACTCTAAAGATCATTGTAAATGTGAAAATTGAATTTTATACCAACTTTTAAGTTTAAAATATTAACAAAACTTGTTCAGAACAAAGAGCTTTTTTTTTTTTTTTTTTTTTTTTTTTAAATTTTCAATTTGTTAAATATTACTTGAATATTATAATTTATAGTATTTGTTTTGTTGGATATAAATCCTGAATTGAAAGAACTTTTGTGAAAATAAAATTTGTAATTTGACTAATAACGACATCAAGTTGGTCACCCACTACATAACACTTTAAGAAAAAGTTACAAATAATAGAAGTCACTTAGCTGTCTTTGCATTGTCTATGCGAGTCTAGGTCATTTACATAGATTAAAAACCTTGGTAAAAAGTCATCATTATAATTATTTTTCAGATTCTCACGTATTTTAAAACAACCATAGAAAAAAAAATGTATTGCAATATTGAGAGTTAGATTCATTAAGTTTTTTAAGATATATACAGAATTACAAAAGAATAAGGTTTGAATTTATAGTGTTATAAAAGACTGACCGCTTACATAAGAGCATCTCTTCTACAAAATTTAGTATGACTTAATAAAAAAAAAAAATTATAATTATGTATACTTTTACTCATTACCTAATTTGTAAACTGTTGTTCAGACTAACTTTTTCACAGAAAGGAAAAAATATATACAATTCTGCTGTTATAAAACACTTTGTTCCATATCCATACTTTTATAATGATACTGCAAAAAAAAAAAAAAAGTTGGAATTTTTATTAGCACATCATAATGGTAGTGGGTTTTAAATTTCAATAACGCAACATTTTTTTTCTTCAAATTATTATTACATTTTATAGTAAATAGTTTGTTCATTAATTTAGTAAATATATCTTTTACTGCTATTAATTCACGCTTTAACTTGTTAATTTTATATTTATAAAATAAAAAACCTGATAAAAAGAGACAAAAATAAAAATATATATTTGTAAATAAGGAATAATTGTTATACATAAATATGTAGATAACAATCTGAAATTTTAACTACTAATTAGTAATTACAACTCATAATTTTGAGGGAAATCCCGTATTTTTTTTTAGATAATAATGATACAAAAGTTTGGTTATTTTTTGCATGCAAAACAATGAGTATATAATTAGTTTTATTTTTAACAAAATGCTTCAAAAAGAAGGTGTCGTTGAAAGTATAATAATAGCAACAATTTATGTAGTAATTAACTTAAATAAAGATAAAAAAAAATTAAATTCAAATTTGATACATAGTCACTACTTTATAGTCATCAAAAGAAGAATTTAATAAATAACAATTAAGTGCTTATTGCGTATACAGAAACATATCCTGTTCTGTTGTATGTTTATTATTATTATTAAATTATTTTAATTTTTGTAATAAATCTACGCGTTTTGTCCAAAAACAAATTTCCTCTAACCTTCGACCAAAACAACAAAGCGTGTCAATTTTAGTAGATTCCCTGAAAATCCCCATAAGACTGCCATTTGACTGCCATGACATTAAGTGTGAAACTTAGAGATGACCTTTTTTGACCAGATTGTACTCAAGCTGTCATGCAGAAAAAGAAAAAAAAAATGTTATTTTGTTATATTAAAACATCACCTTGCTAATAAAAAAAAAAACTAACAATAAAAAAATAATAAGAAAAAACGAAGAAAAAAAAAACGAAAGATTATTTTTTATATACATAAAAAGACGGGGGAAATATACAAAAAGTGCACTTAAAGGACAATAAAGATTTAATTTCTTTGTTTTCATTGTATAATACATTAATAAGAATTAAACACTTTATTAATAATTTAAAATATTGTATATGAAATTAGTTAAAACTTGAAGGCAAAATTGCAAATTTTTTAATTATAATAAAATAAATATTTTATTTTATTATTTTTAAAAAAATTATGATTAATATTGTAAACTAAGTACATTGCAGTATTATTTTTTCGATCATAGGGTTAGCACGGTTGATGTTATGTTACTTATATTTCTGGTGATCAATTTAGAAGCACTCTGTGATTGATTCTAATCACTACATGATAGAAAAAATTGAATTTGCAGAACACACTTTAAATTATATTTTAATGTGTTATGATTAGTTTTCTGTTTCCGTTTCACACATGATATTAGCAATTAAGTATCAAATAATAAATGAATATGAATAAAAAAAAAACTTAACTCCCGTTATTGCATGCCAGGGAATCCCATCGATTGTTAACTATGTTTTTATAACATTAGCTAAATAATGTTCTTTAGGATATATAATATACTTTCGATCATTTATCAGTTTAAATATGAAAGGAAATTAATTTGCTTTGATTCATAATTGGCACACATGAATATTTTGACAATAAATCAGTAAATGTGCACTTTTTTAAAATTAAATTTAGGAAAATTCAGTATATCCATAGCAAAATGAAATGAGTTTTTCTGAAAGTAAAAATTAAATTAAAAAGAAAAAAAATCATATATATGTATTAAAAATTAGAATTGATGTTTTAATCCTCAAGCATAATATATAGAGTCTTTAAGTCATCATCATAAAAGATGCAAACGAATTTTTACATTATAATTAGATAATTAGAGTAAATATAAAAGTCTGTAATTAACTAATAATTAGACTTAATCTAATTATAATAAGTTATTAAATATATGATCGTAAGTTAATTGTTTGCACAAACAACATAATAAAGTTATATCAAATAAAAAAAAAAAGAAATATTTGTAAGCAAAAAGGAAATAAAAAAAATAATTTTGTAGGATTTGATGGTACAGGTTTCTACATGTTAAATTTAAAAAAAAAAAAAAAAAAAGTAAACCAACAGTACCGTGACAAATTAAATGAAATTGTATAAAAAAATCTGATTCTGTTATTTTAGATGCCTTTATATAGGATAGGTATATAAAATAATTTTTATTATATAGATAAAAAAAAAAAAAAAAAAAAACGTGGCAGTGACCTCACATAGCGTACGTAAAGTACTATAGTGACTAATGAAAGTATATGAAAGTTACTTATGATCTTATTATATACCATTGAGATGCGGTGTTGCCATCGGGTTCATTTTTATATATTAGGTTTGCGGGTCATTTTAAAACAACCTGCCCATGAAGTTTTTACTCTCAAAAAGTTCTCGTTTGTACTGTGCAATCTATATTATTAACAAATAGACTACTTTTATAAAAAGTATTTAAATTTTCATATCATACAGACACCTGTAAATTATTCCTTAGGGCGACAAGTTTTCATAGATTTGTCTTCATTATATGTCAGATTATTTCTTTACGCGTATAGTAGAGATTGAGAAAGTATAGTATGTCAATTTTTTATATCTAACCTTTTATTTAAATTTGATATATAATTATTTTTTAAGTATTCTTATTTTGAAGATGAATGCTAGCACTTTCCTTGTTCTCCATTCATATATATATTCTGCAGCATAAAACAAATAATGTAATTCAATTTTTTTTTTCTTAAACTGTTGATTATCCACCTAATTATAATATGATGTATTAGTTGTATACATATAATTTTAATCTATTTATATTATCAAATTTGAAACTTTGGCTTCTGTATTGATACCTGCTGAATTAAGGTGATATTTGTACAGTGCTGTTTTAAATTTGAACGGTATATAAGTATATGACTGTTATTACAAAAAAAAAACTTTTGTTTTTAAATTACACTACACACATACAAACTGTACGTTTATAGTAAAATTAAATAAATTTTTATACAAGAAATTTTATGTTTTATAAAATATTGCATCAGATTCTGCTGCTTTTGTTCCTTATATTTATTAGGAAAAACACTACTTTTACTCTTATAATTTTTCACGTAAATGTTGCATTTTGTATACTGCTGAAAAAAAAGTATACAGAATGGTACATAAAAATTTAGAATTGTAAATATTTAACTAATATAAAGTTTTAATGTATATATTTAAAAAAATATATATGTGTATATGACTTCATTATCGGGGCAAATACATTCAAAATGATGCGGATAAACTCGTATGCATTGTAAATTTTTTGATCTTTATATTGTAAAAAAAATTAAAAAAAAAAAAAGTAATACGATAAATATTATCAATATCAATATTGGTAAATATATTCAATATCTTTCATTTGTTTAAAATACTAATGTCAAGAACTTATATGTAAAACAAATAGAGCATGGAATCAACAAAATCATTAATGCATAAAAAAACATAATATACAAATTAATTACAATAATTATTCATTTTAATATAAAACATAATAATATAATAGTTGGCATGACATGCAAAAGAAATATATATATATAAAAAAATCACACCTCATATTTATATGTACTTAATTTCTGCAAGTAAAAGCTTTTTCCGACCGACCACAATAATTTAATGTGTGTGTTCATTGCAAATGTATAAATGGGTCTGTCTGCAATCACATAAGAAAGCACGTGCAATATGTTTTCACTCTGCAAAATATACTTAACTATATAAAGAAAGTAACTCTATAAGAATTTTATTTTCATATATAGTTTATTCTCTTTATTTTCTTTCAACGTTATAAATTTATGGTCATCAAGTGAAATTATACCTATTTACAAATAATTTCCTAGTACTATTAAAAGACTAATATTAGTTGAGGTTAAAACCATAATTTTTTTAATTAATAATATGGCCTGTGAACATAAAGTAATATTTTCACTATGCAATAAATTTGATTGCATATAAATGAAAACGTAAGTTTTTCATTTAAGGGAGATTGTATGTTATTTTTTCTCTAAAAAAATTGATTGACTTTGAACTGGAAATTTCTTAATATATTAATTATTATACCAAAGAATTTATACTTTTGAAATTAAATTATTTGTTTGTCTATATCTATTAACAAAAGTCCCTTTATAGATATTAATTTAAATCGGAAATATAATTGCGTAAAATTTGATTTTAAAAGAGACTTTAAACTCATTCAGGATGATTAAATTTTATACAAGCATTATTTTAATATAGTGTATTATGTTATGAATATTAAATATTATATAGCTGTAGAATATGTAGAATAATGCTATAATATGTACTATAATGCTGTTAAAATATTAATGTAACTGTAGTTGGAGTAACTATATAGTATTTTTCAAATGTAAACTGCTGGAGGAGTTCTTTCATGCACATATGTATAAAAGTTTATTCATAAATATGCCAGGGGAAAAAAAACGAAAAAAAAAAAAAAAAAAAAAAAACGAAACAATACAAAAAGGGTTTTATGATCAAATTATTTTTTTATGATGTGTCCACGTTTTCAGTTAATCCAAATAAAATCTTTATTAAATCATTTTTCATAATTATTAACAAATAAGAAAATCAAGCGTTCAAATTAACAATAATAATTAATCAATAATAATTGCAAATTGAGATTTAAAGTTAGCTTGAAAACTTCTTACAATAAACTTTTAACACTTTTAGTTTCAATTTTAGTAACACTTTTCCTTTCATACGGTAAAATGTATTATATTCAAATACATTATTTCTCGATACATGTAATATTATGATACTTTTTTTTTTATATTCTATATAAAGCAGATTTATTTTTTCTTTGAAAAAAAATTAAGATGTAAAGCTAAATCACACGTTATGAAATAAGAGTATGTTGACATGACAAATTTCTGTTAAAAAATATTTCTTGAAGTTATTTTCGAATGACAATTTTTTTATGTCAACATTGTTGATTTCATAGTATGAAGTATATCTATGTTTACTTGGAAATAAATTAATTTAAATTCAATAATAAATAACTTTTTAATAAATTTTGTACTTCAATAATAAAAATTACTTTATCTGAATAGAATAGGGGGGATTAAATTGCAATTTGTTAAGTGTTAAGTGTAACTTACCGTAATCATTGTGAAGACAAAGTTGTGTGTGTGAAGAGATGAAAGTGATGTGACACACACCTTGGCTGCTATACACCGACTGACTGACTCACTCACTCCAACTCCAAACTCAACAACACTTTACTACTATAACGTAAGCACAAGTGGCCTCGCGGATCACCCTCCTTCTTAACCGCGCTCACTTCGGGTCACTTACTTACTTACTTATATTCATATATCAAACTTTTATAACTTTTAACTTCATAACGGCCAATGCACTTTCACTTACCAATAATATACCATAGTATAATATAAAGATTTAGTAACAAATAATAGCAAAAATATTATGAATATGACACCAGGAAATCACGACATTTTTTTTTTCTTCGCCCATTTTATTTCACACGCAATTTCTTAATATTATAAATAATTGTCTTTACGATAATACGTCATAATTTTATTATTTTTTTATATTTTACTGTCAATTTAATCATGATAATATGTTTAAAAGAAAAATGAGGTATAGAAAAACTATATTATTTAGATTCTATATAGAGATTATGAGCTTTGATATTATGAATTAGCATAATATATAAAAAGTCATGAACTGAATAGTTCTTTGATAAACAATTGCTAAACAAATTTATAAAATTAAGTCTATACAATAATATTTTAAATTAAAGTAAGATTGCATAATTTAATTAATATTATTTTTAATGGAGAATAGAAATTAAAAACTCAATGTTTTTATTTTTTTTTTTTAATACACGTGGTGCATATGTTAATATACTGTACTGAATATTATAATATAAAAAAAATATATATAACTTCTCTATTTAAGTTTTCTATTTCTTCTCATCATTTATATTTTATACAAATATGCGAGCATTAAATTTGTTAAGTTTTCAAAATTTCTTTTTCTTAATGTGGAACGAAATTGTATTTTGACACTTCTATATTATGGTTTGATCACTCATATCATGAAAATTATGTTAAATCACTTTTTTTTTTTTTTTTTTTTTTCATTAATTTGAACTTTTTTTGGAGAAATTTTCTAATAATTGGTCTTAAATTCTACTTGATAGAATATAACTATAATTCTAGACGATTTGCTCACAAAAAAAAAAAAAAAAAAAAAAAAAAAAAAACTGATTACATACCTATTTATGTGTTTTTGTAGGGCAAAAAAATAATAATAATAAAAAAAGGGAGATGCTTCCTGTATTTTAGACAGAGAAGAACCGACGCAGATTTGATGAAGTAGTAAGTTTGCGACCCTGACCCAATGGTAGAACGAGCGACGTGCGGAATTACCCCATTGTTCTGTGGGATAGGTCACTGATCCTTTATTGTGGTTTTTCACTTCACTTTTTGATATGTATGAGTTATTTCCCGTGCACAAAAATATACAATATCAAAAATGAGATGTAATTTAATCCTGACTCATCTTCTTTATTTCTCTCTCATCTCTGACCTACATATTACAATTTTTTTTTCTTCATTTGTTTTATTTTTCTCACATTACTATTGAAACAAATTTTCTTTTGCTTTACTAAGAAAATAAAATTTATTGTGCATTAAGTTACTTGCAAGCATTCATTATTATTTTGATAGAATCAAACACGTACAGCAAAAATAATTTTTTAACATTAAAAATATACCTTGGAAAAATGTTTTTACAGTTAAGTTATCCAGACATGATAATTGGTAACTTTTGTTTTATAATAGGCCTATATCTTATTACGTTATTTATTTATTTTTTTAATACATAAATAAATTTGAAACTGCAGAGTTTGATACGTTATATTTTATGTCATACGCTATGTTAGACTAGACCACCTAGAAACCTTGTTTTAGTCAACTTTAAATTAAAACAGGTACCGGAACCACCTATATTATATGCGGCTTTCAAAACTGGTTTTCAAAGGGTGATTCATAAGAACCGTTTCCAAAAAAGTGATACTTAAGAACCAATTCTCGGAAGTGGTTAAAAAAAAGTTCAGGAACCGCAATCATTTCCGGTTAAGGTCTCTGATTTAAACATAAGAAAGGCAAATAATTTTAAAACTTTGCAGCCCATCAACAAAATTAAAAATTAAATGCACATTATATTTTTCATTATTACATTCTTCAAAATATAATGGCTTATTGTTAACATGGTGCAACATTTTCAATGTCCAATAATTAGAGATGCGGCGCAACCAATAAAATTTATTGGATTGATGATGATAATATTTCTACTTGTTAACAAGCCATTCCTAGGCCAATAATTTCTATAAATTTAAATTACATACAGTTACGAATATTATTAACTGAAAATATTCTATTTCTATAACCGAATATATTAACAAACTTAAATGTAGAAATTATTTAGTATCATCTATTCACTTTCTTTAAGAAAATCAGCATTAAAAGTGAACCAGACAGAATTCATCTTTGCATTTTAATAATAGTGTAATTATTTGCAATCATTAAACTTTCATATGTGAAATAAAATCAGATGTCAATAATAATATTATAATAATAATAAAAAATTAAACAGAGCCACAGACTAAGGTATGACCTGGTTAATAGTAACTTTGTGTTCCAAAGAAAGTAAAATAGAGTGGCCTATTTCTTCTTTTTGAACTCGATCATCTTGGTTTTTAATACGTTAGCTCCTGAAACTTAGGCATACAGGTGTAACTTCAAGGGCATTAAAGTTGCCTATATGTACAGGGGCAATCAATAATGCTGCTCACAAATTAAATAGTTCGATCGAGCACGAATAGCTAAAATATAAACGCAATACTTTCCTTCATTATCTGATTTCACAATCCTATAAGCTATATAATACGTGCACAAGAAAGCGTTGAAAAGTGCATTTTTATACTGGAAACTTCAATTATAAAGACTAAAAAAAATACATTGGAAATTGAAAGGTAATCTTATTGCATAATCTAAAAGAGGACATCGTCTTGAATCGATATATGCAAATTCATAATTTTTTAATTCATTACGTATTTTTTATTAATTTTTTTAATGTCGCAAAATAACGTCACGGTCGGTAACTTTTTCCTATGCCCACATGCATAAGTTACCGATCGTGTCGTCATTTTCCGATTTAAATTGATTAAAATTAATAATTAAATTTAATAAAATTAAATTAAATTAATTGTCCTAGCTCTTTTAAGAATATGAAATAAAATTAACCTCATTGGTATAAAATAACAAATAATTTAAAAAGCACAAGTATAATATACTGTAGAAAAGACTAAATTTCAACATTTTCAGCAAACTCTTCAATTAACAAGTATGTATAATAATTTATGACTTGTTTTATTTTTTCACTGTTGTAAATTTAGTGATCAAATTGTTTACTCAATACTTTTCTTATATGCGGAACAACGAATTTGATCTCTTTAAGTTTGTAACAATGAAAATAATAAAGTCGTGAATTGTATAATACTGAATTTACCTTTGATCGAACCTAAATACGAATCGTATAGTAAACTTTTTATGTTGATTGTCATTATATCATAATTAAACATTGACAGTTCTTATATGGGCTATGTACCGCAAGGAAATCAAAAACTTGCACAACTATAGACTGAAATGCATGACTAAAGTTGCAAGTTTCATTTCATTTCGGTACATCAGTAGCTATTTTCATGGCACAAGAAAATCATATAAAATGTAATTCATTATTATTATTATTATTTAAATCATAGACTTATGATTTAAATTATGTAAAGCAACGATTTGGGTCTTTTTGTCTCTATTAATTCTGTTTAAAAAATGAAAAAAAAAATGATAAAGAGAAAACCCATAATTGTGATTCCATATATTTTTGGATCGGTCTATTTTGCATGTTTCCAGCCTCTGACTATATAATTGAGAATTAGAAACAATTAGTATACGGAATTAATTTTGTTCAGTTAAATGATACAAAAAACAAGAAGAAGAATAAATACAGACACAAAATAACATATAATAATACGATACAAGACAGCCTGTTTATTTAGAATTGATCGACACCCGCTTCTCCCGTTTTTACCTGATCCAGTAAACTTTATCGCTACTTTTGGATCAGTATTAATTCAACTGGTATATAATGATGAAACTATAAAATATCTGCTACAGTACATGTCACAATTTATTGATTGAGAATTCATATAAGTTTTATATTATACGATTACGAAACATGATGTATAGTTTGAATTACATACTGTTGCTTTCTCTCCTACAGATTTGGTCAATGGTTCCAGCTACCTGCCTTGTCAGTTAGTCAGGACATTAGAAGGGACTGCGTGATGTTTAGGACATAATCGGGTGTGGCGTACGTGCCGCGAGCAATCTTCAATATTAAACTGTGGTGCAAAACCTGTGAACCAAAGCTTTTTAATTACGTTGCCGGGTCGTGATCAATATATGAAGTTAATTAAAAAAAAAAAAAAAAAAGTTTGCGACAATTAAGCGCGTCGTAACAGCCCATAAAAAAAATAAACAAAGTTGTTTTATAATAAATAAGCGAAAGGTAATACCATAAAATAAATATTACTAACCCCAGTACTATTATTACTATGTTTTTTTTTTTATTGAAGATGAGGGGAAAGAACATTACATTTTTCTGTGACGTACTATTTGTTTGTAGAGCATTTTTGACACAAATTTTTAAAGTTTTGATGCATGTCATTTATCAAAATGTAAAAAAATGCTGACTCATTTTATTATATTATTATAACAATTGCTATACTTTCGTTAAAGACAAATAATAAAATGACAAAGCAGAGAATTGCATAAATAAGCTAGATTTATTATTATTATTCTTTATTATTTAGGGTATCTACTTCAACAAATCGCGTTATTGTCGTGATTTTTTAATTGATAATGATCTGTTTTCAGGCTATTTTATTCTTTTCAATTTACACTTTGTTTATTTTACAATACCTATATAGATATCTTATATGTTGTTTAGACGTTGATCTAATCTCTTTTTAAACATTTGAATAATTATTATGGAAGTAATTGCACAGAAAAAGGAGAGAGCAGTACAAATAGCAGAGATAAATTAGAACTCTGCTAAATAGTTAAATTGGCAAACATTTAGAGAACACAATTATTAAAAATTACAATGTGTTTTGATCTTTCTCTTTTCCATTATTATCTTATACTTCTTATAATGGGCTTCAACAAAGTAGGGATACATTTTTTTTCTCGAGAAATTAGAAAAGAAAAAAAATTTCAATTTTTTACAAGATATATTTATAAACAGTAAAATATACAAAAATATGAAACATTCAAACAAGTTTACAATCTGTCATTAATATAGATACTAATAATTGTTATTGAATATTTTACACTTGCTTATACACGTGATCACTTTTCTCAAACTTTTTATACCTCTCAAACCTGATCAATAATTCATCATCACACAGTTTTAAATTATGCAAGTCATTGGTCAGAACAATATTAATTAATTAAGCATTGTTTAAAACTGACAGCTCTTACCCTAAAAGCCTTGGTCTATATATTTGTTACACTTTTTTTTTTAATATTATTTTATATATTTATTTTTTTAATTCATCATTAATTATTGTATTGGCAATTATCCATGATTAACACATACAAAAAAAAAATACTTATGTAAGATTATGTAATTTCTTATCCTGTATTTAATTGGTTTCAATGTGATTGTATACACCATGGACTTTGCTAATAAACAAAACATTGCTTTGATTTAACTAATACCCCAAAAAAGGTAAAGCAGGGGAATGATTTAGCCAGGAAAAATCTAATGTGGTCTCACAAGCAAGAAGAATAAATCATATATTTTTCAGAGTTTTTTTTTACCTTCCCTTTTTTTCTTGCTAATTGTCAAATTATATAAAATAATAAAAATAGCTTGGAATAATTTTATTTTGCACACTAAATTTAAAACATATTGGTACAAAATAAAGTTAAAGAAGTGTGCAACCCAAAATGTTGTTTTGCATATTTTGTACTTATGATGAGTACCGAGTTCAAATATGATATAAAGAAAAAATATATATTTCGGGTTCTTAGGTCTATGATAACGTCACTATAGAAACGGCAAATTTTCTTCATTTTAGACCTCTGCCATTTAATATTTATAAAGTCACAGCACATTTAGTTAAAAAAAAAAAAAAAAAAAAACTAGTAAGGAATAAAACTATTGTTATAGATCACGAAGGAATCTCATATGTGTGGCAAATTATATTTTTGTGTAAATTAGAATCAAAGGAAGAGATAGGTCTTCTTTGTAGCAATAAGCTTTGAATTTAGGCCTTGCGTGCTAGGGTAACTTATGCTGTAGACCGGACGCTGCATGAAGTGTACAATCCCTAAATCTGGAATACATCAATGCACTCTCCAATTTTTTTTTTTTTTTTTTTTTTTTTTTAAACCACAAGCATATATGCAAAAGTTTGACAAATCAATTAGTTGTGCAGTTGAGTTTGACATTTAAATGCTCCAACAAAAATGATACATGAATAAGTCAGTCACATGAGGGGGAATGCAGTTGCACCCAAAAAAAGCATACAGAGTTTCAAAAAAAAAAAAAAAAAAAAAAAAAAAAAAATTGTGGGTTTTATTGTTTAAAAAAATATTTAGAAAATAGTTGGTAGAGATTAGAGCACGTTGAATTGAAAATTAATAAAACACGAAATTGTTTGTTTTTTAATCCCAATAAACCCACATGTTTTTTTTTTTCTTTTTAAATAGACATGTAAAAGTTTTTTTTTTTTTTTTTAAGTTGTTAAAAAAGCAATTATTATTAAAGAAATTTCAAGTATTTTTTCAATTTATATTTTGTATAAAATTAAAAATGAACTAGAACTTTTTATATTAGGACCATCATTTGTTGCACTCAAAAAAAAAAAAAAAAAAAAAAAATCAGTATATTTTATAAATAAAAGAAACGTCAAAGTAATGAATCAGTGAAAGAAAAAAGTTAATGTTTCAAATTTATATTTTAAGCTTTATATTTTCTTCAGAAATAGCATTTTTTTATACATTAAAAAAAATGAAGAAAAAAAAAACTTTTTTTTTTTTTTTTTTTTTTGACTGGGCAAAATTCCAGAACCCTAGTTATTGTCAAAGTTAAAAGTAATTTGATTTTAGATAGGAAGCTCCCACATTTTTTTTATATGGATAAAAAAAAAAGACTCCAAATTTAAGCTAGGCAAAATTGAACCAAATATACATATTTTTTTAATATAGCTACAGTAGCTATGCTTTATTCCCAGACACTTTAATATTACATTTTAGTTCTATTTAAAAATAAAACAATTGCATTTTATTTTTAATAATTGTCAAAAACTTTAAACATACAAATTTTATAGACACCCACACAAACATGATTTTGTAAAATTTAATAATTATTTGGACTTCTTGATTTTGTGAACTGCTCAGTCAGGTCTGCAGCAAAAATCAACATAAAAGATTTAAATAATAATTGATTTTGTGAAATGATAAATTTTAAAGAAAAGGATAGGAGAAACCAGCAAGGGCCTTACCATAGTGAAGAGAGTCCCTTAGTTTGGTGAAAATCTTGCTAGCACAGATATAAAAAACTAACACATTGGAAATATTTTGGCAATTAACTCCAAGAGAGATGGAGCGTGTTATGCCTTCATCAGTCCTTACAGACTCAGAGAGAAACTATAAATGATATTTCCAATGTGTTAGTTTTTTATATCTGTGCTAGCAAGATTTTCACCAAACTATGGGACTCTCTTCACTATGGTAAGGCCCTTGCTGGTTTCTCCTATCCTTTTCTTTCAAATTTATCATACCTAACTGCGATGGTTTATTTTCCTTAACAAATCTGATTTTGTGAAATGATCATTTTTTGGGTCTCTGGCAATTACATATTTTTTGTTTATACTCTCCTAATTTATTCAAACCTCCCAGATTATTATTACAGTAGTTATTATTTATTGCAAATAAAATTTTCAAATTATAGTATTCAACCATTTTAAAAAAAAAAAAAAAAAAAAGTCATATTTTACAATGTTTGGGAGTTGAGGAGAAAGAAAGAGGGAAGTACAAAATTTCTCTTAGACAGCAAAACTATGTATACTGTACTGGTATAAAAAGCTACACTTATTTACTTTCTTTCTTTTTCTGCTAACAAATATTACATACCGTATATACACAATTTACATTTTTTTTTTCTATTTTGCTTATTTGAAAGCAAATATGTACCTAAGCAATAATTAATTCTTCACACAAAAATCACATTATGTACCACATACATTGCACATTTTAATGCATAACTTACGTAGATAATAAAACTAGTAAATGGAGAGAAGCGCATTCCGACAAATTTAGGTTTTCTGAGTAGCAAAGAGTCTGAAAGGGTTGCTTCCGTTTGCAAGTAGCCTTGAGCAAAAATTATGAACATCGAAAGCCCGGAAATTAGATCACACTTTATAGCGCTGAATAGCACAATGTAACAAGCGATTTAATTGGTTTCCCCAATTTTAGCACTTTTGACTGGTTGAATGGAGAAAAGCTGGAAAGAGTGAAAGAGTTTGTATATTTGGGAAGATTATATCAAGAGAATGGAAGTATAGATGGGGAGATTGAGAGGAGAGTGGCGGCAGGTAGGAAAGTAGTTGGCAGCATGGCAGGATTGGCCAAGAGTGATGCTTTATCAAACAAAGCAAAACTTACAGTGTACAATTCTGTCTTACTCCCAACTATCTTATATGGTTCTGAATCATGGGTATGTCAGAGTAGGCATATGAGTAGGGTGAATGCTGTTGGTATGAGTTTTCTTAGAAGTATGTGTGGTAAAACAAGATTAGATAGGGTAAGGAATACTTGGGTGTTGGAGAAATGTGGAGTAAAAGAAACTGTGACTGAGAAGTATGAGAACAGTGTATTACGGTGGTTTGGTCATGTTGAGAGAATGGGTGATGAAAGAATAGCAAAGCAGGTATTTCATAGTAGAGTGGGTGGAAGGAGAGATAGAGGCAGGCCTAAAACATCATGGTCTGAGGTGGTTGGAAGATGTTTGAAAAATAAGAATGTACGCAGTATGAAATGCAAAAGGAAATGTATGAAACAAGGTATGAGACTGGCGGAAGCAAGTGAAGTATGTCAGGATAGGAAGTTGTGGAGGTCTATCACTGGGTCAGGATAAAACATCTGTGTTGTTGGCTTACCCCGAAAGGGATTTATAGCG
This sequence comes from Ecdyonurus torrentis, assembly GCA_949318235.1. Taxonomy (NCBI): domain Eukaryota; kingdom Metazoa; phylum Arthropoda; class Insecta; order Ephemeroptera; family Heptageniidae; genus Ecdyonurus; species Ecdyonurus torrentis. The sequence continues at coordinate 36,742,570 of OX439129.1, read as the reverse complement.
TCATGATATGTATGTATGTATGTATGACTGGTTGTAGTCTTTATGCAACACTGCCTGCAATCAAAGTTAACTTCTTTTTACGCAGCAAGACTAAATTTGTCGGAAAGCGCTTCTTTCCTTAAAATTCTCTACTAACAAGAGTCACTATGAATTTCATGTTTTACTTGTATCTTAGAAAAGGGTCAAATTAACAGTTCTATCCTTTGACAGTCATCAGTGACACTTGTGACACTTGTATATTACTGTATTTATTCTTGGCATGTATAGCTGCCATCTGTATACTTGACACTCTCAAGAACCTGGGTCTCCACTGGCTGACACAGCATGTTCAAAGTATGAGGAGTTAGTCCACAGTCTCGGAGATTTTCCCTAGCAAATGCTGAAGTGATGGGAGGATCTTCTGGAGTAGGCAGCAGGGAGAAAGCTCTTGAGTGATCCACTGTCGTACAACACACTGAGAACTGAGCCTGAGTTCTCTCCAACTGACCACATAAATCACGTAGAGTGTGAGGTAGCACGGGGCCTGATACTTCAACACACTGGAACTGTTCACCATTAAGGTTGACCACTCGTTGTCCAACCTAACAACACAAAAGTAAAACACAATGATATTTCCATTGCACTGGAAAATATTAAGAAATGAAAATTGAATTTTAAATGGATTTAATTTAACTACTAGACTTTTTTATATTACTGTACTTTACTGTACAAATACAAAGATTTGATATAAGAAGAAAAAAACAAAAACAAACAAACATAGATTAGGGAAAATTGGGTACAGTAATGGGAGATAGTAATGAGAATGAGCTTAGACTGACAGGGATGCCATGGTAGAGAAAATAATTCCTAGCCCATGCAAAGAAATAATAATAATAATAATAAAGTATTAATTTATTAAGTGTAGGCCTATAATGTAAATAACTAAATAAAAAATTGTCAATAATAATGTATTAGCTGCTCATATTGCTCTATAGATGTGATTGGGACTAAAGGGAACCTTTTACTTACTGTGAGAGGTCTGAGTGTGGCTCCATGATAAGCAACAGGTGCAAGTAAAGTTGGTGGAACACCAGCCAAAGGCCCAGTGTTGGCAACTATGCTATTGCAGTTGAGAAGCATGTTGAACAAAGCCTGAACCTCCTCGTCCTTTACAATCTGAACCAGAGATGCAGGCCTGAGATCTTGACTTGCTTTTGCAGCACTGATCATTTAAAGTCAAAGAAAACAATATATATCATTACAGTTTAATTGGCATAAATAAAGGTACAGTACCTTATAAATTTTAAAATTGTGGGTTTACTTTTTATTCTCATTTTAGTTACTGTATTCAAAATAATGTTTAATTTGGTTTAGTAACTTGGGGAAAAAAAAAAAAAAAAAACTTTAAAAAAAACTTTAAAAAAGATGGTAAATCTAAAAAAAAAAAAATGTGATTTCAATTTGAGAACAATCAAATAAAATAACGAATGACTGAAATTGCAGTTGAGAAGGATACACTTTTGTTGTTTGTGAGTTGAGTTTCTTGATTTGTGCTGCTGCCACCCCCATACTTTGCAACCACTCCTCAGCTTCTTCCTCCTCTTCATCTTCCCCAGCGTCCTCCAAGTCACTGTTCACGCCAGTGTCATCTGTAGGACTGCAGGCCAGAGAATCCTGAGTGTCGTAACCCAAGTCGGGAGGTGACGAGCTGCTTGTTTTTCTCTCTCTAGAATCTTTACGCAGTGGCATGGAGAAAACAACCTCTGCAAATACACATAATGTAGCTAATTAATGCCTACTTTAAATACATATTGAAATTATCTAGATCAAATGTTGCATTAAAGCCCTTGACAACTTACTTTTATATCATTTAGAATATTATATTGATAATTACAATACCTTATTATCCATGAATTAGACACCACCACGTTGATTTTGTATTTATTTTCATTTTGACGGATTATTTCACGCATCTGATGTCACAATGTACCGATGGAACCATGATGGCGTGCAAAGAACTTGAAGGAGGGACTTAAATTTATCACGTGACCAGAGCGGTGACTGTGATTGGCGGCGGTACATTGTGACGTCAGATGCATGAAATAACCGTCAAAATGAAAATAAATACAAAATCAACGTGGTGGTGTCTAATTCATGGATAATAAGGTATAGGTCTAATAAGGTAACCGGTCTAAGGCAAAGAGTAAGTCTGATGCTGTTTTATAATGTTGTGTCTTTGACGTAGTGTGAGAACGTGAGATGCTAGGCACATCGTATTTTATTTTGACACTATACCTCCATCCCTTTAACGTCTACTTTTTAACTAGCTAAAGCTAGAATATTTGATCCCTTGTCCCAATTTACTATTTAAATTAGAGAATTTTCACGTTTTATTAATTTTCAATTCAACGTGCTCTAATCTCTACCAACTATTTTCTAAATATATATATATTTTTTAAACTTATTAATAATAAGGTATAGGTATAGTAATTATCAACCTAGTATTCTAAATGATAAAAAGGTACAGTAAGTTGACAAGGGCTTTAACTCCTTCCATTGTTAATATAGGTGAGTTTCTTATCAATATGCAATATGATATCACCTTTGTTGAAAAGGTAAGGTACTCAAATATGGTACTAGTATCACATAATAGGCCAGTATATTTACCATCTTTCTGTAGCAGGTTACGGAATCCTGAGGTAGTAGGTGAGACTAATGCATGTATTTCAGAAACACCTGAGGTGCCTGCAGCTCGGAAGAGACATGTGAATTTGTTGGCACAAACATAGAAATAAGGGCACTGGTGAGCTCTTACTAGTTGCAGCAGAGATCTAAAACTGTCTCGCCTGTCAAAACATAAAAATTAACAGTGAATGTTTATAAACTACAGGTATAAATATTGATAAGAGCTGATTTTTTAATCCTATCTGCTAAAATTAGTCCCACTACATAACGCAGTCATAAATAAATAAATAGAAATGCATATTTGAATGTACTGCACAAGGAAGGAAATGTAGAAACAAAACATACCAATTTTTTTGTAAACATTCTCTCATTGCTGAATCTAAAGGGTAGGTATTTGCTTTACTGGCAACTTTTGCATTGGCTGTTGTCCCACTTCTAGGAAAGAGATTAAGCCAGGGAAGTGACGGGTGTTGCCATACCAGGCAACACTGATGAAACTGAGCATTAGCTCCAGTATCAAGTGAAGGAGAGGCACCACAGTCATCAGAACTCAGGTTTAAGCACCTTGTGAAGCCAGTAGTGCCAGAGGCTTCTTCTAAGGTCTGAAAGAGACACACATCATAAAATATATAAATATACGTGACACACTGAAGCCATACTTAATCCTAAAAATAAGTTGTTGTTTTCTTCTCTAAAATAATTAAATAGAAATTAGTCGTTTATTTGACTTTTCTAGGACGCGGGATAAGCAAGCCTCGCGAGGATGAAGAGGAAAACTCTGACATAGTAGATTTCCTTTACTGTGTGAGTAAAAAATCTCAAAGGGCTTTTTAGGTAAGCTTAGCAGGTAGAGCAAGGGCTACAATTTTTTTTACTCTCATAGTAGAGGGGCGTGTACACTATATCATTACCCTCGCAGGGCTCACTTATCCCAATGACTAGAAAAATCAAATAAACGACTGATTACTATTGAATTGTTTAAGAAAAGAACCAACAATACATATTTTTAGGGTCAAGTATCGCTTTAAATATTAAATTCAATGTAAAATTAATTTAAATAATAATAATAATAAAATCCTTTTTACCTTGAGATTTTTTGCCCATACAAAGTTCTTCTTTGAGAAAAATCTAACTCTAGATTTTATGGACCAATCTACAGGTAACGATTGTTGTTTCTTTCTCTGTGGCTTTTCAGGCAACTAATGAAACAAAAATGTCATTTTAATTACAATTATCAGTATATGTAGTTTGATATTACTGGTTACTATACTTACAGTTTGTGAATCTGTAATTTTCTCTAAAAAATTGGCAAACGAATCTGACAAACTTCCTTGACTACTACCACAGTCTTGCTGGTGCAACAGCTCAAATAGTGTATTGTCATTGGAAGCATCAAAGTCACAAGACGATGGACCACAATCAAAGCTTTTAAATCTCTTGCTCAAGTTAAGTCTAAAAGAAAACAAGAAAGCAATTTTATAATTACAAAAAGACCTACATAATACACCATACAATGATAATAATGTTAACTACAGAGACAGCATAATAGCTGTCCCAATCCTATTATTATTTTCATAATGACTGAATGTGAATATCTGCAACTTAAAGCATAAAGTAATAATAATGTGCCTGGTGTAGTTCTGATTATCTTATATAATTAATAGCAGGCCTCAATTACTGGCAGACATATTATTGGAAACTTTAAAAATATCTATAGGCCTATTATCTCCTGAAAAAAAAAATAATAATAAGTCTAGAGGGATGAAACTTAACAATTTTTATACCAATGGCTCAATTGTGACATCTCAAATGCCATCAAGACAATATTTCTCGGTGATAATTGATAATTAACTTGATTTAACTTGTAAAAAAAAAAAAAAGAAGAAAAAAGAAAAGAGAGAGGACAATAATAATAAAAAAAAAATGTGTCTTTAGACTTCAGATATTCCTTTTTTCCATCATACAGGTATCTCGTAATATCATTGTTTTAAATATGAACTGTAATATAATTTTACTGAGCAATGTCATGGGGAAAAAAATGAATATGTGAATACTGTCATTCATATTCTAATTCCTTGTGCCAGGATTGCAAGCAAAAACTTAGATTGTACTATTTTTTATGTTTGCTTTGGCTTGCTTATAGTATAATTTGTAAAAGTACATAATTATTTCTTTAGCCAAGCTGACATACATACTTAAAAGGATTTTTTCGTTTTTCTGGACTAGAGGGTGTCTTTGACTCAACATGTGAAAACGACTCAGACTTCTGAAGCATCTGCAAAACATTTCCCCGGGGTTGCACATTGTCAATGCGAGCCTGCAGTGCTTTTTTCTTCAGATTAAGGCGCCGTATTTTCATAACATCGCTAGGTCGTGTCCAACACGTGGGGGACTTTGTTGCGTCAGCCATAGTGATACTCTAATCTAAAACAAATTACATAGCACCAAATTATATTACATTGATTTCACACATTGTGTATGGATACAAACTTGGGTTTGGGGCTAATTAGGTAAAAGCTTTGAGAAGATAGTTGCTTTAAGATTTTAGTGTGTACAGTTTCAGACAAATGAAAGGTAACCGTTTCTTTTTTGCCCGATTCTGCTTTTTTGCGCGCTTCAAGCTTATGTGAAAACTATATTATTACGTCATATTCACGTGCAACTTGAGGCATGTTTGGCTTGTTGGCTAAAGCAGCTCACCTGATAGATAACGCTATACCTGAGCGCACATCAAAACACAAGAATATGACACAACAATGTTGTTTCCACATAAAATTTGAGGCGCACAAAATAGCACCATATAATAAAGAATATATATAACTCTAGACCATATGGACGGAATGTCGCCGTTTTTTCTCATCGTGTTTCTGTTCACTGGATGGCAGTAGTTGTACTCATTGTCCCTTTTTCTTACTCTCGAAAGGTCTTTTTTAGTATGAAAGAAAAATTTACAATCTCCCTCCAACGGGGGAGGAGGGGGACGAGGCAACCGGAAGGGTATTTAGGGTAGTCACAGCGTGAAATCGCAAGAGTAATAAAAATTCAATCGAAATATTAACTTTCTCAAATATTCATGATAGCCTTAATTTTATCATTTATTAAATAGTTTTGTAAAAAAATAACTTATTTTCTCGTTTCATTCGTGATTCTACGACAATTAGAAGTCAAGTAATGCATTGATATTTTTCACTCCCTCCCGAAAAGGACCGAAAAGGGTAGTCACAGCATGAAACCGCAGGAGTAATAAAATTCAATCGAAATATTAACTTTCTTAAATATTCATGATAGCCTTAATTTTATCATTTATTACATAGTTTTGGAAAAAAATAACTTATTTTCTCGTTTCATGCATTCATGATTCTACGACAATTATAAGTCAAGTAATGCATTATAGTTTTCACCTCCTCTTGAAAAAGATCGCGCAAAAGAAAAAAATATATTTATAAGAAAAAGGCAAAATGTTATGTACAAAAGGGAGGGATGAGTGTTCGAATGCATCGTGTGAGGGTGGGTGGGTGGGGTGTTCGCGATGTCAGCCAGAGCCCCCTGGTTGTCGAAAACAGCAATGTGCTTGAAAACGGAGACACAATTAACATATGCCTAGTCTACACCAGTTATTTAAATAGAGCTCCTCTATTTAAATGGGTAGTGTAGAAGTGCGCACTCTATTTAAATGAGGGGTGTATTTAAGTCCACCCCAGACCCCCATTTAAATAAAGGCCTGTATTTAAAGTGAGCAATATGGCGGAAAAGCGCACGAAATTTAGCGATTTGGCGGCAAATTATGAATTAATATAGGGTGTTTGCATTCATGCACACCATGTAGGAGCACTAAATAACATGGCAGGTGGATAAATGACACAATATTTTATAAATTTTAAATGTTTTGCAATATTTTTGAGAGCAATGATGCTAATTATCAGGTTTTATTAGATTTATTTTTTCAAGTACATATGTGAATAAAAAAAATAATTAAACTGCAATTTCAAATTTATTAAAAAATCTATATAATAACCACACGGTTGTCCTGGTGCATGATGAATGTTATTCATTGCTCCAGTATGGCGTCGAAGCGTATATACGCATGCATTTATGTAAGTTTTGTCATAGGAGGAACTGAGAAAAAAATATTTTAAATTTGATTTAGGGGATTTATTTCTATTCATCAAATAAAAAGGGATGAAAGAAATATTGGAGGTGCTATATTGCTATATAGTGTTTTGGAGATCTCTTCCAAAACTTTTCAGCGGAATAAACCCCCACCTTTAATTACAATTAGTACAATTACACACATTACATAGTTGGGGCTTAATTATACGTATGCAGAGTGCAGTGCAGATTTCCGAAAATGCCTACACTTTGCAAGATATATTAGACGTTAGTTTTCTAAATATCAATTTTATTATTTTATTTTGCTTATAATACACAGAATCGAGCTACTTATTTTAATTTTTTTTAATGTTTTTAGTGTAAAAAACTAAAAACCAAAGGTACCAAAATTTTGGCCAGCTGATGAAAGCGGCTGACCGTCTTTTACTGTTTTATCAGTTCCAAAACGACATATAGAGGGCATTTGCGCATACTTAAATGGCTGGTGTAGAAGTTCCTCCATTTAAATACATGTATTTAAGTATAGTTGATTTAAATAGAGCCTAGGTGTAGAAAGGGCAATAGGGTATGAAGTAGCCTGATAGCACTATATTTAAATTGTTACCTTTCATTTGTCTGAAACTGTACATATTATGTACAAGACATTTCAATACAAAATTTTACTCCATTGCCTTATAGAAAAACATGAAAATATCATGTACGGTATTCATATAGAGCAATGCCATAGTTTACACATGAATATCAAACAGAAACTGCCATAAGGTAACCCAGTAAAATTTTATGTGACATTGTCTGTTTCTGTTTGTAGGTACAGGTGGTAAACTAAAAATAAAAATCTTAGTTCCATACAACTTAATGTTAAATGTTTGATTTGTTGCTTTTGTGTGCGATGGTTACCATAACATGTAACCACAACTCAATATAATATTCACATTGTTCAACTTAATATTACAACAGTAATATGATTTTAAGTTTTTTACTACGTAGCTGTACATAAGTATAACTACAGGTCTTGAAAAAATCTGACTGCAGTGTTCCTCTCTCCAAATGTTATTTATATAGATGCTTCCATGTCAAAAGAGAGCATGTACAGCTCTGGCCACTAGTTTGAGAACGGGGCAGTGGTGCTTGCTGTGTTTTCTCATTAAGATAGCATTATTGTGGTTGCGGGTTGACTATACAAATCGTTCTCAAACTAGTGGCCAGAGCTGTACACTTTCCAGTTTTGCAAAAAAAAAAAAAAAAAGAAAGAAAGAAAAAGAAAAGAAAAGAAGAAGAAGACTATTTACACTTTCCGAGCAGCGCTGTAACTGGATTAGCGGCCATAAACTTAACATTGCAGATGCTCGTCGGCAGAAAGTGTAGATTGTAGATAGTCGTTTTGTTGCAAAACTAGAAAGTGTAGATGCTCGCTTTTCACGCTGAGACATCAATATACATACGTACATATATATAGCGTGTGCGAGTACCATATATTATACAGTACAGTATATGGGGAACTTTAACACAAACGGTCAGATTTATTTAGGACCAGTGTACTGTACATATATGTACACACAACATTATGTATGTGTCATGATAGAATATGTGTGCTCTATTTGTTTGTGAAGATAGAGTTCTGTATTCTATGTGACCGTATAATTGACTTATGTATGCTGACTGAATTGTCTCTGTATAATGTCGATCTGTAATTTGTATTAATATAATGGGATGTCGCAGTCTCAGATGATAATAAACTATCACGAATTCTCAGTATCACTATTTACTATATATATATAATAGTGATATTTATCAAAAGTTGTAACATGTATGTATATGAATGAAGGTAGGTATGTGGTATGTACATATGTACATGATATATCCATATGATATAGGGTATTATATTAATATATTACATTATATTATTATTTTATTATATAATTCTACTATATTATACATATGTGATATGTGAGTGTATGTACATACTGCATACGTATGTACATATTTACATATATGATACGATACATACGTATGTAAAGGCAGAAACAGTATGTACATATCTAAATATTGCATACCGATATGTACATATCATGTTGTCATCATATGTATGTACATAATGCAAATATGTAATATCTATATTATGTACAATATGTATGTATGTATGTACCTACAAAAGGGAATCGGGCAAAAGTATGTATGAATGATACATGTACTGCAGTACAGTAGTGCATGTGTACCGGTATGAATATTATGAACATAATATACATACATATACATACATACTACGTTGTCATGGTAACCATTGCACACAAAAGCTACAAAACAAACATTTAAAAAACAACAACGTTATTTGTGACTTTGTAGTTTGAAATTTAAATAGTATGAAACGGCAGGAACGAAGAGAAGCTTCCTCTTCCTAAATTCGTTAGTGAAGTTTTTCAACTTCAGTCATGCAGTTCACAGGTATGTATGATATTACATAAAAATACATAATACATACTTTATATACATAATTATATAATTACGTACTATAGCTATAAAGCCTATTTACATACTTACAAAAATTTAAACGCTTGAATTTAGGAAATTTAAAATTAATTGCTAAAACTCTTACTCATCATCAAACACCGTCGAACATGATCTCCCAAACAAAAGCAAAACCAACTGATTTTTCAAAATTTTCTGTTTTTTCAGTCCACTTATTGCAAACATTTACCAAAAGAACCAAAAGATGGCTAAATAAAAGTTTAATGTTTCCATTCATTTCCATTTTTCTTTCAGAGAGGTCAGGAGCATCCAGTTTCAAGCCACGAGCCTTTGACTCGAAAATGTACAGATGGTCAGCTCAAGATACAACAAAATCTACCAATTTGAGTAAGCCAGCAAGTGAGTTAAGTAAGTGTAGTTCAGCAAATTCACGTAAGGACTGCGACCGCGTTGACATGGCTGCTGCAGTGAGACAAAGTTCTGCCACAGAAGAGGTAAATTATACGAGTTTTAGCTGAAAAACCTTTAACTTTTAACAGATAAAAAATATAACTTTTTTGCCAACGTTTATTTGGTCTTATTATTATTCTGCAATGTTCTGTAGAAATTGCATGATTTTGTTACAAACTTCTTGCTCTGATTTCACCGGGAAACGTGGATTCCAATGTGACTCATTGCCCTCATATGGAAGTGCTCTATTTTCGTTTATAATACGTTAAACAAAAAAATAGGCGTTTTCATAGTTTCAAATCAATATTTTTAGTCTTCCGTTACCATACATTACTATAAAAATAATTTTAAAAATTACAATGTGTTAATTTGTCCTACTTTCCTTCCAGATGGAAAAAGAGAAGTCAGAAGCTAGTAATCAAATTGATACTGTTCCTCAAGAAGTAGTCAAGCATCCTCTGCAGTGTGCATGGACTCTTTGGTTTTATGAAAATGATCGTAACAAGAGCTGGGAAGATAACCAAGTAGAAATTTATACTTTTAACACAGTGGAAGACTTTTGGTCGTAAGTATTTTTGATTAAACTGTGTTTAAAATGTTACTTTATAATTGTATCTTACTATTTTATAGTTTGGTGAATCACATTAAGCCTGCTAGTGAGCTACGTCAAGGTACAGACTATTCCCTTTTCAAGCAGGGAGTCCGTCCCATGTGGGAGGATCCAGGCAATAAAAATGGAGGTCGTTGGCTTATCTCGTTGGATAGGAAACAACGTGGACCAGAACTAGACAACTGCTGGCTTGAAGTGGTATGAAACCCTCTCAACATCCGTTTCTTTTGTGTACCCTTTCAGAATCATCAAAAATAAACTCTTAAAGATAGATACCAGTAGATTGTTGAACCTTTTAAATTTATTTTAATTAAGCTTTAAACTGAACTTTGAGGCTCTTATTTATGCTTCTTTGATATTTTATTTTATAATATTATAATACTGTCCTTTTAGAATGAGCCATTTCCAAAAGCCTCAAAAGAATGCTGATGAAAATCTTACACTACAAGATACAATATAGGCTTGAGAAAAGTTTGTTCATCTTGCCCTCCGAAATGAACAATCTTGAATTTTTAAAAAAGCATCTAATTTAGGTGATTTTAAAGGAGCATTCACATATTTGTTATACTACCTCCCCCCCCCCCCCCCCCCCCCCATAAAAAAAAGTGTTTTTAAAAGTCTGCATTTGTGCGCACCAATATTTTGTTATCCCGTAAAGTTACAGAAAAGTCTAGCAGAGGTAGCCATTGCCCTGGAAAATAAAATTGTCTTCAGCATTTTGTAAAGCAAATTTAATAAAAAAAAGAGGGGGATTATGAAAGAATCGATTTTCTGAGGAAATGCTGCACAAAGTTAAAAGAAATAAATAAATATGTGAATGCACCTTAAAGTATCATTCGAATGATGCATAAATTTATCGTCCGTCGACGGGTAAACAAAGTTGAAAAAGTATTGTTGCAACTTGTTTATTATGCAAAAAAATGAACCCCCTTTCACATGGTTTTAAAACTGACATAGTGACAGGCAATGCTGGCAACACCCAGCTTTTCTACCCATCGCTATCTGTCAAAATGACTGGTACTGACAGGTAGCGACTGGTGCATGTGAACAGTTGCATTTATTTACATAAGCGCAGCTCCATCCGTCAGTATCCGTCAACCATAACGCATGTGAAAGGGGCGATATGTTTATATTAGTGCAGCTCGATCCATCGGTATCCGTCAGTTTTCCCGCGCATGCGCAGTAATGGGAATTTTTTTTTCTCATGTGCTACCAACAAATTCGCGTAACCGTCAATATCCGTTGACGGACGTTGTATTTTCACACTATGTGAATGATACAAGGTGTAGGTGTGTGATTTTCAATTCCTTTTTTTGTGTGTGGGGGGGGGGGGGTTGTTTTTAAGTTTCATTATTATTTGTAAATATTATAATTATTTAAATTGGGGTAAAACATTGCTGGTGTTTTCAAGTGCAGCAGACATTAGTGGTGGGTGGTGGTTCTTCTCTTCATTCTAGGTAAAAATGCCTGGGCAAACAGCAAAACCATTGTTATAAATGGAAACAATGATTGTGCTGCTAGAAAAAAAATGAATATGTGAATGCACCTTTAGAGTAAAAATAATAATAATAATAATAATAAAATAAAAAAAAGGCAATGACTCCTAAATTATCAAACTTTGAAAGGGTACATCAATATGCTATGTATGTTTTTTCTTTTATTTTGTTGAAAGCAAATTTAATTACTATTGGTCTGTCAATCATGTACTTTGTACTAATTGTAATGCCTATTCTATGAAAGTTTACAAAAAAAGAAAAGAAATTGTTTTGTAAAATGAGTATTTTGATTTGATTTAGATGCTGTGCCTGATTGGGGAGGCATTTGATGACTACAGTGATGATGTGTGTGGTGCAGTTATGAACATTCGTCAGAAGGGAGACAAAATTGGCTTGTGGACAGCAGATGGAAGTAGAACGTCTAGTATTATTGAAATTGGGTATGTGTTTGTCTGTGCAAGACCAATGATGATAGTTAAGTTTTAATAATAACAGTGAAAAGAACTTCACATAAAAATAAACAAATAAACTTGCAGGGTTTTATTTATTGTGTAAGTAATAATGGAATTAGCAGTATTTTCATAAGCTTCTTGACAAACCTTAGTCTATGTGCTCCAGTTTGCCAAGAAAATGACAACTTCAAAACAACTTTACTTATGTTTTTATTTGACGTTGGTATTAAAATGAGTTGCTTTTAAAGGAGTGGAGGATTTGGGGCTCATAAACACCATGAAAATACTTGACAAAGTAAAATGAAAGATGTGGGGTGAATGGGAGATTACCTTTATAGTGAAAATTGTTTATTTTGTCAATGCAATAATCATTGGCTCTTAAAGCCCTTATGCACTTATTTTGTTATTATTTAGAATACTAGATTGATAATTAACATACCTTATTATCCATGAATTAGACACAAACGCGTTGATTTTGTATTTATTTTTATTAATTTTCATTTTGACGGTTGAAATAAAACTTATCTGACGTCACAATGTACCGGTGACTGTGATTGGCTGACTTATCACGTGACTTGACGGGTGACTGTGATTGGCTGACTCATCAGCGAATCACAGCCACTGGGTCTGGTCACGTGATAAGTCAGCCAATCACAGTCACCGGTACATTGTGACGTCAGTTAAGTTTTATTTCAACCGTCAAATGGAAAATAAATGAAAATAAATACAAAATCAACGCGTTCATGTCTAATTCAGCCATAATAAGATATGTAAATTATTGACCTAGTATTCTAAAGGATGTTTAAAAAAGTGCATTATGCCTTTAACTTATATCATGCAATGTCAGGTGATTGCCTCTACTGTACTATGTTTTATGCACAAACCACTTAACTTAGTTAGACGTTTCAATTCGATCAATTTTCAGACTAAACTAAAACAGTTAATCGGGCAGTGAATTTGCTTTATCTTTCTATTGTTATAAAGTAGATAATATTACCTATTCATTATGCATTAAAATTTTATTTTATAGTATGGCTAAAAGTCTTTTGTATTATGTTTCAGACAACGTCTCAAAACTCGTCTGAAAATCCCTGCCAAGGTGACAATTGGTTATCAATTCCATCGTGATCTAGTGGTGAAAAATAGCTCAGCCATTAAGAACAGATACCAAGTTTAATGATACTTCATAGTAGAGCCTGCTCTGCTCTTCAAAGACTGTTGCTATCGTGTGTGCTCACGTAAACAAACTATTCCCCACAAATTAAGGGGCATTTGTTAATTATTTTCCAGTAGCATGTCCAAAAAGTGTTAATTTTTTTTTCTTTTTTTCCTAACAAAATTGTCTAATTCAAGATCTATTAATGTAATTATGGATATTCTGTATGTGAATAATAAAATTTTAACATTGCCCAGATTTAGTTCAATAAATCAATCTAAAAAAATGTAAAAATTTTATAAGCATATTTATTGTTAACTATCAAGAAAATGACTTTCTCAAAAACAACAACATATTAACCTATTATTAAGAAGAAGAAAATTATAAAATATAAATAATTAATTAAAAAAATGACATTTGAGAAACTTTTATATTGTAAGTTTAACAGGCAGTTGATAAATTTATAAGCTTGAGTAATGTTAATTTTTACTTTGTTTCTATCAAGTAGTGGATAGATATTAATATTTAATTTGTAAAATATAGGCATTAGTGGTTTACTAAGTAATTTTCTTTTCTTTATGCAAAATTCAACATTTATACAATTATTAAATGATGAGGCTGCTTCAGGTTTTGGATGTGCGTTATTATTATTATTTTTTTTATGGTAACTATTTCATTTTTCTTGCTTCTAAAGAGGTCAGATAAAGAAGCAGGAAATAAACTGCTAAAAAAACAATATTATAATGTATTATTTTATGTTTTGCATGGGACTTGAACAATGTTTAAAACAAATTTTCTATTTGTTCAAAAATCTGAACTTAGCACAAGAAAATATAACGAGATTTATGAATGAAAATTCATTAATTTCAATAATGAATCAGAAATTTAAATTAGTAATTTGGACTATATTATATACATATGGGTAATCTATAAACCTTTAAACTAAGAATTAAGTTGTGTGATATGTTATTTTACACTAATGTGTACATGCTTTGACAAAAAACAATTGCTATTGAATCAAAATTATTCTGAATCAAATCTTTTAACTATCAATATCACACAGTCGATTTTTCCTTCATATATATGAACATGAAAAGTGAACTAAAAAATGCAGCTAAATAGAGGGATCCTTTGATTGAGTGTTTCAAAAGAAATTGTTTTATATTGTATATTTTATACATTTTAACTTTCGCAGCATCCGCCAGCACCCTCAGGATTATAGTTTTATTTATTAAAGCGACTTGCTCTCCTTTTAAATGCTCCTAACAAGAAACTGTGCTTTCATATTTATGTGTAAAAGAACTTCATTTAGTTTTGTGTGGTTGCCAGAACTTGTATTAATTTTTCTATAATTGATGAGATTTTTGCACTTTTCTCTTTCTTGTTCTGCTTTTTCTTATTCTTTCTGTATATTATAAGTTGATTATTATTCTAGTTAAACATCAAATTACACCTCTTGGAAATACTGCAAAAATAAGCAGTTAATCTAAGATTATTTTACTTAAATGCTCGTAGGATTGTAACATATTTTGAGCTCCTTTTCTTTGTCATTTGACGAGCGTTATATATTTAAGAAAGGTTTGAAACAAACAAAAAGTAAATAACTAAAAATATATTATGCTTGTATAAACAAATAATGGGACATTTCAAAGGAAGGGTTATTTTCCATTGCTAAAGTAATGAAGGTCATGCTTTACAGTAATGGTTAAATACTTTTCTTACTTCTGTTTGCTTTTGTATCTGCAGATTTAAAACTATCTCCACTTAAATGGTTATAGTTAATTATGTTTTATGTAACCTCAGTGGTTGTATTGTAAATAAATATTTTTACTGCAAAATAATTTCTATGGTAGTATTTTTTTTTATTAAAATACATGCAGCACCAATAGGACAAAAAATAATAGTAATAACAATAAATTGAAATACTAAATTTGTTGATACCAGTAAACATCTGTTCACAAAGATGTGAAATTCACATAACTTGTACGTGAAGATACAATAATCAATGTTATTTGGATTTTTACGTGAAAGTTATGTGAACTTACAATTCATTGTGAACAGGCCATAAAATGTACCACATTTCTGTGCGCAAAATTGGTTTCTATCACATACTGATAAAATATATCCACACATTACATAATTTTTCATTTTCTGTATTTCTGCAATGTCAGAATTCTAGAAATGCAATGCAAAACCAACTTGTTTTCTTTTTATTGGAGAATTTTTTCATTCTTGTAGCATAGGCAATATTTTTTCAGCCAAATCTTTTCTCTTGGCAGCAATTAAAGCTTTATACAACTTAGGGCCTTGTTCTGCTCCAGGAGTGTTAGCTTCAAAATAATCTAATACCTGTAAAGGAAAATTAATTATGAACTAATTTTATACGATGTCAAGTAAGTAATATAAAACCTTATATATTAACATACCTTACTTGCTCGCCTCCAAAAGTCTCCATATTTATGCTCTATTTGGTCCAAATTTTCATCAGGCATACTTATCTGGCGACCCAAGTCTACCCATCTCTTGGAAATACTTTGACATACTGTTTCTCGGACTAGAATCCAAAGATTTTTGTTAATTTAGAGTGTGCGTGTGTAAAATAGATAATTATATTTTTATTTAATATTAATTATTTTACATAATGCTTAAATAAAAAAAATAAGTAATGGAATTATTAAAGAAAAGTAAAGAAATGCCAACAAGGGCGCTCTTTGGCACAGTAGTAGTTCTATGGATAGGTCAAGGTCTCAATTAAAATCAATTAGGTCTCAGTTAAAATGTTCATATAACAGCTTTTGTTATATTGTAAACCGCTTATAGACCGCTTATGTTTAACAACAGGAAAATGAAGTGCCGGAAAAGGAAACCATGTGATCTTAAAGTGTCAGGTGGCTCACATCAGTATATTGCTGCTGGCTAGTGAAGTTGTCTCCCACTTTTACTGTCATGTGGTTTCCTCTTCCGGCATTTTGAGTAAACATAAGCGGTCATTGTAAATCAAAGAAAAAAAAATACTTGAGCACAATCACAGAGTAGTGTGGAGTCTCTTGTACTTATTGAGTACAGACTACACACTACTCAGTGATGTATTCAAGTTATTTTCTTTTTTGATTGATAATGTCATTATAATATATGACGAAAGCTCTCAGTTGAATTTATAACTATAATTGCGCCACATGAGACCTCAACCTC
The DNA here is from genome assembly GCA_949318235.1 of Ecdyonurus torrentis. Lineage (NCBI taxonomy): Eukaryota > Metazoa > Arthropoda > Insecta > Ephemeroptera > Heptageniidae > Ecdyonurus > Ecdyonurus torrentis. The sequence continues at coordinate 36,725,974 of OX439129.1, read as the reverse complement.
TCCAAAGAACTTCTTCAGCAGGATAAGGCCCTTTTATTTTGCTGCTTTTTTATATCCTTTTCTTTAATATTAATCCTAACTACAAAGTTTTTTTTTTTTTTTTCCTTAAATTAATTTTATTCGAATGCATTTTTTTTTATTATTATTAAAAGAAAATGTGAAACAGAGGCTTCTCTTTTGTCATGATTAAAATGTGAACATGCTACATTTCATAAAATTGAACCAAATAAGTTTAGTAGTCTATACCGTATGCTGATTACACTGCAATACGCCAGAGATCAGATCTTAAAATTGTTGAATATTAATAGAAATGTACAAACCTTCGTCACTTAATTTTTCTGACTTGTCAGTATCTTGTACAGAAAGTTTTTCACTTTTCTCAAGCAATTCATTGTGGTTTTTATATACAAAGTTTAGTATTTTACTATCTAATTTTTCAACTATAATTCTTAATTGTGTTATATTTGTTTTGCTTATTATTTTGTTATTCTCTAGTTGGTGCAGCAAGTCATCTATTGAATTTATTACATTTTTTTCACTAAAAGACAGAAGTTTTTTAATTTGTTTAGAAATAGATTTATTTGAGTGTTTGTTAGGAAATAGCATTGGCTCAAAGTACTGAGTTAAATCTGGCATTAAATTTTCTTTGTTTCTGGCTTCAGCTTTTATTCTTTCAATTAGTTCACTGTATGATTTGTCAATATCTTCACTCGTCATAATAACACTTATTTAACTATAGATACAGAATTTAAATGTGAAAACAATGATACAAATAAAAAGAACAATCTTGTTATGGTAAACATACAAAATATATATTTTCAGCTCAACACATCCACTAGCATTATTGTTGTTTTTACTCCACCGTTGATATAATTATTTCTCACAGTTTTATCATATACTGCAAGTGCATAAAAAATATATGTAGACAAGGTCAAAGAGATGCTGTTGATGACCTCACCAACTTGATTGGTCAGTACATTCAAATATGAAAACGCCACCTTGTAGTAACCATTGAAAACTAAAACAAGATGTTCATTGGAATGAAGTGAAATGACAAAAGTGACCACAGAATAATGTCATATATGTAAATTACATTTACAGGATATGAGAGAACTTCCTTTGCAATTTTAAACAACAAAAATGTACTTCTAACCAAGAAGTTAATACTCATTAAATATATATTGCTCTTTTTTTTTTTTTTTTTTTTTAGCATATTGTAATTTGAGTAAATGACAAATATTTAAATAATAATTTAAATTACTTTTTACACTAGTTAGCATTAAGTCTGAAAATATTAACACAGAGAAATATTTGCATTGTGCATTACTTTGATTGTGTAAGAATTTAAAATGATTTCCCATTGAGATTACATGCAATATATAAAAGAAGTAAATTTAATATATTGCTGCACGTGTGAGCAAGACTTTATATGGTTTTAGTAATATTCTTGCAGTGCATATTATTAGCTTGATGTGTACCCAATCTTACAGCATTATATATACCTATATATCTCGAGGGCTACACACTACACAGCATTTTGGTACTACCACAATCTTCGCCGGTGCAAATGTTGGCACATCTGCATTCTCCACGCTCCCCTCTTTTGAAACATCTTTATACGCTTGGCCTGTACAGGTGTGCGATTAGTAGGTGTGGCGAAGATTGCACATGTGCCAAAATTGCACCTGTGGAGATTACAGAAGTAACAAAATGCCACATAGCCCTTGATATATATAAATTGTGCCATAAAAAAGTGAACAGGAAATCAACTTTTCAACGTGATACAACATATTGCTTTTACCCCTAATCAAGATATTAAAAAAAAAATTGCTTTTCTAATTTTTACTAGAGCCAAATAACATTATTTTCCACGACATGTGCAAAAAATTCAATTGCATGTCATCTCTGTTTAACACCATGTAAACAATGGTAGGATTTAGTGGGAAAAGCTAGTTTTTTACTCTCTCTCTCTCTCTCTTATTATTATTTATAAAAAAGTTTGTACATTTATTGAGTCTGCCAATATTAACTATAATAAATTGAAATTCTGAAAGTATATTACGTATACGCAAAGTGACATGTTGTGCAACGTTAAGAGGTAGAACTAGTGAATTTATTATTATTTAAGACCTTTTTCACTACACATTTTCTGACATATTTCGGCACAAAACATCAGTTTAAATACTAGCATTTGAATTTTAGTGGCGTCAAAAAATCAATGGGATTTAATTGAAAATTATAGTAACTTGTAAATATGCATTTGTATTAGAATATTGTCCTCTAGATATAAAGAAAAAAATATGCACTTGATTTCAGATTTGAAAAATATTAACAACAATGTTTTTTTCACATCCTTGCTAAAATCATGTTTCATCACGGAAAAAAAAAATTCACATATTCCGTCAAACAAAGTCTTTCAAAAGAGAGAAAACTTATTATTAAAAACTATGGGGGGGGGGGGGGGGATAGCCTAAGGATAGGGTAATTAAACTGGTAACTTTTGCAAATACTTCCACAAAGCTGGATACATTCAAGTGTTTTGTAGGCCTATATAAAATAATATAGTCATTTGAAAGAATACAATAATACTAAAATAGCAAAGATCTTTTAAAAATTTATTATAAATATTAAAATGACCCAAAAATAAATATTATGACAGCACACAATAAATCACATTCTTCTCAGTTTATAACTGAAATATCATAACTGTATCAGATGTAACTTAATAATAATGATTTTATAGAGAAACACATAATTAGAGAATTTGAGGAGAGGGAGCTAGGAGAGTATAGTAGCAGTCATTATTATAGGTGCTCAGTACTCAACATTTAGAGGGAGAAGGTAGTACCTTACTTGAGTTTAACAGGTAACTGGGAGGTGACTGATGCGTCCAGTTAGTGGAATTTGGGTATAGCTGACAATCCCTTCTATAAAGCCCGGGAAGAGAAATTGACATTGAATCAATTCCTCTTCTCTAACACGGGAATACTCACTTCCCTTCCCAAATTTTTCCAATTTTTCTTTGTGCTATTCTATCAAATCTTTATCATTATAGTCACTTTTTTAAAAAAAATTCATAATTTATTAGATATAAATCATTTATCTATAACATTTTATAAAACTTAAGTCACTAAATAATTGTAAGTAACAGCCAAAAATAGGTAAATACAGACATGTACAGTACATAATTGATGTAGGGAATAACAATCAACAAAATTGAGATAATAAAACCACTAAATGAAAATCATGGACTCAGCACCTGAGCTTGGACTTTTTCAGCAAGATCTCTTTTTTTGGCCTTGTCGAGGGCTTTAACTAACTTGCACACTTGCTCGGAAGGAGGAGTCATTGCTTGAAAGATGTCAAAAATCTGCAAACAAAATTCCTGATAAAAGTTAGATTGTTTTTTGCAATCTCTATTGTATCACATAAAAAAAGGAGGAATATGACTCCAGCAATTCTGGATTTCTAGGCCAGTATTGTGTGATTAAAAAACAACAATAATAATAATAAATAAATGGGGGGGGGGGAGGGGGGCTTGGATTTATAAAGGCGAATAATAATAATGATATGCATTTATATCAAGAACAATGCAAAAAAAAAAAATTGACAATATTGATATATAGCTTGATACAGCTTGATACAGCACCATAAATTTACTTTTCTATCCCATTTAAGGCCAGGAGAATTTTAATTTGCATTATCACCCAGAAATGATATCGCCCATTTCAAATGGCAGTTTTTGGTTAAATAAATGATGATTTAAGAAATATGGAATATTCATAAATCTCGCATGTATATTATCAAGTTTAATCTTCAACATAGCCTTTTATAGCAAATCACGACAATACAATATCTACAACAAATCAGGGGCAGGGAGCTAGGAAACTTGTCTCTTTTAAAAGTACTTCAATTCAGTTTATAAACTAACCTATTACTATTTTCAAATCCCTTAAAAAAAATCCCATTAAGTCATATCAATACAGTTCTTTCAATTCAAATTTCAAATTGACACAAAACAGTTACTATAATTATAAAAAAAAGTTAAAAATGGTTAACCAAATACAGCACTTCTTTGTTAAAGTTGAGAAAACTCCCTGCAAATGATGGAGGTATAATCAGCAAATAATAATAAAATCTAATAGCACAGGCGCTGTACAGGTAAAAAGAATATGAAATCATAGTTATAATTGCGATTTGTATAAATCAAACCAATAATCATAGATTACATAATACCCAATAAAATTAATTAATTAAGAATTAAAAAGAAAAAAATGGCACATACTTTAACCATTTTAGTATCATGATCTCTGTATCTGTCATCAATGTTGTCTAATTGTGCTTCAGGTACTGACAGTTGACGCCCCAGTTCCATACACTTGCGACCAATATTATCTGCCACCAATCTTCGAACTGTAATGAAATAATAATTAATAAAGAAAACAGTCACATTAATAGGAGGTTGAATTATTATTATATTTATTGATAATAAATTGAGTATTTATGCTACAAAACTAATTAACTGAGTTATATTAATCATGAGGATACAAATAGAACGAGAGAAATTAGAGCACTGTGCATTGAAAATTAATGCAAAGCGAAACTCTCTAATTTTGATGGGACAGGATTCAAATTAATTCACTACACATTGCTAGGAAGTTTTTTTTTTATGAAAATGATTTAAAAGGACGGGTTATTCTGTGCAAAAACAAGCCATATACATAATATCATCACGACCCAAATCTCGATCTGGCTGGACTCATTTCATCCATATCTGCTCTGAATATTGTACATTAATACAGGTCTCGGGCACTCTTCAGCAGCCCGTGCCTGAGACCCGCGACTTTTTTTTGTCTATTAATTTATTAATGTACAATATTTGGAGAGGATATGGACGAAAAGTGTCCAGCCAGATCGAGATTTGGGTCGTGATGATATTTGGTATGTATATGGCTAGTTTTTGCACAGAATAACCCATCCTTTTCTAAATTCTTTTCATAAAAAAAAAAAAAAAAAAAAAAATTGTAGCAATGTCTAGTGAATTAATTTGAATCCTGTCCCATTAACTATCAAAATTAGAGAATTTTGCTTTGCATTAATTTTTAATACATGGTGCTCTAATTTCTCTCTTTCTATTTCTATCCTATTGTTTTAGTATCATTAACCGCAATGGTTTTCTCATATATATTTACATTATAGGTATTAATCATGTATCATAATTAAGAAATTAAGAAAGAAATTGAAAGAAATTATTAAAGAAATTAACCTAATTAAGAAAGGGTTGATTACATAAGTTACATTTATTTAAGTAACAATTATTTAAGTTAATTTTAAATTGTGATAATTACTGATTTAGTATTTTAGTTCAAACTTTTTTTTTTTTAGAGAAGATAAGGGAGATAGTAAGGAGTTTGGACTGACAGGGATGCTGCGGTAGAGAAAATAATTTATAACCCTGGCCCAAAATTATTAATGCAATATTATTAACATTATTGATTTAAGGGAAAAAAATCGTGATGAGGATCAATAATAATAAAGAAAAGGATAGTAATACCAGCAAGGGTCTTACCACAGTAGAGGTACTATGGAGAGGTCGAAGTCTCACGTGGCACAGTTTTTTGTTATAAAAAAGTTTCATAACTGAGAGCTTTTGCCATGTATTAATGACATTATCAATCACAGAAGAGATTTTATTGAGCACATCAATTTGATTGATAATGTCATTAATGCATGACGAAAGCTCACAGTTATGAACTTTTTTATAACAAAAAACTGTGCCACGTGAGACTTCGACCTCTCCATAGAACTTCTACTGTGGTAAGGCCCTTGCTGGTACGTAATTCTATTATTTGCTTCATTATTATTATTCATATTTTTTGGCCTGTTAGAAATTATATTCTCTACCACGGCATCATTATCAATCTACTGTAAACTCATTACTTTCCTTCCCCTTTCTCCAATTTTACCTAATCTATCTAGATGTGTTTTTCTATCAAATCGACTTATTGGATAGTGGATTTTTCTATTGATTTTTTATTTAAAGTAGAGTATGGAAATAGGGTGCTGTATAGATGCAATGGTAGGTCAAATATGTTGCAATGTATACATTAGTAATAGATAACAAATATTTATTTTGGTTAAACAAGAAACAATCCAATACCTTCACGTGTTAATCCTTGTTCATCAGGCTGAGCTCTAGGTGGTGGTGGTGAGGAAAGTCGATTTTGCTGGGGCCTTAGTGAATCTTCAAGAGCATAACAATATCTCTTGTAATTGGATGACACTAACGGATCATGAAGTGCTTCAACGATGGGATTTAGGTATGCAATACTTGATGGATATATCAGCAATCGTTTGTCAAGTTCATATAACAATCGATCTATATTTGTAATTTTACTAATCTGTCTGGGAGAAAATAACATTGGATGTTGTTTTATGAAGTTATCTATAACAACTGCTTCATTGCCTGTGGGACAACTTCTTATGTTATCTAACAAATTTATATACAAACATTCTAGTTTGTTCATCACCATTCCACATGTAGTACAAAGAAGTGGTATGGATGTTTATAGTCACCTTAGTCAATTGTTAGTTGAGGAGTAAATGAGATGTTGCAGTTTCTGTAAACAAAGTAATGAAGCATAGTAAATGAAACTTGTATTATAAATTATAAAGTTTTAGAATGATTAAAGTTTGCAGTACAGTCACTATAGTATAAAATGAATTTTGCAGTGTTTACATGGGACAACCATTTAAAGTTAAACATATCATCGTGTTAGAGCACAAACCGGGTATCTACAAAAGCAGCTAAGTCAAAATTCAGATCTTTTTGTTTAGAACTTTATTGCTTTTGATGATACATGATAGGTGGTCTAACCAGACAATATATATCGATACCTCCGCGTCAAAAGCAAGCATCTACACTTTCCAGATTTCCGACAAAACGACTATCTACACTTTCCGCCGCCGAGCATCTGCAATGTTAAGCTTATGGCCGCTAGTCGAGTTATAGTGCTGCTCGGAAAGTGTAGATAGCCGTTTTGTCAGAAATCTGGAAAGTGTAGATGCTCGATGTAGTGACGTGGAGGCATCGATATGAGAGTGGTTGGATTGTATCCCACTTCAAACGTAAGGAGAGTTAAGAAGGGAAATCTTTATCACCTGGACTGCTAGAATGTCTGCAGTGTGCTACATTACCGGTATATATTGTAATGCAAGATCAGGGTGCCATACGATAAGAGCTTCCTGCCTGTTACATGCCAAGTTCAGGCAAGCAAAAAGAAAGGGAATCTCTTAAACTGCATAGCTTGTTGGTAACATAGATTTCTCCTCTCTTCTCAACTCTCCTTAAGTTTGTGGTAAGAGACAATCCACCCTTTATCCCCTCTTGTATCTTTTGTATGTCTATATGGTTAACTCCCATATAAAGGCTGTAAAATGCATTTTATACAACAGTGAATATACAAACATGGTTAATATTGTCATTAGCAAGTTTAAGAAAAATAACATTGTCGGCACAGATTAATCAATGACATCCTTTCTAAACTTTTTTTTTTTTTTTTTTTTTGCTACTAGGTAATATTGCATGTTCATTCTCACACCTATATTCGGATAATTTAATACTTTAATGCTCCTCTATATATTATACTTTGTTCAACACTCTACTTATACTCTATACGTACTCGTACACTATACGTTGTATTACTGTACCTTATAACTCGGTACAAAGATACTATATATGTTAAAGTTTTCTGTTATTTTTAAGTTTAAATGCAAGTTTACTTGTAACGGCGTACAAGTTGTACGTACTGTATGGACATTTATTATGTATGACTGATGTGTGAGCATGCATTATTGCCACTGATTGTAACAATAATGATATTCGTAAACCCTGTTTTTCATACCCCAAACCACAAAAAAAAAATGATGATCACTTAATGCTTTTTAAATGGAATTGCGCATTTTTTTTTTATTTTTTATTTTTTGAGCAAGAGGGAACAGGGTTTATGAACATTATTATATTTATTATTAAATAAATAAAGCTTTTTTGTATGACGGAAAAGTTCTGTTAAGAACGTTATATTATTCATTAATAAAATAATAATAAGGAATATTGATGTAAAAAAGTGGATTTTTTTTATGGCACACACAAATAATAAAAGAATGCATCGTAGTATAATAGAGCACAATTTAAAACAATTTAAATTCAAATTTAGTTTCAGTTGCCTGAATTATTCAGCCAGGTAACCTGATCATAACATCAGTGTCTCTTAAAGAACATAATAAAATATAAATGCAATGTAAATATATTCATATGAAAAATAAACTGATGCATCAAACTACCACAATACATACTAACATATTACTGGTTTATCTACAATCTGTTTGAATTTTATAATGCACACATTATCAATCATCATACATAAATACATACTTACCGGTATACACGTATGATATGTGTAATGCAGAGTACTGTGTAATGCATAATATTTACATACATTAATTGTATTTATGTACATATATGTACATACATATGCACGCGTATAATGTCATTTTTTTTATCATACATTACATAATACATAAATATAAGTACATGCATTTATATGTACCTGATAGGGAAACAATATCCTGACAATACACACCGAAAACAAAAGCTGTCACTTACATCTAATACATACATACATTTATTATGCATAAAATATATACTGTAATGACAGGTTTCAGGGAAGAAAACATGGGTATGTAGAGGTAGAACTAATAAGTGTGCATATGACAATACCTTCAATAATCTACGATGAGATAGTTTTACTAATTTTCAATAAAAATATTTAATTATCAGTAACAAGAACTTACATAAAGGTGAAAAAGGGTGTTGTTATTTACTACTTAGCCTCGCACCACTTGCTCTGCACTTTGCTTCTTGTCTTCTTGTCAGCCATCATGCTTTTCAGCTTCATCCCCACCCCTGTTTAACGCGCGATGCTGCGATGACGTAATTTGCAGCTCATTGATTGGTTGTTTTGCAGGGTGTGGCGCTACCTGGCGACGTCTGCGAAAACTAGACAAAGAAGTAAAAGAACGGCCGCCAGAAAAGTGGGATGGTGATTTGCTCGCTGAGTTTTGTGCTGTCGTGGTGTCTGTAGTGTGATTGAATCTTTTTGAGATAAAGTGAATTATTATTTGTGATTTCCTGTGTGATATTAAAAGCTCAGGGACTTTGGTGCTAGGTGCGAAGATAATTAAAACTAAATTTATGACAAACAGTAGGCATAAGCTCAGAAGAAAAATCCCATCTTTGTGACCGCGTTGTCTCCAAGTACCGGTTTTCCAAATTCACCTCCTGCAGTGGTCAACATACTACTTTTCGCTCGGATTTTGTTACTGATTTAACATATTTTTAGTTTGCATTCGTAAACTTTATAATTAAAGTAATAAAAATACGGCAAATATTTCTTCAAAAAATCAACATAATACAATCCCACAATGAATTACCTGGAAATAACACTTCCTAATTATTCATATGTGTTTAATTTTGAAGAAGAATTTGTTCACCAAAATACAAGAGTATGGATGAATCAAAATTGGAAGAATGGATTCTATTATGTTGGATTATACATGATATTTATATTTGGAGGGCAACATTTGATGCAAAGTAGACCTCGCTTTCAACTAAGAGGTGTATTGGTGTTATGGAATACTGCATTGGCTGCATTTAGCATTATGGGAGCATGTCGTACGATGCCGGAACTGGTGCACGTGCTGCGAAACTACGGGCTTTACCACTCCGTTTGCATCCCTAGGTATGTATGTAATGCAATACCCAACGCCAACTTTCTTTTCATATCATTACAAACATAATACGAAAAGTATTATGCTCGACACCAATATTTAGCATTATTATCGATATTTTATTTCATGGTCAAGGATTTTAGCTAAAAGATAATTTCCATTATTTTAAATTTATTTTTATGCAATCTTTGCAAATTTCTCGGCTTATGGAGAAGTCTCTAAAACGCCCACGCAAAATCCAGAAAGACTCCACCTCCTTTGTTCGATTTTTTCCCCATTGATGTATAAAACCCGTATGTGAGCCGGTTCATTTTTATGTATATGAGCGCGGGTGTATTTTAAAACTTTTTGTGGTCGCATTCAATCACGTCATTATTATCATTTATCAGAAATAACAATTTTGTGTGTTTTCATCTTAATTGTTATCTCATACATATAATAAAATATCCAACCATATAATATTATATGATTGTGTTTTAAAGACGATGGACCATGTTTTGGTGTTTAAAATGACGTCATTTTTGTATTTACGTAAAAGTATCATGCATGCTATTATAAAAAAATTAAACAGCCTCTCAGAATCGTTTCAGTTAGTAGACTATTAGTATGCATACTGACTGTACTTATTTACACACCCGTCAGCTTACATCATCATACGAGTATGATAAGTTTGCTTATCGCCTTTTGCAAAAGTACGTCATAATGTGTCAAATTTTATAATTACGTAAAAGAAAAAAAAAAAAAGAAGCTTATTTTAAGAGGGATTGCGTCATGTGTAAAATAAATTCATTTCTACTTATAAGTATGTAAATTTTGAACATTATGCTATCACCATTAAGTATTGCATTAAGTTATTCCGTGTATAAAATTTTATAATGTATGGATATGAAAAAAAAAAAAAAAAACTTATTTGTTTCTAAAAATATCACATTTATTTGTAAAAAAAATATATAAACCCCTATACTACATATCGTCTTGACTGGATTTTTTTAAAGTAGTTTGAACGAGGTTGTTAACAGCTGATTTTAAATTTATTTGAAGTTTGGCGCTCACTTGAATTTAATTGCATCATTAAAAACTTTGCAATAACCGAGTCTCGATCCGCTGACCCTCGTCATGTAAAAGCAGCGCTCTACCAACTGTGCTGTCAAGGCACTAAGAGATAATCCAGGAAATCATATATATATTGCTTTTTGTAACTATTTTCTAATCAAACACTTTTCTCGCTTCTCAGTGCATATATTAATTAATTATAATGAAGTTAATACATATTAAGTACATAACAAGAGTTTTATTAACGTTTATGAGCTCAATTGACGTTTATATCTCGTTTCTCCCGCGATCGCCCGCGATCGCCCGCGATCGCCATGATTCGGCGCCTCTAGCGGCCGATTTCCGAACTAAAAAAAAATTACTGGTTAACAAAAAAATTCTCATTTTCAGCTCTTTTAGTCACAAAGTGCTCAGTGCGTTTCGAACCAAATTTAGTTTAATGCTTTTAAAAGTTTCTTTGTTTATCAAAGAGCTTATTTATCTGTTTTTGAGTCCATTTAAATACACTTTCGCAGAAATATGAATGATCTACTGTGGAAGGATCCTGGCTTTTTCAGCCATTAACCAATGTTGTATGAGGAAAATGCTCGACTTTGCGGCTATTTTTTTATTTGCGTTTCGAACTAAATGTATTTTTTATTACATCAATAGGAGCATAGAGAAATAAGGAATCTATAGGTAGCACTAAAACGGCGTTTAAATAATATCAAAACTCGTTCAAACTACTTTAAGCATTAAAATTTTTTGTTTATCCAGATTTATACTATACCTGCTTAATTCATACTTTTAATCGTACATAAAAAAAATCAGTTTTTGATCATTTCCTACGTTTTAATAGCAATAATAATAATACAGTAACATCGAAAGTTTAAATTAATCCAGGAAGAGTTCTATAATGAACAAAATTATTTAATGGAAGGAAAAAAAATAGTGAAATTTATATCCGTTAATTATAAAATTAATATTATATTATTGTGTAAAGGAAATGAAATTAAATAATAAATTAAATAAAAAGTTGTCCTGTTTACGATACTGTAACAATAAGATAACAAAAGGTAGCAACATAGTGTCACTGGTGTTGTCTGGGGTCAAGAAATACACTCAACTTCACGCAATACCCGATGACTAACGTGTGTTATGTCGTAATTACTTCCAATACCCGTCAACAAAGAATCAAACATACCACCTTTGTTTTTACTTCTTTTTTTTTTATCAAAACAATAAATTCTTAACTTGTGTTTGAAAAACACGAGAAATGCATTACAATACTAAAATTTCTCCTCAGACGACTTTTGACAAAAGTTCAGTGTTGTAACCTGTTTATTATTATTATTTATTTTTTTTTTTTCACTTGTCCATTATTCATGCATTTTAATGATAAAACTTCAGGTATCAATGTGTTGTATTTCATTTCACGCAACATTAACTTTATTTCACTAATATCAGTTCATTTTAATGTTTATTGCACGTACATACAGTACATACATACTTTTCAAAGATTGTCAAGTGAACTTTAAAAACTACATTACATAATTATACAGACATAATTATATATATATATATATATATATATATATAATTATATATATATATATATATATATATATATATATATATATATATATATATATATTTTTTTTTTTCCTACAAATAGCGGACAGCGATAATCATAAATCAAGGAATCTTTTTAATAGCACAATCCAAGAAGATAAATGAAAAGTTACACAATACGAATGCAATGTTATGTGTAGTCACATCCTGTAGATTTATGAGGGACACTTTAAAGTGTTTTCCCTTTTATAATGAGCTGTCAATTGTCATTGCGTCAAAATAAATTTTATATATTATAAAGGACCAGCCGCAGTTATATACTTTATTAGATGTCACATTTTGGACCCACTTTCCAAATCAACTTATAATATTTAGTTCAATGTCTTGCAGATTTTTTTTTTTTTTTTTTAAAGAAATTGAACCAGATTCACATATCCATTTTTTTTCTTATTATTATTACTATTTTTAAAACAGTTTATATGTATTCTTAAAAAGCAGTACTAGTATGTCATGACCTGATTGCAGTACAAACAAAGTAATAGTAATGTACATTCATATAAGTAATGTCATTTAAGTATTTACATACATAAAATGTTAATTTTTTATTTTGCTAGTTGCAAAAAGAAATCATATCTACTAATATTTAACCTATTATATAATTATATTATGTATATTTATCTTATATATAATACCCCAGTAAAATAATACACACTCGTATAATCTTTGTAGTAGAATGCAGTCGTTAAACGTAATTACTTTGCTTTGGATTTTGTTGTATATAAATAAAGTTTTAAGCATATTATATTAAAGAAAGAAGTATAAAGTTTGTGTATGGCAGAAAGAAGACAAAGTGCTAGGTCAAGGGTTTGAACCTTAGCTTGGCGGGATTATTATTGATTAAAACGTCACCTCACCTCACCTTATAGTAGGCGTATGTGTAATGTATGTATACCGGTATAACATATGAGATCAGGTAATCGAGTGTGATATATTAGTTTACTAGCTACCTAATACCTCTATGTTAACATTAGACTCGCAATATCATTATCTATATATTGTCTCGTCAGCAGTAACATCGATCCGTTGTCGAACTTTTAATATGTAATGTAATGAAAAGAAAATACGTAAACATTGGGGGAGGGGTACTAATTGTGGTTGTTAATATACATTAACGTATCGATTTAGTGTAATAAAAGAACACTAATTGCACGTGAGCTGAAATATTTATTTTTACGTAACAATAAAAAATAAATATTTTATCATTTATTTAGTTATTATTATTTTTTTTTTTAAGCCTAAAATGTGCTGTTTTAAATTTTGAGTATCAAAAATTAAAGTAAATTCCGAGACATCAAAATTTTTGCAACTCCTCAGCAGTGCATTTTTTTTTTTTTTCCTCCCATAGACGAAATTGAATAGAAAATGTTATGCGAGTTGCATAAGTAAACAAACATTTTCTGCTTTTTAATACAGCGCTACAAAATGACTTTGGGACAAAATAAATTAATGTAATTTTTACTAGTCATATCATAATTTGGTAAATAAAAATTAATGTTCAGCATAAGTCACAAATTTTGCATAATCATAACTTTCGTAGCCGGATTTTGATTTGAACCGGTATGTAGAATTCTGAACTTTGTTCCATATCATATGTTCTTCTATATAATTTGTTCAGCCAATCCTGATTGATGAATTCTGATAATAATTTTTTAATGATGTCAAAGTGCATAATTTTTGTCGGAGCAAATAGATAATATATATATATTTTTGTCGTGACAGTAAAAAGACAGAGAAAAGAGATAAATGTTTCAAAAAGAATCTTACGTTTGCATATTCTACGATTACAAATCGTTGAGTAAATAATTTTTAATCTTATTGAACTTTCGATCAATACAAGTTATATAAATTACTATATGTTATACGTAAATTATGATTGCACGACTTAATGGTTCAGATTTTTAATCATGGCTAAATAACAAATATTAATTATTAATATTATTATACATAATTTTATCATTATAAAAATATAGATTTAAAGAAAAAAAAACTTATCCAATACTAAAGAAAAAAAAAACTTATCCAATACTAAATAAAAAATTTGACTAGCGTATACGCTACGATATATCGTAGCGTATTTATTCTTTGATGAAAATCTGCCTTAATTTTATCTTTCTTGCATGTATAGTATTATACTACGCATGGTGTGATACATAACATAAGTTTGCCGCTTATTGTTATCTCTATACGTTTGATAAGACTCAAGTTCTTAATTATTTACTTACTAGCCCGACTGATATAATTTTTTTTTCACTCATTAATAATATCTAAGCAATCATTTCACTTTCATCGGAGTATATTATCTTGTGAAGTATTTTAAGTACCTTCCCCTCTTTTTGAAATTAAAATTATTTCACACATAGACAGGAGAAAGGAAAATCAAATGTAAAAACGAAAATAAAGAAAGGATACTTCTATATATTATAAATTTTCTAGCTCAACACATTTATTTTTGTCTTCTATTTTTCGAAAGCAAAAGTGAAATTAAAAGTATACCGGTATTTACAAAAATATAGACAAAGGTGTACAGTGTTATATAGGTTTAAAATAATAATAATAATAAAAACAAAAAGTAATCGAAAGTTTTTGCAAGTCAAATAATATTCCTAACCTACGACTTGTTTCTAAATCATCACCTGATGTGTATATAAAATATTCATATTTATTTTCTCTTTGTATTCATTGCTTAGAATTTATTGTTTCGTATTAATCATTTGCTTGATTTCAATACATTGATAGTTAAATGTATTTATGTTATAAATTTTGCAAAATCAATGAATTTTGCTACGAACGTAAAAATGGAATTAATGAATTGATGAACACCGTTACGTATACTTAAAACCTATACATAACTTTGTTTTTTAAACTGGATTTTTTTTTTTTTTTTTTTTTCCCCTGAAGATGATGATGATTGTTGTTATTAATAATGAAGTTTCAAGGGAGGTGTGGTATGATGTAGAAAAGACACGTCAAGAGTAGAACGAAGCAGTAGGCAGGCAAGGCCTACGTTAGGCCTGTGGGTCAGGTCGCCGTTATAATGTATGTTATATTACGTATAAAGAAAGAAAAAGACCCAGGTGAAACCGTCTCGCTTGCTTTGCTTGCTTTGCCATACTATTGCGTGTAGACTTATAGACATACGTGTGTGTGTGTTGTGTGTTTATAGCACCTGGGAGAGAAACAATAATATCGAACAAAATATTACATTATCCTAGTTAATATATTTATTATTACGTCAATTTTAAAACTAAAAAAAAGGAGGGGGGGGGGGTTATAATTATTATTATTTTCATCAACCCTCTTTTCTAGTATTAACTATTTACGTGCAATTTTATGCGTTTTAATTTTTTTAAAGTTTATTATATATAGGTATATGAGTTTTATGCGTATGTAATTTATTTTTTTCTCCATGATATAATACGTAATAAAAAATGCAATATGTTAGCGTAACATGCAATGAAGCTTTTTATAGTAAACTTTTTTTTTTTTTTTTTTCCTAGCATATATATTGTACAACACACATAGTTTTCATTTCATGTCGTAAGTTATTAATATACCTGCAATGTATTATTTTAAAATTAGTTGAATATATATTTGACTTATGGTTGTTCACCAATAATTAATATACACTTAAAAATAGGTTGACCGCGCTGTGCAAAATTATCCCCCCACCCCCCCCCCCCCCCCAACAAAAAAATAATAACGAATTTTCATAACAAAAAAATTGCTAGGAACACGGATGAGGACGCACAGACTCTTTAAAAAAATAAAACCTTGAACCTCGAGATTTTTATTTAATAATATAAAGGAAAAGTGATTGTGTTTAATTTTATTATTAGTATATACTTTTTTAACACAGAAGTTCAATAACATTGTTTTACGTTCAATGCTATTTCACGCTGTTATTAATTTTATATTTTGCAACCATCAAACTGACTAGAAATAGATTTTATTATTATTATTATTGTGTTTTAATTTATTATTCATGTAAATCAGAAAATGTCAATTACGTATCAATATTTAAAATAAGAAAAAAATATATTATAATTATGACATAAAAACTTTCCTTTTAATGTTAAGTATTTACCCGGTAGTAATTATTTTATATGACGTGCATAAAATACGTAGGATATTCGCAAAACAAGTAAATATGCAAACGATTTGAAGTGCAATCAATAGATGATTGTATATATAATCGATTGCTAGATATATAAGTGAATTATATTAATATCAATCGATAATAAAGTCGATGATATTACATTTTTGTACCATCAGTGAGGTGGTCTTGTCTTATGTATAACCGGTTCGATTCCAATATTTATACATAGTAATATATACACGCACTTGCACACTTATGTACGTATATTATAGTATGTTGTATTTGCACCATCATAGTGACAAGGACAACAAGTCTCGTTTAGAATACATCAAATTGTGACTCTTCATTTTTTTTTTTATTATTATTTTGCGTTTTTTTTTTTTTTTTTTTTTTTTTTTTTTTTTTGTCATCATTTTTGCAGTATCATTAAGGCGGTGGGGGACCGACTTGGACCGGAAATCGCTAAAAGAACAACTATATTTTCCCAATAATTTTTTGTACATGATTTAATTCCAATAAAACAAACACTATTATTTTCAAATAAAACAAAGTAAATTTAAAATATATTTTTTTATACCAAAAATATTTTTAATTATATTTTTAATTGTAAAAAAGTTTCTAATTTGACTAAAATTTCCCGCTCAAATTTGAATTTCCACATTTACATGTTATCTTTAAAGTGTAATAACTTAAATATTTGATCGTGTTTTCACATGTTTGACATAACTAAATTTTTAAGTAACATTTCTTCTTTACTTTGTGTTATTTATTATTATTCCCAACCGTCCTAGTTTGCGAGATATCAGTCGGTCACCTACCCCCTTAAAGCATGAGTTTTTAATATTTCATTGTGTATACTTCAAAATGCAATTTTTTTAACAACATATCATTGTTGCTATTATTTGTCATCATTTAACCATTTTATAATAATTTTAGAGATAGAATTGTCAAGCCTTAATATCTCCTTATTTTGATTATTATTATGTTTATCTCTCATTCTCCTCCCTTCCAATTAATTTTGTAGCAATAAAAATATTAAGTAAAAAAAAATTATTATCTGGCATTCGAGCTAGAAATAGTTCTTCTGTCTTTCACTTGCTATTGATTGCTATTTATAATTTTTTTTATTTAAAAAAAAAAATACCAACTTTGTTTCGGTGAGTTTATAACATTACATGATATAATATTTTATATAATATTATATATTAATGTCATAGAATTTTGTAGAAGTGCTTTCTTAAAATAATTCTTTATTATTATTATTTTTTTTTATTTAGATATAAAACAGAAATAGCTTTCTAATATTAGTATACATATAATAAAAAAATTATATGCATAATATATATTTTTAGCTTTGGCACAAATCTTAGTAAATGAAGAGTTAATAATCTGATAATTTTCATATTTATATCATAATGCGGTCATCTTATCAAATCAAGTTTAAAGTTTTGCGGGAGTCGTTTTTCATTTTCCACCGGAAGTGCAGACAACATTTGCCTTTAGTATAATATCATCTTTCTTTTTGTCCTTAAAATGACCTGTATAATATTTTGCTACGTAAGCAGAATCTTTAAAGTAAGGTGCTAATTCCTGTAGGTTTTTATTTTCTTGTAATATTATATTTGCAGAGAATGAAATTCCAAGAAGTAAAAGTTTTAACTTCTTGAAAAATTAAAAATTATGCAATATGTACTTTTTTTGTTTTTTTTTTTACTATTATTATTTTTTTTAGAAAAGTTAGAAACTATGACCTAATTCACATATGAAACGATAAAATCTTCGTTAATATTAAATTAACAGTTATGAATATTAAGTTTGGATTTTAATCAAGCGTAAAATCAATTTTAAAAATATCAGTAAAAGTTTGATTTTTTTAAATATATAATATCAAAGTAATAATAAAAAGAGAAAAAAAAAATACAAATCTTTAAATTAACATCATTTCCCCATTTTTAACTGTCTTTAAAAACAATCTTTAATTTTTACGTTTATCTTTAATAATTTGTAGTACCCACATGTTATTTTAATAAGTTACAAAATATAATTACATACACGTATTACTTAAAAGTATGTAGTGTAACATTGCTTATATTAGTAATATATGGTATATCATTAACTATCAGCTACGTGTTTTAAATTATTAAAATTAAGTTGAAGTAATATTATATATATATATATATATATATATATATATATATATATATATATATATATATATATATATATATATAAATATATAGTATATTATATATAATATTGCTAAATTTTATATTCAATGATTCATAATTAGTTTATAATATGAAGTCTTAATTAAAAAAAAAATTTAATACATGTGAATTGTCCTATATCCTGGCTATTGTTGTTATTTAGGTTTAGGCGCATTAAACTCGAATGTTTAGATTTAGATTATATATAATTATATATTTTTTCCACCTTGACCGTGGTTTAAAAACATACGACCTTGCTATTTGATTGCAAATTATGAATAATTTTATAATACCTTTACATAACATTTTGAATATTATATTATTTTCTCTTCTTTTTTATCATTTTTTTTCCTCCCTTTTTGTAAAATATTTTATGATGTTAGTTTGAAAAATAGTTTTAGTTATCTAGACATTTTTTGTCTATATTTGTGATACCCGTGATTGTATTAATTTATAAATTATACGTTATTGAAAGGCATAAGTTATTATATGACATCTTTTCATGTTAAAATTCTTATCTATCAATTAAAAAGAAGAGTGCTAATATAATGAATAAATCTCTCTAAACTTTATCCACATATTTTATTTCCAACGGAGATAAAGTTTATAATGAGAAGGGTATTGAGGAGTGACAGCTTTATTCGTTCATTCATTAGTCTTGTCTTTCGTTCATTGTTTAATATTACATTGTTTTGACAAATCTCAAAATAATATCAACTTTATAATAATAATAATAATAATACTTGTCAGCACTAATTATCACGCATTCATTCTATATTGGAATCACGTAATAATACCAAATTACATGAATGATGCCAACTTTTATATTGAATTTTGTTAAAACTACTGCACAAAAATGAATTTATTTTATATTATATTTAGTTGCATGGGGAACACAAGAAAATAATAGAAAATTTTGCTGGTGTGAAGTCAGTCCCGGTTAGTGAACTGTTACTGCTTTTTCTTCTGTGACTAAAGAAATTACGTGTAATGCTCTGATATACGGTATATTATTATTTTGTTTGAAACATTCAGTTTTTTATTATTATATATATTTTTTACCCATACTATATACGTTGTCCATGTAGCTCTATTTTTCACCACTCTTATTGATTCTTAAATAAATATTTCATTAAGGAAGGAAAAAAAATTAAATTTGATAAGAATTTTAAATTCTATTAATTTATTTGTTATTTGTTTTACATTATTAATTTATATCTGTATGTATACGTAATACGTATACAATAATGTAAGAGTTATCAATATTCAATAGATCGTAAAAATGTTATTGTTTATAAACAATCTCTTATCGTCACTGCATGATGATATCGTTTTTGTTTTATTTCTTAATGAAATGCAAATCACGTAACTGAAATGTGATTCATTCATTAAAAAAAAATAATAATAAATAAATAAAAAATGTTATCTCTTTTGTCTGCATGTTGAGTGATTTGTCAGTAAGGTGTCGATCTGCTCGCAAACTATATTGAGCACGCACGCAAATCATTAAAGTATTCCCATCAGTTAGCGTGACCATATCTAAGCAGATCCTGACACACAGGAATATTTAGTACATGAGGAAATAAACAAATGTTCATAAACAATTATTTAACATGAATTGACAAATATTGCTCACTCTTACACAGACGTCGATTAACCGCTGATAAATCTCGATGGATGGATACTTTTTTTTTGTACCAGAGTTTTTTCCGCCTCATTTGATTTGTTTTTTGTATTGTAATGAATACGTAATTAATATTTAATCATAAATGATAAAAAAATAGTATATAATTATATATAATAGTAGCATATAAAAAAGTTGCATTAAGAAGTATTTAAAAATCTTTCAAGGGTATTAGATACAGTATAATGTATAATATATATAAAAATTGATCACATTCGTAACAGACGAAAAGCAAGAAGCCCGTGGTTTTGGGAGAGTTACACAAAAATTGTGGTCTTTGTGGCAAACCTTGCACCAATTATCTAAGCTGTTTGCTTCTAAACTCACATATTTTGTATATTTACGCATCCCGCTTATATATATGTATTACTCATTCTTACATAAAGAAAAAAAAACTACATGTTATTAAATTATTTTCTTCTTCTGTTTCAGTTTTATCGAGCAAGATAAAGTTAGTGGATTTTGGTCATGGATGTTCGTATTATCAAAGCTACCAGAACTTGGTGATACCATCTTCATTGTACTACGTAAACAACCTCTGATTTTCCTGCATTGGTATCATCATATTACCGTACTTCTGTACAGCTGGTACTCATACACTGAATATACCGCATCAGCTCGTTGGTTTATCGTAATGAATTACCTGGTCCATTCCTGCATGTACACATACTATGCACTGAGAGCCATGGGTCGCCGTCCCCCAAAGTTCCTCGCTATGTTCATCACCACTTCACAACTGGCACAAATGGTCGTAGGATGTTTAGTTAATACTTGGGCTTATCAAATCATGCAAGCTGGAGAAGAGTGTCATGTTAGTCTAACTAATATTAAATTATCTCTTACAATGTACTTCAGCTATTTTGTTCTATTTGCAAGATTTTTCCATAAGGCTTATCTATTAGCTCCTTCAGAAAGTAAAAAAGAACATAATACTGGTATGTTAAAATCAAATTCATCTTCAAATGGTTCTACACGTAAATTTAACAAATATGAAAATGGTTCATCAAAATTAAATGGAGGAGGTGAATATGGATTATTAACAGGAAAAATGCACCATGAGAGGACCAAGGTAGAATAATATTTATTTTTAATTTTATCCAAATTGTTTTAGAGATTAAGTTCCCCCACCCCCTTTTTTATTATAATTGTCCATAAAACAAGTTTTTCTTGAATTTCAAAAAGCTCACTTGACTCTTGCTCCTCTCGTTCAATCCAAATTTGTTTTTATCATATAACGATAGTACGATTATTTAAAATAAAATTGTTATTAAAATGGTTTATTATTGCCATCGTTTTAAGGTGTGATCTGCTAAAGCTAGCTCATATTCGCGCTCTCTTTCAAACAATTATTGTCATAAAGAAAAACAATCTAAAAGATTTATAGGTTATGCATTAAAGCACAACTTACTAAATTATACATAAAATATATTATGTGTATGGTTTTATGTATTAAAAATATGATAATAATAGATAATAACAAAAAAAATACACCACTTCAGTTGGTGAAGGTAAGCCGAGTCTTTTAAGTTTCGCGCAAAGAAATATTTTCATCCAAGTAATTTATGCTATGTTTTAATTTTCTTAAAAAACAAACATTAAATGTGTTTTATTTAAAAAAAAATGACAATTAAAAAGAAAGGTATTCGCTTTGTAATTAAAGAAAATGAAAAGGGAAAACTATTGTTTCGTTAATCAACACGAAATAGCTTTCTCTACTCCAACAGAAGTAAGTTTCTCATAACTCACATGGTACAAAAGTCACTTGGCCGATTATATAAAAAAAAAAATCGGTATTACGTTTTCTTATACGCTTTTGAGTACGGTTTTTTGATTTTTTTAAAGTTGTATTATTTTAATTATGCCTATAGCCAAAATCGTTTGTCGCAAAGTCATATATTTGTATCGCACAAGAGAAAAAAAATATAATATATATAATATATATCGTGTAAAACACGTTACGATAGGGCATTTTTGTTTTTAAACTGTAGTATAATATATTTGCATTTTTAAAATAATACTTCTCATTTTCAATAATCTATAATAAAATAATATTTAATTTTTTCTTTCTTAAATTTCCGTTATGTATTGCATTTATGGTGCTATTTTCCCCCTTTTCTGTTTTGGACAGGATGCATCAAATCACTATTAATTTTAATAATAATAAATATTCAGCGCGAAATTCATATATTTTGGTTGAGCTCAGGCAGTTTAGGATTAATCTCATCATAACCTTAATTATTATATAATAATTATAATAATAATCGTATAAATGTAAAATCCACATTCATGTATGTATTGTGTGTTCTATGAATGAATGAAAAAAATGAATGATTTTATCATGTAAGTTGTTCATAATATTATTAATAATATAAGTACTGTCCAGCTTTAGCATCTTGTACAGTAACTTCTTTGATATAAAAGATGTTGTCAAATTTACTAACAATTTCTAGGTCAGTTGACATTAATACTATTAATGTGTATATTGTAAAACAAAACATAGTTTTCTAAAAAAGAAACCATTTAATTTATTTAAATATTATATATATATATATATATATATATATATATATATATATATATATATATATATATATATATATATGCAACTAAGTAATCTTGTTATAATATATTATGGTACAACTTTTAATAATCATAAATAATAAAAATTTAAATAGTAAAATTCAAAGTACTTAATAAAACTTGTCATTTCTATTTTGATGCACAAAAAAAAGTTATAATTTTTTTTAGTTATAATCTTACTACCCAACGAAAAATAAATATTATACTCTTAAAAATGATTATAAATATATAATATATAATATTATATAAACAAAACAGTTTCATTTATTATTAAAATTAACTTAATTTATATGAAATATATATAAATGATTTGAAAACATTAAAAAAAAATCAGCGTGCTATATTCTAAAATCAAGTTGTTTTTCTCGTGTAGTGTAATTAATACACAATAGAAAGAAATAATGTACTAGATGCTTTTTAAATATAGTATTATATTGCACTGCAAAATGAAAATCAATTTTAGCCACCGCTCATTGATATGTAAAAAGAAAAAAAACAAAAACTCCCCTCCTCCCTCTTTAATTCCTCTCTTAATAATATAAAACAATCAATGAAATTTTTATTCTTTGTTCACAATGTAATAAAGAGCATAATTATATAATAAGGATAATATCGTAATTAATTATCAGTATTTTCGTATTCTGCTTTGTTTCAATTGCGAATTTTGTTCTTTGATTTGCAATAAATAATTGATACATCATAATATTTTGTATTGCTTACTTTTTTGTTTGGTGGTAGTTTTGTTAAGGAACAAAGTAGAGGGGAGGTTAGTGAAATAAAAAATAGTAAAGAGGTTAAGAGTGTAAATCATTCCACGGAGAACAAATTTTTTGTCAGAAGTGCTATGAAAATTATGTAAATACTTAGTAAGACTGTGATGTTTTAAAGGAAAAAAAAAATAAAGAATAAAAACCCAGTGACTTCCCCTCTGTAAGTTTACATTTTTTTTTTTTTTTTTTTTTTTTTTTTTTTTTTTTTTGCAGGCAGTGCCCGCTTATAACTCGCTATATAAGAGTGTGTACATTAAATTAGCACCGTGTAAAAATCACGTGAGAGTGACGTCATGTCACCACCAACTGGGCTTGGTTTTTAGTGAATATATATTTACGATACTTAAAATATATTTAAATAAAAGAAGAAGAAAACAAAAAAAAAGCTTCGAATTGCATGAAAATATATTATTATAAAGTAATTTTGTTTTAATAATTCTTTTTTTGAATGCGATAGATAGATATATAATTTTCTATATCTTTTATATTTTTTTTTGTGGAATTTGAAATATAATAAAATGGTGTAAATACTATATTAATTTTCAAGTAACAGCAAACTTTTCATATTTTTAAAGATTTACGTAAACAATTTTTCTTTATTGTTTTTCAGTTAATATATTGAATAAAATAAAAAAACTTTCATGCAGAAATCTAAATTTGAAACCAGTGCCGTATGATTATATAATGGTTAACTAATTAAAATTGATATTATATAATGTACTAAAAAAAAAAAAAAAAAATCTAATAAACATAATATATTATGATTTTTTTCCCGTATAATAATGATGTGGTGGCTTAATAATTAAAGAAATTATAATGCATAGAATTTACAGGAACACACTAGAAAACATCAGTCTCGATGTTATTACATTTTTGTCATGGAAAACACAAATGACAAAAATACATTGTAAAAATGTAATAACAATTTTATATTTTATTAAAGTTGATTAAAAGTTATTCATACAAAAAAAAAATTATAAGATTAGACTTAAAATTGTAGCAGGAAGAAAAAAAAATATATATACATGGATCGAGTGTGATTATTTTTGTTGATGTACCCTTTTTGTAGTCAGCTAGATAATTTTTATGTAAAGCAAAAGCGGATGTAAAGAGTTACTGCTTTGACTCTGTTCCCTAATAATTATAAAATAAATAATAATACAAAGTGTATAAGATATGTTAAAATGTAATGTATGCTATGCATACAAAAATGTAAGTAAATAAAATTAAACAATTATAACAATAATGACGTATAATAATAATAATTATGCCTAATCTATCATAGAATGTATTCATTAAGGGAAAAAAATGCTTTTAAATGCTATATAATTCAATTAAAAAAATTATTATGCCATCTTGTTTTTAAAATGATTTATCTTTTATAAAATGCACTTTTTTTTTTTTTTTTTTTTAAAGAAAAAAATATGTTTTGATTGTTTTTTATGACAAAATTTTTGAAAAGATCTGTGATTTTGTTTCATGGTTGTTTTTGTTGTATTATTCTCAAATTTATTGAGATTTATAATATGATGTTGTTATTTTATTTGTTTTTAATTATTATTCTTTCATTAATAATTCCCGCAACCGCCGCATTTAGCCATACGAAAAAAAAAAAAAAAAAAAAAAAAATCTGCCTCTTCAAACTTCTCTATACATTTAAGATATCTAGTATTAAATTAAACAAAATTTAAATATAATCTACTCTTAAATAATAATAAAATTGAAAATGTTAATAAATACATTGGAGGTAATGTAATTTGTCAATGTAAATTTTTAACTGTACAATTCCAACTGCCAAATTCATGCTTCTTTAAAAATAAAACAAAAGTTTCATCCACAATCGAAAATTATTTTTATTTATATTGATCCCAAATTCTTAGTAAAAAAGAGAGTTGTATAATAAAACTCTTTATAATAAGTTGTTTTTTTTTTTTTTTTTTTTTTTTAATATCAGTTTCATTAAGTTTGTGATAATTTCTTGTTATATGTAAGAGGAACTTAAAATAATAGCAAAATATTTTTTATTGCATTACAACTTCTAGATCAAATTAGTTTATTATAAACGAAAGTATTTTAATTTAAAAAAAAAATTGAAAATCCTGTAAAAAAAAGAAAATAAAATGTAGCATTAAAAATATTATCAAAGATATTGTTTACGTACTAACAGGAAGGCGCGCTTTCGTGCACATATAAAACAAGATTACATAAATATGAACTGCATTAGACTTTAAAATATCTTATTAAAACGTTAAAAAAAGAGAAAGCCCGCAATAATATTATCAGAGTTATACGTTTAAATTGTAAGATTTCATAATATACCAAAGAAGTTGTACTCATTGCAAGGTAACCATGATTATGGAATACTGCATAATATATGCAGTATTATATAGTAATACAATTATGATTCAAATTTAAATCTTATGTAAGCACATCTACAATAAGACTTGAATTAATAAGTTCTGGTCAGCAAAAATAAACGTAAGTTTGAAATTGCTAGGTAAAGTACGTATACTAAATCTATTTTACATTTTTAGTCAACTTAGCATGACGCTGAATAAAGATTTCATATACGTATTTATTATAATAATAAACTTAATATTATTATTATGTACTTGACTTGACTCTGCTATTGAAATAAACATTAAAATCAGCATTAAAAATTTTGTAAGATAATCATGATTTGGAATTTCTGCTACTTCAATTGAAGTTTCCTTTTTTTTTTTTCTTTTTTTTTGTGACGAAAATTATATACATACTTAGTTCATGATATTTTTTATATATCTGTATATCTTTTTGTATACTGTATATAGAAATAAATAATGATAATAAAAAAGGGGGATGATGAGACAAAAATGACGTTCATAAAAAAAATTGTACAAGCATTTTTATTGTAATCAAGGTTATACTACGTAAGTATAAGTATAGGAATAAGAAGATAAGAAGAAGAAGCTATGTCCCTGTCATTCTCATGGTACACTCAGACATTATGGAAGTGTCTGTTGGAATATAGGTAGGATTTGAGGGTGTCATAATTTTGCATTTTCTCTAATGTTTTATGCAATTTACTATATCAGTCGTCTCTGTGTGGCTAATTAATATTGCATATTATATTATAAATAAGTAAATTAATAATTAAAGATTGTAGTCGTATATATACGTACACTGTGTCTTATTTATGTAATTTAGGTGTGAAATGTTTAATGTTTGTATATAGGTACAATAGAAACAAATAATTTAAATTTTATCATTTTTTTTAATCCGTTTTTTATTTTTTATGTATAAGATATATTTTTTTTACATAAAAAAAATTTTAAATCAGTTAACTTAATTTTTTTTCATGGGGTTATTGCTATAATTATATTGTTTTAAGAGTAAGTTAATATGGTTTATATAAGTATATATAATAATATAACTATATATATATAATTTTTTTTTTTTTTTTTTTTTTTTTTTTAGTATACCAGAAGATTGTATTTATGTAATTTTAAAGTAAAGGACAAAAAAAAAAAAAAACGCAAGTCATCAGAACTATCAGAAGAAGTAAAATATTACTCTCAACACATGTATCATATTTAGCAATAAAAATAATTTGTTGTTTTTTGTACTGATTCTAATACGTTAAGCATAAGAAAACAATTTATTTTAAAATGAACTATCAATTAAAGCATTTAATCGCTTTCTGTAAGCAAGGCGTATAGTTAACAATTTACCAATAGACAATAAAGAAATTAATGTCTTAAAAGAAAGCGATCGTCGATACTCGAATCGCTGTAAATTATATCATGCTGTAGTAAGTACATAATTTTTTTTGAATCATTTTTTACTATATATACCTTATAGAAACGTGTTTACCCTTTGATTTGATTTATTGTTATCCAAAAACGGACATTGTTACTTGTCCAATACATCATTGGTGGTACACAAACGTACAGATCAACTATAGAATACATCCAAACAGTAATAATATTAAATAAGCAATCACTTGTGACATGTAATTGCGTATAATTTTATTTCATTAATTTAAGCTTGCGCTTTGACGAGCAGAAAATGTGTGAGCAGAAAATAACATTGATAAGCATCGAAAAATGTGTTTTTTCGCGAAATTTATTAATAAAGATATCATTCAATAACTATATGCCGTTGAATTTTATTGGTTAAATAATAACTGTTTATACACGAAAATAATAAGGAAGTAACAAAATATGCTTTAATTTCAATGAAATAGAGAATTCTCTATGAAAATATATATTCTGTATATTTATATAATATATATAAATCGCACACTGTCATAACAAATTTTACTCTATTGCCTTTCTAAGAGTACAGGCAAAGAATAAAATTTTCAATGACAGATGCATATTCAAATATAAGAAAAAGCACGGAAATAAAAACTTCTATTATTATTAATTTTAAAGTGGTTTTGCGTTCAAATTATGCGGTCAGCGATCTTTACAATGAATGTGGTATATTGAGTGCATTTAACTGCTGATGCTGTTTACCTTGGTGCAACGTTTAACTTCAGGGTCATCAAGAGAACTGCAGCTTGGACATCCCTCCGAGTCACCTGGCGACCTCGACCCGTCGATCTAGCTAGAGCTTTCTGCATTTAATAACCGCACTCAATTAAAAGTCGGATAGATTTTGTTATTATTATTATTAATTATGTTTTGGAAATTTCTATGCGTTATGATATGACTTTCCATGACTTTCCACCTTGAGTAATGGTGAATGTAACATTGCATTTTTTTCTTATATTAAAAAGTTGCATAGTGTATAATATAATGAGAAGCTATATTTTTGCTTCCGCACCCTTCTTCGTTCTAAAATAAGTAAATAATATATAATATGATAAATTAATTAATGAAAAGGAAACCTTTAGAAGCTGCACATATATAGAATTTTTTATTATTTTATATTGATGACATATAATGCGATATGCTGAAATGTGAGCAATACATCCTAGCTGACAAATTTCGTTCGAAAACCATATTATCAGTGGTTCTTAGCCAGGGTAGTAAAAACCTTGCGTCATATTATTATTATGATATTACCATAAATTAGTTGTCCCTTACTTGTGAGTGATTTTATTCCAAATGAATGAACCTATTTATAAAACAAATGAAGGTTATCGTTTTAAAAAATTCTTAAAAAATTACTATGGCTTAAAACACATAAAAGTATGTCTAGTATTTCTCATTTAAATTTCTACAGAATCGGTGGAGTAGTTTTTTAAAAAATCGCAAAAAGCCTGCTTTTCCCCTTAAGCGTAATGTTAAATTAGGGGACCCTTAGCTTTCCCCGCGTCATCCCGCGCGCTAAACCGATAAGCTCCATTCTTCCACAATGTTTCATGAGTATAATGTATATAGGCAAGACATCCAATCTCCCCTTTTTATTAAGTATTTTTTTAGCACTTACATAATTTAATCATTTTTTTCTTTCTTTTTGTCCAGGTTTATAAATAACTTAATTATTCTTAAAAGAATATAACCAAAAGATGTGAAAGAAACAAAATGTATATCTTGCAGAGTGAAATTTCAGTACTTTTATTTTACATACTGTATTTCATGTAATGTTATAAGATACGTCAAATAAAAAGCTTTAAATTATTTTGACTCATAAGGAAAATTATATATTACAAATTAAAAATGAATAATGTACAAAGTCCAATCAATAAAATAACGTGTTGCATGAAATTCACGAAACACGATACATTTATAACGATATATTTATAGCAACACTACATTTTCAAATATAATATATGTGTCTATTTTACTTTTTGATATTGGGGAAACAAATGGAATGAGGTGCAAGATAATTGTTTTATGATTCCGGAGTGTCCTTTAAACACGCAATGTAAAAGGGAATCTGGTGCATGCGTGGCACTGGATCTGCGCATAAATGTAATCAATTTATTGTAGGCTTGCATCTTATTAACATCCATGAAATAACAAAATAAATAGACACGATTTATTTATATCGTTTATCTTAAGAAATTCAACCTAACTCATTAAAATTATTGTTAATTAGTAAAAGTAAGAAATTTAATTAATTGAAAATTCAAGCACTAATTACTTAATCGCATAAATTGAAAGAAATTAAAATAATAATCATTATGATCGATAGGTCTATCATAATAATAAATGAAAGCTTAAATAAAAAGAAAGCTCTCGAATGTTATCGAAAACATAAATAATAAAAGTATAATTTTATATTTTTTGATGATTCAAAAAAAAAATAATAATAATAATAATTGATTGCTTTGACCATGCATGGTTCTATCATATGAGTCATATATGATAAATATTTTGTCATTCTATACCGAAAAAAAAATAGAGAAAGAGGAAAATAGAAAATCATAATAAAACATTTATGACGTAAAATATAAAAACTACTGTCGGTTAGTAATTACATGTTATTGCATTAATTATTTATGACCAAATAACTGTGAAACCCTCCCTTAAAAAAGTCTTCCTAATTAACCCTCCCTTGATGGAGTATCATTTATACAAGAAATTTCCTCCGGTCTATATAATTTTATCCTTCCTTGCAATGTACAGCACTTGCAGTAAATTTAATTTCA
This sequence comes from Ecdyonurus torrentis, assembly GCA_949318235.1. Taxonomy (NCBI): domain Eukaryota; kingdom Metazoa; phylum Arthropoda; class Insecta; order Ephemeroptera; family Heptageniidae; genus Ecdyonurus; species Ecdyonurus torrentis. The sequence goes on along the minus strand of OX439129.1, from coordinate 36,695,601 downwards.
ACGTGTTTTATAGCGCAATTTTTATGAATCGAAAAATAATTATTTCTCTTTGTGTTTTATCCAAGTTATATAGTACATGTTTTTCATTTTATATAGCTAATACTTAAATCACGTAAAATATGGATCTTTGGCTTTTAGTAAAAAAAAAAGAAAAAGTAATAATAGCATTCTATAGTTGAATATGGCAAGGAAAAAAATGCAATATTATTATTATTGTACTGTGTACTATTATTGAATACTGCTATTAATATTATTATTTTAATGAAAATTATGTGTTTTTTATTGATTTTTTTTCTCATAACAACCAAGGATTTATTTTGTTCGTAATATCTTATATTATATATATTTTAAAGAAAATAATTCGATTGATAATCAATTTTGCAAACTTTAAAAATTTTGCGACTCTAAATTTTACTCTGTAAATTTCTGAGGACATCTATAAAATAAATGTTTCATAAAATTTTAATCATTATCATTTTGGTCATTATATGCTAAATTATATATTGTATTTTAAACTTTTATAACGAATTATTATTATTATTATTTTTTTTTTTCATAATCTAGTTTTATTTATCTATTAATGTGAACTAACATTTCATTTACAATATTATATTGACTCGTATGATTTATTGAGTAGAAAATAAATGCGCAGTTTTTTTATTATTATTATTTTTTTTTTAAAGCTGGGGAATTTGATTTTTATCTTTTATATTTTTCGTTAAGTCATTTAAAAATAATAATTTTGTTGTTCTGTCTGCGTAAAAGGCATTTTTATAAAGTGTTGCACACGTCATCTGAATTCAATGTCAAAAGCAATTTGTTGCATCTATCTAATTCTTTAATAACCATGAAATTAAACACATAATCACAACACAAGAAATGGCAAAATGAAAATTCAAAATATCTCTAAAATAACTGAAATGCACAAATAGGGGTCCTTTTTGTGGTTGTTTGAAATATGTTATAACAGTCTGCCCATGCATGGAATTAAGAAAACAAAACGACCCAATTCATTGAAGAAAAAATTATAATAATAATAAAAGTGCTTATATAAGTGTATACATATAGTTACTCAATAAACAATATTATTCAGTGGTTGAATTTTTACAGCACCAATTCTGATATTTGTTATCATTATTTGTGATTTATTATTATTATTATTTACATATAATATATGTTATAACAATGTTATGTTATATGTTATGTTATGTTATGTTATGTTATGTTATGTTATGTTATGTTATGTTATGTTATGTTATGTTATGTTATGTTATGTTATGTTATGTTATGTTATGTTGTGAGTTATATGTTAATTGCATTATTGACTATCATTTCTAATTGTAATGTACTATAACCTATACACATACTTTTTGTGTATTTTGATTCTATATATAAGATGAAAGAAATGAATAAATATATTTTGAATTTTTTGAATTATCATTTTATACACAAATTAAATTTATTATTGCAAAGACGAAAAATAATAATAATACTTATAATTTTTATCATTATTCTATATACAATAATCATTAGTATATTATTATACTAGTATGCGTTTTTATCGAAAAGTTAAAGATTGTCATTAAAATTTAATTTAGATCTATAGCAAGGCCGAAAAGAAAAAATGAAGATCGTGTTTCTTCCTTGGGTATAATCATACGTACTGAGTACTGACATTGGTTTTTATTCAATCGTACGTATATCGTATAGGTATTATTACTTTTATTACTACTCTAGCTTCGTGTATACAAAACAAATATATAATAACACGTATGCGGTAGTTCAGCAGGAGGTTGAACCAAAGACCTTGCTCTTTACACATTTTATTATAATGAATTTATTGTTCTTGCATAGTGCACAAATAATAAAATATGATTGATTCTTATTATATAAAAGTTGAATGCAGTGAGTTCATGGGTCGGTTCGAATTATATCATTAAAAATTTCGGTGGAATAAAATATAACTACATACAGACTATTTATTTATATTTTATACTTAAATTTGAAAGTTAGGCTATACTATTCGTAGATGAATAATTTAAAAAATAAACGACTAAATTTTTTTTGGCTTTTATTAATTTTAAAATTGTAAGAGCATGCCTATCAGTTCTCCAATAAAAGTTTCACATAAAAATAATGATAAGAATATTAAGAATAAATCGTAAATTGTGTTATGAAGTAATTTTAACCTAAATTCAATTCCTATGTAATCCAATAGGAAGTAATGATAATTATACATGTTGATGAATCTGTGTAAGAGGAGAGTTTTTTTTTTTTTTTTTTTTTTTTTTTTTTTTTTTTTTTTTTTTGCTGAAAATGTTTTGTAAATTAAATCAGATTATTAATCGTAAAATTATAACCTGCTCCTATTTTATATTTTGAATCAAATTCTATACCTGCGAAATTTTATGAATGTTTGACATCGTAAATAATCGTTTATTTAACCAAAAACTGCTATTTGAAATGGGCGTATCGTATATCTGTTGGCGATAATGCAAACTAAAATTCTGCTGCCTATATTATACGGCTTTATAATTTTACTTATATTTATGTTATACAACAACAAGAGAATAAATATGAGAACGCGTGCCTTTGTCGCCTTTGTTAAATTCTTATTGACTTGCTTATATTAATAAAGTATTTTAAGAATAAAGAAAACTGCGCTCAACTATAAAAAAGTATAATCATACAATACTAACAAAAGTAATGAATGATACATAGAGGTATTTTGTATCTATTTTATATTCGCATACAATAGGAATTGTAATAATAATAATAATAATAAAATGTGAACTATGTGTGTGGGCCATCTATTTCCTTGTTGACTTTTTTAACAGTTAATTTTATTGATCCGTTTTAATATGTTTCTAAACAAAAACAAAAAAACATCTTTGCTATACTTAAAAAATTAAAATTTAAAACTTATTTATATTTGAATTATTGGATTTTATATAATAATTTAAAATAACCAAATATTCAGTATCATTGGTATAATACCTATAATATATTACATTATAATTTGTTACTGTAATGGATAATGGATAAAAGTATTGACGTATTATAATTTTATCACAGCACTCACAAATATAATACACTCTGAACTATTTAGATTATCTCTCGCTTTCTGTTATCAATAGCTTGCGGTATATTTATACTATAAAATAAGCTGCGATAGTATTATATTACATTATGGAAGACTATTATCAATAGCGAAAAAATTATACCTTTATGTGCTACTTGAACATTTTATATTTCAGACAATGTATATAAATTACATTTAGATTGATTATCAACTTTTGTGAATTAGGTCATATATTATGTGTTTATAATAACGAAAATTCTCTTCAATGTTTGAAAACATGGTTTTAATAATAGTTTTTATTTATTTATTTTTTATTCCCAAGATCTCTAAAATTACACATCAAACACATAGAGAGAAATACATTTTCTCTCTACTATGTAAAAATGTATTATAATAATTAGCGGCTTTTATTGGGCAAAATTATGTATACAACCTCTCAGTTTAACCCAAAATTGTTTTAAAGTTCTGTCACTATATACAGTCAGTCACAATTTATATTGATATAAGTGTTGAAACAAATTATTTCTTATAATTTTGTGAGTAAGTTTTTATATATATTACTTAATTTATTCACTCAAATTTTAATTTAAGTTAGATTTCTTTTTGCTTAAAATTTAATACATAATTATAGTTAATGCATTTATTTTGTATAAGAAACTAAGAAAAAAAACATCGCGGTTGGTTTTACTAAGATAAAAAAAAATAGTTGGTAGAGATTAGAGCTCGTTGAATTAAAAATTAATAAAACGCGAAGATTCTCCAATTTATATAGTAAATTAGGACTAAGGACCAACTATTCTAGCTTGTATAATATATGCATTTAATACTTAAAAATCTAAAGTGTAAAAATTTATAAAAAGAGAGTACACTCAATTATAATTGTTTGATGGGAAACCATAAGGCAAGATACAGAGTTATGGTTTTGATTAATCTTTAACTGGCTTTTTTTTTTTTGTTCTTCTTTTTTTACATAGGTTTCTAATTTATAAAATTTATTACTATCGCGTAATAAATTCTTGAGCAGGAAACATTATATAAATATATATACTATGATGAATCTCAATGTTCTGTACAAACAATTAAATCCGTGTAATAATAGTTTTACATTTCTCGGCTAAAATATATAAACAACATGCATTATAAAACTCTGCTGCATGCAACCACATTAAATAATTAAATTGCAATCATCTTTTCGGTAAACATTCCTTCTCTTACAACGAGAACTTTAACAAGCAAATTTGACTTTGTAATCACTTTTTGGTTATTTTTTTCAATTACATGTCGTATAGTATACAACGACATGACTTAAATAACCGAGCAATTAAAAAATCATTGTCATAACAAATCACTATCAAATTTAACAGTCACAAGGTATAAAAAAGTAAATTAAATTTTAATGTTGTATATACTGCAGTTTTAATGTAATTAAACTTGCTATAATAAGTGGTTATTAAATTCATATTAACAAGCAATTTTGTCCTAAGATGAAAAATTGTCATTGTATATTCTGATATAGGGCTTACCTTTTTATAATGAATTTTTTTAACAGTCCAAAGTATTATTTTAAATGTAATATATTATAAAAAAAAAAAACTTTGTCTATTGAATTTTATGATAGGATTAGCATGTTGTAAATAAATATTGGTAGATCGTAATTCGTATTGCCAATCATCGCAACTTTAAATATATGCAGCTGAAAATACGTCTTGTGCTCCAATAAATCTGAAAATATCGAATAAATTAGTGAAAAATGAGCTCATTTAGAAAATATTATGGTCATATTATGTTTTCGTATATGAATTTTTTTTATTGTGTGTGTGTGTGTATGTAATGTTTGGCAATGATTGACACTCAAATATCTTACAGCGTATTTTGTTTAAATATACTGTAGAGCACAGTAATCTAATTAAGCAAACGGAAAAATGTCATAATTAAATAACGGATATATTCACTGGTCGGGGCTTTTTTCCGCCTATGTGAGTTATATCAAGCTGGTTTTAGTATGATATGTGTTTGAGGCAATGATTTTGATCTTTGTAAACCACATTCGATATTGTGCTTCAAGTGCTGTCGGGTGGGTAAGCAAAAAGGGAAAGCGTTTCGTCCAAAGTGTGAAACAGCACATACGAATGTTTTTGTTTTGGGTAATTAATATAGGCTGAGAAGCGAGAGTCGTTTTGTAGCCTTAGGATATGACAATCACTATTTAGGAAGTGGGAAAAACAAATCTTTAAATTTAATTTAATGTAATTGATATACTTCTTTTTTTTTTGTGTAAAACGTAAATAAAATCAAACAAAATTGGACTTATACCAGTGGAGCTCCTCAAATGTGGCACGGGAAAGGCAAAGGGAATCTTAATTCTCTACTTTACCTTTGCAGGATCATGTTTTTTAAAACTTAGTACATTTTTTTAGCCCACAGTGAAACAAATAGAGAACTTTTTACCACTCATTATGCAACCATTGTTATTATAATTTAATATCACAACAAACGTGCATGTACGGTATCCATATTAACAACGAAGCACACAGTGCAACTGTTTATAAGTTCTCATGCAAAACCCATGTAGTACATCTAGATTTTAATTCATATACTTTATAAATATAACATATATTTCATGTTTTTTATATTTAATTCACCTTTTTTTATTATTATTATTATTTTTTATCTTCAGTTAATTGAGTAAATAAAAGAAAAAAATGTATATTATTTCCTTACAGGATAGTGAAATGATATATACTACACATAGTATAATGTTACAAAATAACCTGATTAATTTTCCTATTCGTTTTTTTCCTTTTACAAGTAAAGAAAACCATAGTAAAAGTTGAACGTATTTGTATGCAGTATAATGCAATTGTATCATATTATTTCCAGATGTATGACCGAGCTATAAAATGAGTTTTTCCAAGGTGTTTGTAAGCATCATCGCTCTTCCTAAGAAATGAAATAAAAGATGAAACTTATAATATAACTGTACATCTTAACGTCATATTATATATAATTATACATTTCAATAAAATTATTGACATACCTATATATTGCAGTTTATTTTTACTGCAGAGCTATTATTTACATAATATTATATTGAATCACAGATATAATTATGTCAGTTAATATGAGAAATATTCTTTGTGCGTTTAGATAAATTGTTTGCTTAATAGTGAGACCTGAAAATAAAATATCATAATATTATATAAAAATATATGTAATTAAGGTTATTTATATAATATTCAAGACAGCTGATTTTTTTATTGATATTACTACAATAACGATTTTGAGGGCTAAATTTTATAATCTATAATAATTTTAATTTATCTGTATTATATCTGCAATCATTGCATTTTTTTAAATGTAAGAAAAATATATACCTTTAAAGATTAAAGATTTTCTTACGGTCCATGCATTACTTTTACAGCCTTCTGTATTATTTACTTTTATTCTAGACAAAATACGGGCCCTCTAGAAAGTCCATGACTTTTTTTGTAAGAGTAAAAAAATAATAATAATAAAATAAATTGTTTACTTATTTTGCAATGTAAATGGACTACTTGAATGTTGCAAGAATATTATTTGTTTTTTAATATTAATTATTATCTGTAAAATGTATCTTACTAGTCTTATGAGAAGATCAATAAAACCATTTGATTGAGGGGTTCCAAATTGCCGGTTTGTAAAACTCTTAATTGATAATTCTTATTATGGTATGCGCATTCACTCATTTAATTCATTTGTTGTAACTTTTCGTAGCTCATAGTTACAACAAATATGTGAATTAATGCACAGCTTTACACGATCATTGTAATAACTACACTTATAGAATTTGTATTTTGGAAATTAAAATCTAGCTTAACTTAATCCAAGCTTCTTCTTTTTTCTTTCTTTTTCTTTTTTTCCTTTTTTTTTTTTTTTTTTTTTTTTTTTAATGTCATAGTCCAGGTCCAGGGATTGCTTGTTGATGCTAAATGATCGTAATAGAATTAGGAAAATAAAAATACAGCGCTTTTACAAAAGTATTTTACTATACAGTATAGTTAAAAAAAAAAGGTCAAGATTGGTAGTTATTTTTATTTTTCTCTCATTTTCATATATTATAGTATTAATTTCAACAATATAGCAACAGTGTTAAATACATATATTTAAAAATAAAATAATTTTACCAAAGGATAGTTTTAGTAATGATAGTAATAGCATTTTTATAAGCGTATAAAATATTAATAACCAAAACTAAACGTACAGGACAATCACATAAGTAATAATCTTAATAGAATAAACGTTTTACTGAATTGAATTTTCAAATTGGTATAGATTTGAAACTATTCATTAAATATTTTAATATTCAAGCAGTCAGATATTATTATAATTTCTAAAGCATTGATACAGACAAACAAATATTATATTATATACGCACAAATAAAGTTTATTTTATATAGCTTAATGAAATCATGTATTGGTGGCGAGTGTGTGACACAGAAACACACAAAAAAAGTTTTGAATAGCTTTCAGTTTTTATGCGTGAACCACATTCCATCAATATTGGTAATAGAGAGGAAGTTATTATAATATAGAGGGCCTTGTGAGGACGCGCGTGACACGTAAAGGGCTTATGCACTCTTGGAAAAAGGTTGAGCCTTATCCCTAGAGGGCCCCGACACTAAAGAAAAATAATCATTTTAGAATCATAGAGATAGATCTTTTACTTTCTATTAAAACTTTCTAACTTTAATGCTAGAATATAATGTGCAAATATAATATATATTTTTACGCATTAAATATACAGTATATAGGAGAAGTGGAAAAATGTTATTGTATTATTATTATTATTATTTTAGTTTTGAATTTTGTTTATTTTTGCCATTTTTTTTTTTTAATTTGGTCTCTATATACAAAAACCCCTTTCATATTTTATTTGCGATCCTTTCTCTTTATAATAAAAAAGTGATAAAAGAAACTCTCTAAAGATTATAGATTTTAATTGCAATGTTGATAAATTCAGATATTATTTTAAAATGGATACTTAAATATTTATCAAATGTTGTAAATCTTGGATCAAATATATGATTTTTTAAATGACTTAAAATTGTTCTTATACGAAACAATATATTATGCATGTCCAATAAGTTTGATGGGCATAAAAACTCTATGGTTTTCAATAGAGTTTGCTTGTGATAAAAACTATATAAAAAATTAATATTTTATTGACCTCTGGCAGTTCATAAAGTAAAGGAGTTAAATTAAGCGTTGGTCTAATTGTCATATATGATATGGATATATTTAATTATTTACAATTTATTTACAATAATCACAATTAAATTAAAATAAAAAAACTGCAATTAGAGGTTCTATAAATATTAGTAAATAAGTATTAAAATAGATATAATAATAAAATATAATACACATAATTTTTAAGTACAGTAAAAGCAGCAACAACAACAAAAAAAAACACACAACAAAAATACATTAGAAAAGGAGGAAAAAAACTGAACGCGTAGCATAGTGAGCGTGCATTGAAACATCTACCTACATCATTAATTTTTGAGTTGGGATTAAAAAAAATATATATATGCATAGCTGAAATGTATATAGTATGATAGTTATTAGTTAGAGATAGTTATAGTGTAGTATAAGGTAAATTTGGGGTGGCGTAGTGTGTATGTAGGTGCATATCGTAGAGTTGAGTATAGTATTTTTGGAAAATTAAAATCTTTTTAATTAAGGAGGTTAAAGTGTCGTTATTCATATTTCTCAGCAGTGATAGCAAAATTATCATAATTATATTTTAGCGGTAATACAATATATGCTTGTAAAATAACTATTAATGATGTTCGGAAACCCTGTTCCCTTACTCCAAAAAATGCGTATTTCCATTTAAAAAGCATTAGGGGAGCGTCATTTTTTTGTGTTTTGGGGCACGAAAAACAGGATTTACGAACATCATTTTGTTATATTATACGATAAGTCAATAGTCATATGTCATATATGTATAATTAATATATGCTTATTGTGAACATGCCTTACAACTCATTAAATTTCACGTATGTCTGTTGTATTGCAGTACACATTATACCACAGGGGAAACATATAGCCAATAAATATTTGCATATTGTAATTTAAATAAAAAGAAAAAAAAAAAAGGTAAAAGCTTTTTCAATTTTTCTTTTGTAAAAATAAGAAGAATAAAAAATATGTAATAATAACAGAGAGCAAATCTCTTATGGGAATTGAAAATACCCAATAATTCTATATTTTAAGGATTAATATTTTCACTTATAATTAAAGCTATTATTACTCTGTGTGAGCAACTCTGAAAGACATTTTATGCATTTATATAAGCGCAAAGAATTTTTTTTAAATATAATTTAGATTATACATATAGCATAAAAAATTGTGCCATATTCTAATAACGAATATGGTTATACCTACATAGTGAAAATTTTCAGTTTTTATAATATTTAGCCTAAAGGCAATGTTAAAAGTTATTATGTTGTATAATACGACGTGCTATTGAACACGTTTTGTAATAATCTCTTACTAAAAATTCCAGTAAGACCAGTAGTAATTTAATTTACGTGTAATATATTTTAATTAACAAAAAATGTACATAAAACCCATAATTATCCATAGTAGATCTCTAGATTCTTATACAAAAATTGTGCAAAATATATAAAAACAACTTGTTTTATAAATGACGTAAATTTATTGCTACAAGTTGTTGTTGTTGATTTTTTTTAAGCAGGCAAAGTATTTGTAAATATACAGGGTGTTTATTTAAATTTTTACTTTTTTAGACGCGTTTTTCAATATGAAGTTTATTGACAAATTAGACTTATTATACATAAAATTAAAGCTTAAGTTTTGACATTTTCTTTTCTGTTTTTAAAAATGTGATCGGACGATTTTTCTTTTGGCTAGATGCAAAACAATACGAAGTGCGATTTTTTCGAAAAACAGACGTTAGCAAACAGCGTTTTCCTAAAAAACTAAAAAAACGTCTTATTAATTTTTTTTCTTAGTTAAAAGTGATAATAAGGAAATAACATTAAGGTTTCTCCATGTGGGAACCATTTGTAGCCCGGCAGTTGTCAAGTCGAAACTGTAGTTCGAGCCACACGCGTTGCGGAGCATCTAAGCCGTGATGTACTCGATAGCATCAGTAATCCTGATCGCGTCGCTTCAACTCTGGGATATCTTGCACTGGAGTCTTAAACACTTTGTCTTTGAAATCCCACAAGAAAAAATCAGGTGGGGTGAGGTCTAATGATCTCGGTGCCCAAGCTGTGGGTCCATCTCGGCCAATCCAGCCTTTGTTTACATCGAAATCTGGTGCAATCGAGAGTTTTTTCTTCAAAAATGGACTCTTACGCCACTTACTGATTAAAATGAAAACCACTTGACATAACTTTTTTTTGCGAACATTTTTAAAAATGTCAAAATATTTTCTTTAATTTGATATATGACAAGTTGGGATTGTAAAAAAATTTCATAGTGAAATCAGCCTCTAAAATAGTAAAAATTTAAATAAACACCCTGTATAATATAATTTTTTACAACTTACTTGCTATATAGCTTACATTCAGATGATAAAATGATGGTATGCTTCCACATTACATTTATTAATTTGTATTAATTTTTTTAATTAAAAAATTTGTAGGTCCCTAAATATTTTTTAAAGGTATGTGCGTGTGTGTGTATACTGTATATAATAAATAATAATATATATTATATAATATATATACGTATGTATTATATAATTATCTGTATGTATCTATGTATATGTATCGTTAAAATGCACACTGCCTGATTTTTTAATTAGGCCTCTACTTTATTCTCAATGATTGCTTCTTTATTTATTTATTTATTTTATTTCTATCTTCCTTTCTTTTCATTCATCAATATAACAATATTTTGTATTGCAACTATTGAATACGCAATACTTCCGTATTCATTGTCCTAAATTCCTATGACTATATGTATAAATAAAGGAACTCAATAGATTTTCCTCTCATTAGCATGTGGCCATGGTTAAGACATTGAGTTTAATTTTTTAAGTGCAAATTTAATTACATGATAGAGAGAATTGAGAGAAGAGAGAGAGAGAGAGAGAGATACCACATCGCACTTATTAAAAATATTAAACGATGCATAACAAATTTATTTTCATAGTGGGATCAGGTAATTAACATTGAACTTCACATGAAATAGCGAAGTCAGAGAAACTATGTGTAACACACTTTTAATATAATTATCAAATATTTTAAGGTACTATAACAGTTTCAAATTTTTATTGATAAAGAAAAAATTATATTAATATAGTAAATAATTTAACAAGACATAATATAACCAATTTTAAAATAATTACAGTGTATTTTATATCTGTATTTTATATATATATATATATATATATATATATATATATATATATATATATATATATATATATATATATATATATATATATATATTATATGTATATATATATATATATATATATATAAATTATATGAAGTAATTTTCAAGGAAAAGAGAAAAGCTTTTATCAATTAAAAATTTAATCTTGTACGCTTTAATAGCACCTGTTTTCTTGTGTGGCATCATCAATTATTAATGATTAGGAGAGATCAATAACTTATGTGAATCACCTCACCTGATACAGTTTAAAGTCCAATATATTATTAGTTACGCAATTAATGCAAAAAAAAATGCATAACAAAAATACAATTTGATTGTTATATAATGTAAGGTCATATGTCCATCATTCATTTTGCAAAATATATAAAATATTAAATTTATTTAGACGTTTTGTTAAAGTTCATGGTTGATATTTAGACTACACTACAGAAAAAAAATTAAGAAAGGAAAATCAAAACTATAATAATTAAGTGAATAAAATAGCTTCTGAACTGAAAAAATAAAATACTGATTTTACTACAGTAAGATTTACTTACATAACTATATATGTATAATATATTGTATAATAATTATTATATTTTAAAGTTTATTAAAGTTTATTTTTATAATATGCTATGTAAGTAAGTAAATCGTATTGTAGTAAAATAAATAGTTTATTCACTGATTATTCTTTTGTAATATTTTTTTCTGGTGTAATTGTTTTATAAAAACTTCCATTTAACATTTAATACTCATGAGTATTACCATAGTATGAGTACTGTATAAATATATACTTATACTACTATAGTATTACTGCAGCCTTTTTTTTTTTTTTTTTTTTTTTTTTCGAAATTATGTGAGAATTCCGTATAATCAAACTCAATCATTAAGACTAGAGACAATAGGTTTGGTAACATTATGTGTTTGTGTGTGTGGAGTAAATTTAAATTATGTCAATAATTATTAGAGTGTTCTATTTCCCATAATATTTTATTAAAAATCAAAACAGTTTATGTATTTTTCCCTATTTGCATTATGTAAATATTGATATTAATTGAAAACGACAGAAAATTTATAATTTACAAAATTGATTACTGAAAGTGATATTATGTTAGAAATTATGTTACCATGCCAAGTTCGTATTTTAATATTCAATATGTTAATTAATTCAATTGTTGATATTATAAAGATATCAATTAAAGGGTCTATTTTACTATTTTTATAAGGTTATAATAAATTATATTATCTATGAAGGAAAATCAATAATTTAGAACTGATATGTACGGAATAAATTTTGCATGCAATTTTTGACTGTTCTTTTATTTCACAATTCAATGTTTTCCCTAATCCACAATTGTAATATAAAATAAAATAAAAAGCTTATATATTTACATATATATTTATACTTGATTTGCATTGCTATATGTCAATGAAATTCCAGGAAATTCAATTATGACATTCATATAATTATTTCAACCTTCCTACCAATTATACTTCATTTAATTTGTTTTTAAAGAAAACATAATAGGATAAATTATATCTTCAAATAAAACTGCATGCATGACTTTGCGTTCTCTGTGTTTTATCTGGGCAGGTTACGACGTTGTTTTAAGTCGTCGTTGAAACTATATTGGAAAAAGGCTTAAAAAGCATTATTAATCATTTATATTTTTATATTTCGTATACGCACAATGACGTAAATATTTGGTTTTCCAATATCTTACACGTTTGCAATTTGCAAAATCATATTCACCTAACTCGAATCAGCCGAGAAACTACGTATATATAATTGTTATATAACCTTCATTTTTCTTTCTTTAGTATAATTATTCTATTGTGATGCGTGTCGGATATAAAAATATAAGGTATCATGGGTCACCATCAATTTTATATTAAGTCGCTAAATCATGAAATGACGTAAAATATAAAAAACTGCTTTTCATTTTTGTGCGTGGTTATAAGTAGAAATGGAACTAAAGTTGACGTAAAACCTTCAATTCTGCATCGTGTTTGTCAGCTATATTATATAGCTTTATTATTATGCTTTTACCATGCGGAGAAAAAAAAAAAGGTCTCAAAAATTGATTTATGGATAGTTCCGATAGTTCCCCGTGTTTATATTGCATAGAGAAATAATGAATTATAGGGATCCCCTGCCTTAATATAACTGCCTGCATCTGATTGGTTACATATCACCAGCATCCATATAGCGTCAATTACAACCATTGAAACAATTTGAAATTACAAATTTGGTCCAGGTACATAGGGATACAGAATACTTAATACTGCGCACCTCTAACATCAAACGTACTCACGAGTGGGAAAAATCTATAAGTCACAATAATTTATCATTTATTGGGCAGGTCAAGGATCATATTATATTGCAGGTCACGTGGAGAGAGGATGTCATAGAGTTTTGTCCTCTCTACCTCTACACTGATTTTCCTCTTTATTTATTTATTTTTTTGTTTATTTTTTTTTCTTATTTGTCTGTCTACTGTAGTTTTATTGAAAAACATATGTTGTTTGGGGAATCAGTACAAATGTAAAGATCAAGTTTCAATCCGAAATTTTTCGACATTTTAAGGCACGTTTAAAAATTGTGCTGTGCTTGCATAATCGGGCAAGAAGTCACTCTTTAGAAGTTTTGGAATGCATTTATCTCCAAAATGGCATGCGGAGTGATTTTATTATTATTTTAATTATTATTATAAATTATTAAAATCTATGATTTCCACCTAAAATTAGAATGCAACTCTCTTCAAGAACGATGTGTTTTGTTTTTGCATATTTCAAATGCAGTTTAAATATTATTAAAAAAAAAATATAATGATCGATTCCATTATAGTCTACAATATATAAAGTCTCCGCCAGAAACAACATAAAAAAAGTGTAGCATATTTCACTTCCATGACTTTATTATTATTTTTTAAATAGAACAGATTTATTTTATACGTATGGTAAAAAATTGTGGATTTTTTCCAAACTTTTTGCTTTTTTTTTTTTTTTTTTCTGATTTTGCCCTTCTGGTCCTGTTGTTTATTATTATTATTATTACAAAAATAATAGTAATAATTACAATGGAGGAAATTCTAGGTGAATTTTTCCACAACAATAGAAGACTTGCAAAAGTATAGTTTTAGTGATAAAATAAACAAACTCACAGCTCAACAATAGTAACAAGGTGCTAAAAGACGACTTTTTGTGTTCCTTTCTCAATTTAACATTATAATTTCATGGTGGGGTTAAAAATTTTACTGTAGCCTACTGAGCCTCCAAGCTTTATTTTTGTTTTCCTGAATTTCAATCCATTTGGCTACAAATTATTATTTTTACCCAATTGACTTTTATTGAAATCCAGGAAAATAAAAGCTATGAGGCTCAGTAAATTATACAATAAATATTTCAACTGCGAGAAATAATTTTAACTTGAGTTATAGCTGCTATATTCCCCCATAAGAAAGCATGTTAAATTTGAGACAGAGAGGAACACAAGGTCGTCTGCTATAACACCTTAATGTTATAGTATTGTAGAGCTCTGTGAGTTTGTTTATTTTATCACTATATATAAACCTACTTTTGCAAGTCTTCTAGCTATTTATAAACCTAAAAAATTGTGTGTTAAATTTTATAATTTGAAAAGAAATGCCTTTTTTTTTTTTTTTTTTTTTTTGCATTGGGTGGTGACGGAGCAATCTACCTAAAATTTCAATAAGTGCATGCTCAACCAACATCCGCAACGACGTGCGTTCATGAATATATATATATATAACATATATATATAACATATTATATTATATAGTATATTATATATATATATATATATAACATATTATATTATATAGCTAGTATATATATATATATATCGAGGGTGCTCCGCTATAATGTCCTAAGTCCACTTGACCTTGAAAAATAAAAAATCGTCGGATCAACCCCAAATTTTGGATTTATCCATTTCAGGTCATTTGCAGCAAAAAATATTTTTCAAGGTCAAATGGACTTAGGACATTATAGCGGAGCACCCTCGATATATATATATATATATATATATATATATATATATATATATATATATATATATATAATATATTACATATTTTATATTAATATATATACACATTTATATATTTTTACGAACAGCATTAATTACTGTGTGCACATGGCGTCATAATAAATGCGCTTCAATGCCATAATGAGGAAGACTAATAATTTTTGGGACAGTGTTTGAGCACATTTTTAGAAAGAGTATAATTAGTAGATTCTATTGACATCAATATTTACCTTTATTAATTAAATTTCAGCAATTAATTCATGATTTAAAAGTGGCGGCCACGCCCCCAAGAAGCCTGTGCCGTTAATCATTTGTTTGAATTTGCTGCGCAAAACGTTAGTCTTCTGCGCGCGAATTTTAAAATTCGCGTGAATTTTAAAATTCTCGTATCCAAATTTGCAAAAGAAGATCAGATGCGCAGCAAATTCAAACAAATGATTAACGGCACAGGCTTCTTGGGGGCGTGGCCGCCACTTTTAAATCATGAATTAATTGCTGAAATTTAATTAATAAAGGTAAATATTGATGTCAATAGAATCTACTAATTATACTCTTTCTAAAAATGTGCTCAAACACTGTCCCAAAAATTATTAGTCTTCCTCATTGAGCAACGAATAACATTGCTTTAGTATAGGACATACGTGAGTTTTCGCTAATTTCTTTGGAGAAACTAAGTAATTTTTTTGGTCATCATTATTTTTCTCGCATACTTGAAAACCTATAGGATCTATGCATTCATGTTAAAGTTGACGCCATGTTGGATAACTCAATAACATGGGTGGTATAGGAAAAAAATCATTTTGCCAGTTTAAAAACACTATGAAATATTTTTGAGAGAATTGATGCTATAAATATGTTGAATTATAGTATCTAAATCTAAAGTATCTGGAAAAAAATGACACATAACAAAAAATTAACCGATTTTCCAAAGAAAGTTGGCTTATATAAATGAAGTTTGTCCTATGCTGAGCAATGTTATGCACTACTCCAGTATGGCCTCCCTCCAAGCGCAATAAATATGACGTCATCCGCATACACCCTATAATTCAACTTATTGTAAACATCATAAAATGCTCTCCAAAAAATTGCTAAGTAATTTTTAACTGGCAAAATGTGTCATTTTCCCATACCGACCGCCCATGTTTATTATTTAGTACTCATGGCGTTGACTTTAACATGAATGCAACCACCCTATATAACATAATTTTTATAACATTTTTATTAAATACACATAATACACTTAAAGAATTTAATATAGCTTAGTATATATATAGGCGCGCGCTCGAGGCGCGCTGACTGCAAGCTGCGACGGAGAAAAATTATGGCACTCGGCACTCGGCACTCGACACTCGGCTGTTCTAATGAATAAATATATAAATAAATAAACTGTAAATAAATAAATAAAATATATAATATAAATAAATAAACAAAATATCAGCAATTCCCTGTGTAGTTTCTATTTTAGGGACAAATTATTGTCCCTAAAATTAGTAATGTATTTTTCAATGTTGGCTATACTTATTGCCCATCCCACTTTTCAGCCACTTTTAATCAGCTGTACAAACAATTTTGCGTGATAAGAAAAACGGTGATGTTGAATAATAAATCAGCAATTTTACAAAAATCGATGACTTCTTACGTCTTTCAGTGGCTTGTAGTTGTAAAATTTATTTAAATCTGCAGGTAAGAAATGAACTAATATAGCAAAGTTGGCATATTCAACCGGAGTGGCTATACTGTCAATGTCTATAATCGTTTTGTTGCCACAGTGAACATTACAGTACGACCACAGTACGACGCAAATTTCCAACAACTCAAAAATGGCAACAAGCATTTCTTCTCCAATACAGACGCTTCAGTATCATTCAAGTGACGTAACTTGCTGCGATTTCGGTAAAAACTTCACCCTTGCTTCAGGATCGAGGTAAGTTTTATCATCACACCGAAGTCTCACTCCGCGCGGTGAGTTTTATTGTTGTTGATATTATGGAATAAAGTTTTATTATAGATGTGATACACACTTTTTAGATCTTAATTTGGTGAATATCAAATGTTCATACTGTAATTTTTGTTTTGTTTATATGTATAGTGACAAGTCCATTCGTGCATGGGAGTGGTCCCCTGGAAAAGGCTATGTCGAACTGTCATTCTCACCTATAGGGAATCATTCTTATGGAGTTACTGATGCTCGGTTTTCTCCTCAAGGAACAATGCTAGCTACTTCATCTATCGATGGAAGCACTGTTCTTTGGAATGTTAGAGTAAGTGTACTATGTTTTTAATCATATATTTTAATGTACTGTATGTGTATAGTATGTACATATATATGTTATATATACATACATACATACATACATATCATGACGCTATAAATCCCTTTCGGGGTAAGCCAACAACACAGATGTTTTATCCTGACCCAGTGATAGACCTCCACAACTTCCTATCCTGACATACTTCACTTGCTTCCGCCAGTCTCATACCTTGTTTCATACATTTCCTTTTGCATTTCATACTGCGTACATTCTTATTTTTCAAACATCTTCCAACCACCTCAGACCATGATGTTTTAGGCCTGCCTCTATCTCTCCTTCCATCCACTCTACTATGAAATACCTGCTTTGCTATTCTTTCATCACCCATTCTCTCAACATGACCAAACCACCGTAATACACTGTTCTCATACTTCTCAGTCACAGTTTCTTTTACTCCACATTTCTCCAACACCCAAGTATTCCTTACTCTATCTAATCTTGTTTTACCACACATACTTCTGAGAAAACTCATACCAACAGCATTATTATTAAAACATCTTACTTCTACATTTTGTAGCTTGGCTGTCGAATTCACACTTTTGTGCAACCTAATAGTAATGCAGTCAGGGTCTGTCGCTTTACTCCTGATTCAACTCAACTTGTGACAGCTGGTGATGATGGAACCATTTGTATTTGGAATCTTGCACACCGTTCGTTAGTGAGGTATTGAACTATACTCAAGCTTAATAGATGACATTATTGTTGTGAAAACAAACAAAGAAGCAAACTGTGATTAATTTTTTATCATTTCAGGACAATACGTTGTCAGGAAGAAACTGTTCAGGCCTTAAGTATCTCTCCAGATTCCATGCTTATAGCGTCTGGGTGTACACAAGGTGTCCTAAAAGTCTGGGATATGGATGGCAATCAACTGGCTTCACAAGATGCAGCTCATGATATGGGTATCACTGGTGCTGATTTTTGTCCAACCGCACAATCTACAAGTAGGTTGTTATTTAGCAACAAAACTAGGTTTAGAGTTACGTAATTAAAATATGGAGAGATGTTGCAAAAACATTTTAACTTTTACAGAAAATGGCTTGAAGCTTAGTTTATTTCTTGCTACATGTGGTCATGATCATCTTGTAAAGTTATGGATTGTAAAATCTGGAAAAGAGCAAGTTCATCTTGAGCTGATGACCAACTTGACTGGACACTCCTCCACTGTCTTATGTGTGCGATTTTCACCATCCGGTTCACTGCTTGCTTCTGGTAGCTTGGATAAAACACTTCGGGTGTGGGAGGTTAGTAGTTATATTAATAGATTTTTGATCATTTAATTTATATATTGTTATTCATTTCTAGATATCTGGCAAGTGTATAAAAATTTTAGAAGGACATTCGCGCTACATTGCCTCTTGTGCCTTTTCAAGGGATGGAACCTTGCTTGCTTCAGGTAAAATGATATAAATAATAATTTTGATCTAAAGTTTTATTTCAAATTATCTACACATACAAGATCGTGTAAATAACTGTTTCAACCTTTCTTTATTGCAGGCTCAAATGATAAGACACTGAAAATATGGGATTTAACAGAAACCTTAGATCTAAATTCTGAGCTAGTACCAATAGTTAAGAACAGTATAGTAAGTATTGACAAACTTTGTTCTGTCGATAGAACTCTTCCTATTCTATTGGTTTACTTATTAAATAAATTAAAGTTTTCTGTTGTTTTAAAAATATGTCTTTAATTTTTTCAGGCAAGTGGTAGTGAGATTAGACTTGTAAAACAGGCAGAAGAAGAGGAGGTTAGGGAAATTAAGTTGTTGCAACGTCTTGACTGTGGCACTGCTGTTAATGGTTGTCACTTTGCTCCAGGACAGTCTCAACTATTGGCTGCAGCTACAGGGTAAGTAACAACTTTAGTATTTTGTGTGGCAAAAGTTTATAGTTTATTTAAATATTTAATTTGCAGAGACAAAGCCTTGAGAATATGGTATTGTGAAAATACAAGGTTCAAAGAAGTTTCTTATTCTCCAATAGAAGCTCACAGGTACTCTGTAAACCAAGTGGAATTTTCACCTGATGGTGGCTTACTCTCCTCTTGTTCCTTGGATGGCACTGCTGCTCTTTGGTATGCTAATGTAAGTATTGGATATTTTACTAAATATTTGTAATCATTTTAGAGTTGCATGTAGATGGATTTGTATTGTTAATTGGATGAATTAATTTGAAGCAAGTTACTAAGCAATTGTTTGTATTTTAGGATGGACGGAGGTCTAATCCCTCTCTGCAAAGTAGTGGTGCGGGTGTCCGTACATGTCGATTTTCTCCTGATGGACTGTGGGTTGTCACAGGGGGAGATGATGAGAAAGCTATAATCTGGGATGTTTCAAATGGCGCCATACACACGTAAGTTGTGTTGTTGTTTTTTATGTAATATTAGTACTAGGTCCACTAATTAATTTTATTTCCAGTGAGTTTGCTGATCATTCTGAAGCAGTCGCAGGTGCAGCTTTCAGTCCTGACAGCAGAGTAGTAGCTACTGGTGACCTAGTAGGTACTGTACGTATTTGGCTTGTGCAGCCACCACAAAGCTTGGCTGTACTTAAGTCAGCACATGATCTTGGCACACAGAGTTGTGATTTCTCTCCCACTGAAGGAGCAAGTAAAGGTATGTCATTGAGTACAATGCCTTACCTATTGCAGCTACATCTTCTGCATTATTTACACTTGTTTCTATGTGTTTATGTCTATAGGGGACAAATATCTTTTAGCTTCTGGTGGCAATGATTCAATGGTAAAGTTATGGAAAGTAAAAATGCCTTCCTCTCCTGGGCAAGCTAAAGTCACTCAGATTTGGTGTTTAGAGGGGCATGGAGGAAATGTAACAAGTGTAAGATTTGCTCCAAGTGGCCAGCTTCTAGCAAGCACTGCATCTGATAAGACAGCTAGGGTCTGGAATGTGGTTAGTTATTAAAACAATAATTTTTATTATTATTATTATTTTTTGCTATGAAAAGAATCTTAATTTGATTAAAATGTGCCTTTTTTTCAATTACTACAGTGTCGGGGAGATTGTCTGTTCGTGCTGGAGACTCACACGAGTATTGTCACATGCTGTTCCTTTGCTAGTGAAGGTGCACTGTTGGCAACAGGTAAATATTAAAATTTAAAAACTGTATCTCAAATACAATTATTGACCATAAAAAATATGTTATTCAGGATCTCTTGACAAATCAGTAATTGTGTGGGAGTTGCCAAAGGAAATCATGATAAGAAGTAAAGCAGAAGAGAGATTAAAAGAACACAGACCTAAGGTATGATTATGGTTATTAAACTTCAGTCAGCCAGGGTGCAATTGAAAATGTGGGGTGAAATTCATTCACAGACCTGCTTTCAAAGTGCACTGTATCTAGTGAGATAAGGAAAAGCAAAAGCTTACTCATGATTAGAGTTTCAATTTCACCCCTGGTTACTGTATCTTTTGATTGTTGTATTTGTGTTTACTATCAATAGCTTGCTGACTGGACTGCAAGAGATATTTCACGTTGGTTGCTTTGGGTTGACATCCCAGATGTCCCTAGATCAAGACTTCATAATTTGAGTGGATCAAATCTGTTACAACTTTCAGCAAGTGAACTAGGACACGTTCTAGGCATAGGTAATATTAATCTATTTGGCATAAAATCTTTTGTTTATTGTGTTGGTATTTTGATAAATAATTTTAAATTTGGTAATATTATTATTATTATTATTTATATATATTCATAGATGATGAGACAATGCTATGTGAACTTGGGCGGCAGTTATTTTGGTTACATAAGGAAAACACACAAGCCAGAGGAGAGGAGCTATTGAGTCCTGTACCACATGAATTGCTGTGCCCCATCACTCAAGAACTTCTACGAGAACCAGTACTGTGTGCAGGTAAGATGTATACCCTTCCCCCCCCCCCCCCCCAAATTAACACAAAAAATTAACTTATAGCATAATTCTATCAAGCATTTAATTTTGGTCTGGGTTAGAATTTATTTTCTCCTTCCCAAGTTATCCCTCTCAGCTGATACCTCCCTGTTCCTAATTTTCCAGCAAAAGCTCACAACTCCCTTTCCCCAATTTTCCAAATCTATCTATATGTTTCCTATATAATCTGTATTTATCAATCATATCCCACAGCTATTTTTTTCCCTTAACTTAATTAAAAGGTACTTAATTTGTAATGGTTTCTCATAGAATTTTTGCCTTGTATTTTTTAGATGGCTTCACCTATGAACGAGCTGCGATTGACGAATGGTTCCTGAGTGGAAAAATCACAAGTCCAATGACAAACTTACCCTTACCTGAGGCTTCTTATGTTCCCAATATTAAACTACGGTCACAAATATATAACTTGCTGTATGGAGAACCCTAATAGTAAGTATGTACCTGTAGGAATTTTGAGGAATTTGTAATGAAGATGAATCAAATAATCAGATAAACAATCAAACAAAATAATAGTAATAGTCACAATGTATCATAACCCATTATCATATATGTGGTATGGTAACTAAACTTGAAAGCAATATTAGTTCTATGAACATAAAATCTTTGACTGCCAACCAGTACTTTTTTACATTATAATTGTTAAAACTTTAAAGAACCTACTGTTAAACAGTCTTCAATGTCTGTATAATAGTATAATACAGATTCATTGCACAACAACCAAAAGGAACGCACAAAATGAACATTATACAGTTTGAAATAAAAGTCAATATTATGTATTGATCTTTTGATGAAGCTTTAAATATTAACTATAATGTTGTCTTTTTAAACACTGGAAAAGAAATATGAGTAATTTAAACAGTTCATAAAAACTTTTTTTTTTTTTTTTTTTTTTTTTTTTTTTTACGTAAGTATGTTGAATCTGTTCACTACATTTGCAGGATAACAGAGTATGAAACTGTTATAAGAGTACTCATATAAAAGACAATTCATATTTTTCTTCTCTTCAGTTCCTACATTTCCCAATTGGTTATACATTATTAATCCCCAATTTCAAATATTAAAGTTGTGCAAAAGATTACATTAATAAGTATTGGCTTAGCTATTTAAATATATTATAATAATTAAAATAAATATATAAAACACATTATTATATAGTGATGCTAAAAATTAATAACTACATAAAAACTAATTGATAGATTAATAGCATGAACTGTAAGAGTTGTTACGATTGAAAATAATTTTATCAAATGTTGTGAAGTCTTAAAACACTTAAAAGTGTATCTATTACACCTAATTTATTATTATTTTTTAATTTCAACGTTATTATTATTTTGCCTTACACAGTAAAATTTTCAACAAATACAATCTTATAAGAAGATTCTGCAATGCTAAAGGATTGGAAGTTAGTGTGAGCATGAGCATGCCTTTCTTCACACCGCCTTTCTCTACATTGGCTAGCGTTCTATCCTAGTAACATCTATTGACTCTTAAAATATATTGTATTTATTATTGCTGTTCAATAAGGAATGTTATTTTGTATAAGTAATATCATGTAATGTAATTTGCATTGCATATTTAAATTTTGCAAAAGATAGCATATTTGCTTGTGTATAAGAATATAAAAATGCTATTCATCTATCATTTACTTTGTTGAGAATATTCTCAACAAAATAATTCAATATAATAACCTAATATCTCTTAAATATATATATAAAAAAAATTAAATAATAAAAATTAAATATATTATTAAATAGGTAAATACATAATTAGGCTATGTATTGTAAAATTAATTGCCATATTAAAATAATAGCTACACAAAAATAGCTTGTGTATAAAGTTTTCAATGCATTTTACTCTTCAATCAAAATATATTATTATTGTTATACCTTATTGGAGTGCCAATGTACCTGACTTGAAATATGAGAACAGGTAAAATGCATTGATTTTATCAAATTTTTGCAAATATAGAAATCATATCTAATAAAAGCAATAATTCTTAATATAAAAATATATATTATATATAGAAGTAAAGTTTTGGGCATACCAACTTATACTGTATAGTGTTATATAGTGTCGGTTGTTTCTGCTAGGTATTTTGTTTTTATAGTTTAAACAATGTGTGCCAATTTGTCATTTTTGAAACTGTAAAAATCATTACTTTTAAAATATATAGATTCTCTAAAATAGATATTGAATTAAATATCCATGTTATCTTAAAATTGTAAAATATTATTTCTATGCTTATCATGAATTTTATAAAAGAGCTGGAGGGGAATAGGAAAACCAGCAACTGTGTGTTAACTTGGTGTTAACTGTGGCTAAATGATGTTCTGTAGGCGGAGAATTTTACTACCTATATTTTATTGTAAAGAATTAAACATCATATCAATATTCTATATTTGTGGGAAAAACAACAACAACAACGTGGTAGATATATAAATGTTAAAAACAAAATGCATGTAGAAAATTTAGAGCACTTAAAAATGAAAGTGTTTGAAATGCAAAGATTTTCTAATTGACAATTTACAGATTGTTGGGAAATGGAATCAAATTGCTAGTGTAAATGTATGCTAGTTTTTTTTTTTTTGTTTTTTTTTAATATTAGGCCTATTATTAATATTACTAATCAATAGGATAGAAATAGTACGAGAGAAACTAGAGCACTTTGTATTGAAAAGTAATGCAGAGCGAAATTCTCTAATTTTGATAGAATAATGGGAATGGGATTCAAATTAATTCACTAGTATTGTTACTAGGACGTTTTTTAATGAAAGAAATTAAAAGGATGGGGTTTCTGTGCAAAAATTAGCCATACGTACCACAAATATCGTCACGACCCAACTCTCGCGATCTGGCTGGACGCGTTTCGTCCATATCCGTTCCGAATTTTGTGCATTAATAAATCAATGCATAAAAAACATCGCGGGTCTCGGGACTCTTCAGCAGCCCACAGTAGTACAATATGCTCACCCATACCAAGCATCACCGCTATGGTACGTGTGGTTCATACTGCTCTCTGTGCGATAGTGAGAGAGGGCAGCAATGCCTGTTGAGCGGTGACCGCCCGCCCCCCTCTCCACATTCCCCAATATGAAGAAGCAAGCGGTCGGCCACGACCCTGCACGTCGTCACCTGCCGTGATACATACTTGTGTACATGGCAATTTTTGCACAGAGGGGAGGAAAAAGTAAAAGACGACAGAGGTTAGAGATAGAAATATAAAATGCAACCAAATGTTGCATTTTTTGTATGCACTTACGTAGCTTTCGCTCTGGCATATAACTCGAATAGAATGTGATTATTAGATAGATTATTAAATAGACGTTAAAAGGATGGGTTTTACTGCATCAATCAATATGATGTATGTACATACTAGTATCTCATGTCCTAACACACCAAAGGCTATACGTACGTTTTGGCTAATCATGTGTAAAAGCGTGCAGCCGCCTGCTTCCTCAGGCATGACCTGAAGGCATGAGTAAGTCTGATGCTGTTTTATAATGTTTTAAGTTTGATGTAATGTGAGAGGGTGAAATACTAGGAATATCTTATTTTATTGACACAATATCCCCATCCTTTAACATCTATTTTATGTAGCACTCATCTACGCTAGAGCATTTGGTCCCAAGTTCTAATTTATTACTTAGATTTGAGAATATTTGCATTTTATTAATTTTCAGTTCAACATGCTCTGTAATAATTATATTTGATTTAGAGTAATAATTTAATTTGTGTATTTTTGCTGGTTTTCCTATCCTTTCATTGTAATCAAATTCATGTTTAAATCTGATAGTTACTTTTCATTTACATGTTAAATGCATTTATTTATTATTGATAACATAAATTTTTATGGATGGGTTTGCTTAAAGCTTTTGACCATTTTTGCTATTAGTTTATGCAAAATGTGCTCTGAATATAGTTTACTATTACTATTATTGCACTATATTGAATTGCCTTAGCCATTAGGGAGTTGTTGAAACTGTTTTGGGGTATATATAATTATGTAGGTGTTTTCTAATAATAAGTGCAAAAAATAATTTGTAATGTATCTGCTGAAAAGTGATTCGCCTGTTTTAATTTAAAAATAGGTGGAATGTGTATGTGATATATTATGAATGTTTTAGTGTGTGAATTTTCCACTCTTATTAAATATAGTAGTGATATATGCTGCGCAAAAATCACTGAATTAATATTCTAAATTAAAATTAAGTATTCACTGTATTATATGCAATCAAGACAAAATTTATTAAGTAATGTGTAATGCATTGATTTGATAGTTTTTAAATTTATAGGCCACATAAAACAACATGTGCTTTTTAATGAATAAATTTGTATTTATTTATTGTAAATTTATTTGGGATCTTCTAAACTGATGACAATTTGTACCAGAATGCTAATGCAGCCCCACGAGAGAGCGTGAAAATACTATAAATTATGCAATTTGGGTGACTATTCATGTTTCTGATGTCAGAAACATGCAAAAAGTAGTAAAAAATGTTGTGCGGGTTGCATAAATTGAACTTTTCTGATCACTGCTACGGAGCTACAGTTGGGTTTTGAGACAAACTAAATAAGTTATTTATGTAAGTCCCATCAAGTGTTTTGTGATATAAATGCTTATGTTTTTTTCTGGTCTATTCCTTTAGGGGAGAAAAGAACTTCAAAAGTACAGTTCAAAAATAAATTGCATTGTTATTTTAATTATAAATTTTGTCTTGCACTGCACAGTGTATTTCTATATGTGATATATTAATATAATATATTTTACATCGATAACAAATGTTTTATCACATTAAAATATAACATGCGGGTTGATTATATGCGTTATATATAACTATAATTGTGAAAGGTACCTGATGTTTTGAATTGTATGCAAATGTTTACATATGATGATGAAGGCAATAAAAACCTATTAATCACATTCACATGTAATTTTTGTTACATCGCATTGTAAATTTTGTTATTGGCCAATTTTGTCATGATGAGTATAGAAAGCATTATGCATAATATGCACACATAATCTAGCACAATGTCTATCACCAGTCTTCCAATTCATCTAGGCTGCACTTTTTGGAGTCCAGAAAAACACCAGTTGTCACTTCTACAATATTATGTAAGCTTATTTATTTTTATTTATTTGTTTATGTTTTATTATTTTAGTAACAGGTGCCAGCCAGAGTGCCGCATTATCATATTTATGAACTTAAATGCTATAGCATACGGAGTTGGATTGGAGCGCATAATGTAAAGGACCAATGTCCCTTACATGTCTTCCGACTCCGTGTATAAATTTGTAGACAAGCATGATTCAAGCTTTTACACTCTTGCGCTGCGATTGGCAGCCAAAACTACATTACTAATACTGCTTCACAAAGGTTTAAGGTCTTGTTGTCACCTGAATGCAAGAATTCCGAGTGGTTGTCTCTGTTTACGCCATACATTATATCGTTTCTGACCTTTAGTCAGCCTTTCACAATAGTTCAAATAGCCCCCAAACGTATCGCAGTGTTCCCTAGAGAGGGAAATTTAAAACAGCGTGTCTAAAAAATCAGCCAAGAGTCGGGAGACATGTAAGGGACATTGGTAAAGGACTCAATTAGGTCCAGCATGCACCACAGTATATTAAACAGTAGGTTATCTCCTATACTGAGAATGTCAGATCAATGCGCGCTACAATTGCGACTGGGTGAAGACTGCAGAACTAGACGCGTAACGTTACTTCAAATGATGGCTTCTAGTTCTGCAGGCTTCACCCAGTCGCAATTATGGCACGCATTTGATCTGACATTCTCAGTATAGGAGATAATCTACTGTATAGCTACTGTGAGCATGCCATAGCTGTGCCGGAGCATGCACAAAGAACTTAATTCTTACTTTTTGGCGCTCTTCATAGCAGCCACTACAACAGGCTGAGCATCAGTAGATTTTTTTTTTTTTAAGTAGTTTATTGTATATTAGTAAATATACATACATATACATTATAGTTAATTATTTTAAGTTCATTTCTAATAAGACTGTAGAATTCCATGTGTAATTATATAAAAATAATGCATTTAAGAAGCTATTGAAAGAAGTAACCAAATTTAGTGATATTTTGTTGTGTTGCTTAAACTGGATATCATCTGTCTTTTAATAAAAATATTTTTGGAGAAATGGCTGCTGTAATTAAATTTGCTCGCCAATCT
This sequence comes from Ecdyonurus torrentis, assembly GCA_949318235.1. Classification (NCBI taxonomy): domain Eukaryota; kingdom Metazoa; phylum Arthropoda; class Insecta; order Ephemeroptera; family Heptageniidae; genus Ecdyonurus; species Ecdyonurus torrentis. The sequence continues at coordinate 36,667,653 of OX439129.1, read as the reverse complement.
GCATTCACTGTGCTTAAAAGAAATAATGTCATCCCAAGTTTATCATCAATTCAAGCCCGACATAATTCACAATATTACCCTATCAATGACAAAATATTTGGGCTCACTGAGGAACAACAGCAGGTAAGTTTGAAACTGAAACATTTTGCATGCCTATGTGTGCTATTGCTATATACATATACAATATACACATATTATGTATTTATTTTTTATTAATTTAACCTTGGTGAGCCCCCTTTTCTCATTTTAGATAATGCATCCTTGATGGCATTTTGAATTTCTGGGTGTAAACTTTTAACAATAATTACCACTCAACACACTGTAAAATGTATGAGTGTAATAGTGAATGTTTTTATTTTACAGCTTCGACAGACTGTATTTAACTTCTTCCAAAAGGAACTAGCCCCCAGAGCTGCTGACATTGACAAAACTAATAACTTCCCAGAGCTTCGGGTAAGTTTACTAGTTGACCTTATACTTATATTATTTACACTCATATCATTTTATTTATATCACTGTAAACTACATGTGTGATATAGTATGAATATGTATATCATTTTGTGTGTTTGCGTGCTTCATATCACATTGAAAAAAATATAACAAAATTGTTCATTTTTTTATGCTCTTTAGGAATTCTGGAAAAAGCTTGGAGATTTGGGTACTCTTGGAATAACAATATCTAGTAAATATGGAGGTTCCGAGGGCTCTTATTTGGACCACTGCATTATCATGGAAGAGTTTTCCAGAGCAGCAGGTGGAATTGCTCTGAGCTATGGAGCACACTCCAACTTATGTGTCAACCAAATCCATCGTAATGGAACTGAAGAGCAAAAAATGAAATATCTACCAAAGGTAAAATATTTCGGCACCTCGGTACAGTATAATATAAAGTTTGAATCCATCGGAAATGGGACAAAAAAACGTTTGATTTTTAGTTGTGCAGCGGTGAGCATGTTGGTGCCCTTGCCATGTCTGAAGCTGGCTCAGGATCTGATGTGGTGTCCATGAAACTAAAAGCTGAGAAGAAAGGAGATTACTATGTGTTGAATGGAAATAAGTTCTGGATTACTAATGGACCCGATGCTGATGTATTAGTGGTAAGATACTTTAGAAGGGAGAACAAAGAGGAAAGGGGGGGGGGGAAGGAGAAACTACACAATCTTATCTTGTCATAGAAAAATTCATATTGGTACCGACAGGAATTGAATAACCTGCACAACAATAGAACGAAAAGCAACACTGTATGCCCGTTCTACTGTCTGTTATTTCAGCGCTCTGTTCCCCTCATACCTGTTATCTGTAATATCAAACACATCCTGTCTTATTTCTTGACCAAGTCGACGCTCACCACGTTTAGTAAACAACCAAAAACTTGATCTCTATAATAAATACATATTGACTGATGTTACAATGTTTGCAACATATTTATGGAATAAAATGGTAAATTTTGTTATAATATTATATATTTTGACATAATATAAATATTGTGGTTATTAGGGAAATAAAAAGACACGTGAAGCATTATAATATTATGATTTCTGATATAACTAAATTTTATTTAGCATTGTCTTATAATTAAAGTAGTATAATTTAAACTTTTGTTTTACGTGTTTAAAAATAAATTTGACATATATATATATATATATATATATATTTATCACAAAATAATCACTAAAATCGATGGTATAGTATTTTTTTTTTTTTTTTTTTTAAGAAAGTGCAAGTGTATCTTATCTTCTAAAATTGCAACCTAAAAAAATATACCATGAATACGAGTTACAAATTCTTCTCGCGATGTAATGATAATAACTTGAACAGCATTCTACTTCTAGTAGCGAGTGTGTCCTGCATTAGCTGCAACAACACATCGCAATTTAGGTATACAATTTATAACACTACATAAAGACTATGAAATATTTCAATTGCATTATTACATTTAATTCAAAATAATTTTAATATCCAGAGATTTATTAGTTCATTTGATTCACTAACTATTGTTTAAAATTATTTCATTGTGTATATTTTTTTATCGTAATATTTTATTTATATAACTTTTAAAATATTTTATTTTTTGAATAATATTCAGATAGAAAGAACAAAATTGTCAACAAAATATATCACATACAGCATGCATCAAGTCTGGTGAGATATTTTACCTAAAAGAGATGAGGAGAAGTAGAGGAGGGGACTTTTATTTTTCTTAGAAATAGCTATGTTGCCGTTTTTTTCATATTCCCATAAGGATAATGTATTGCAGGTTATTCAATTCCTGTCGGTACATATTGTCGGGTTAGAGCACAAACCGTGTATCTACAAAAGCAACAACGTTCAAAACACAGGCTCGGACTGGCCATAAGAGTAAGTCCGCGATAGCAGACGTCCCCCCCCCCTTCCCGTTTGGAGGTGGTTAAGAACCAAAAGGGGGCGTAACCACGGCGTTACGCCCCCTTTTGTGGCTCCTTGAGAGGGTGTTACACCCATTTTGTGGACGAGGCCCCTTGAGTGCCAGTCCGACCCTGTCAAAACAACATACAAAAAGATAAAGAGTTTTGACTATGCTGCTTTTGTAGTTACACGGTTTGTGCTCTAACCTGGTGATGACTTGTAAATCAAAGATAAGAAAATATTTTAATAATTATGGCACATTATATATGGAAATTTATATTTGAGTTTTATTATTACTTTTCATAAGACATCCTTTAAGCATTAAGCTACAAATTTTCTTTCTTGGTTTCGTGTTAACTACTGTCTTCATCAAAGGTTTTTCAACATTAAGTAATTGTAAGCTATATAAATATGTTTTTTCTAGGTTTATGCAAGAACAGATCCCACTGCATCCAAACCTCAACATGGAATTTCTACATTTATTGTTGAGAAGGGAATGCAAGGATTCAGTACTGGACCTAAACTTGATAAGCTAGGAATTCGTGGCTCCAGCACAGGAGAACTCATCTTTGAAGACTGCAAAGTCCCAGGTATAAAACATTATTAATAGCATTTATAAAGTAACATAGGGCCCTTGCTGGTTTCTATAGTACAGTTTCAGACAAATGAAAGGTAACAATTTAAACATAGTGCTATTTTGCGCTCCTCAAATTTTATGTGGAAACGATATTGTTGTGTCATATTCTCGTGTTTTGATGCGCGGTCAGGTATAGCATTATCTACCAGGTGAGCTGCTTTAGCCAGCAAGCCAAACATGCCTCGTGATACACATGAATATGACGTAATAATATAGTTTTCACACAAGCTTGAGGCGCGAAAAAAGCAGCAATTTTAAACGGTTACCTTTCATTTGTCTGAAACTGTACATATTGTTTCCTTATTTAATTTATTTTATCAAGCCGCACTTTTATTTTCTTTCATTTATCTAATATAAAAATCCTATTAGTGTTCTAATTTTTACCTTGTTTATTTTGTAGCATGAAGTGATTGAATGTTGTATTAAATTTAATTTCAGCTGCAAATATGCTTGGTGGTATAAACAAAGGCATCTATGTATTATTCAGTGGATTAGATTTGGAAAGATTGGTACTTGCTGCTGGTCCTGTTGGTATCATGCAAGCTTGTTGTGATACAGCATTTCAATATGTACATCAACGGAAACAGTTCGGTCAAAGCATTGGTGAATTTCAACTGATGCAAGGTAAAATTGCTGATATGAGTACTGCTCTTGCTGCGTCTCGTTCATATCTCTACAGTGTGGCCAGAGCTGTTGACCAAGGCAGTGTCAGTCGTAAAGACTGTGCTTCTGTCATTTTATATGCTGCAGAGATGGCCACTAAGGTATCTCTAGATGCCATTCAATGTCTAGGTAAGTTTACATAATTTTTATTTAAATTTTGTATGATTCGTATGTTAAAATAATAATAATAATAGAAAAAATTAAGAGATATATTAGTGCACTCGTCTACTCTAGAACATTTGACCCCTTTTATCAATTAAATATATAAATGATAGAATCTTTGTGTTTTATTAATTTTTAATTCAACTTGCTCTAATCTCTGTCCTTTTTTCTAGTATTAATTTTATTTTTTAAATTTTAACATCATAAATCAACTGCCATGTTTTTTTCCTTGTTTTTATTTTTTTACCATTTAACCCCTAATTTAATTTATATTATTGTTTTTACAAAGATTTTGATAGTTTTTAATTATGTTCTCTTGTTTATTACCTAAAAGGTGGAAATGGTTACATCAATGACTACCCTACTGGTCGCTATCTCAGAGATGCAAAACTGTATGAGATTGGAGCCGGTACGAGTGAAGTTCGCCGTCTTGTCATTGGACGTGCCATTAATGAACTATATTCCTAAAAAGTTATGAAATCATGTGCCAATTTAATACAACAAAACCTTTATGAGAGCTCAATAAGCTAAGTTTTATTCTTATATAAATATATTTAACTTTTTTTTTTTTCCTGCTAGGAAATAATATACATATTTTTCTATTTTTGCTTGCACATTTTTTAGACTGCAAATCTATGAAAATCTATGATAAGTACAAATCTAAAATATATTATACTTGTGTACATCTATGAGGTGTGTATAAAACAATATTTGATAGCTACCTCAAATGCCGAGGCCTGGATTAGATTTTCATTTAAATTTTACTTCTTGTAAAAGATAAGAAAACAGTTTCTAGAAATTGCTCCTTGTTTTGATGAAATATGTTTTTCTCATTTTTGCTCTATTGTTATAGAAAGATTTGTTTTGTAAACAAAATATCCTTGCCTGCAAGCTCTATAATTATTATGTTATGTACAGACTCGGGTTTATTGAACTGTAATCATTATTATCAAAATAAAACATGTTACTATAATGCTGTTAAAGAATATAGAAAATAAAATTGATATTTTTGTAAAACTAAAATAGGTTTTTTCTTTCTTTTTTTTACATATCATGAAACAATCACCAAAGTGATTGCTAAAAAAAAAAAATAATTAAAAAAAATCTTCCTTTAAATAAAGGGAAGGCTATAAAAAAATATGACACTATTTTGGGGATTTTATAATTTTATTTACACTGTTTGGATGAAACAAACAAGTAGGTAATATACACAGATAAATTATTATTTTCTTTTTTATACAAATCAGCCCGAACCATTTGATTCATCGTGCAGCTACATTTTGATTTATTATATTATATAATATATTACAAACAGTATTTTATAATTCATTATTTCTTATAATTTTAACTTAAAAGTAAACCTTTGACTCAAGAACTCTGTTATTAATATTTTAAATTACTTTCACTTAAAATAAGTTTCCTCTATATATATTTTATTTTTTTCATACAAGAAAAAAGATATTATAATAATTGTAAACTATTACAATAATTTCAAGAAAACAATTATTTTTTTAAAAAATATATATATTATATTGCTTTTTGTGCAGATCTTAAAGATGGTATATTATCTGCATTAAGTTTAATTTTTTTATCTCTTTTTGCACCTGCAAATTGATAAAATAAAATTCGTCAAATTGTACACATAAATTCTTTTATGTTAAAATTCGCTTTCACCTAATACTTCATTCATGAGACGTCTGAAAGAGTGGCTCTGATGGATCTTCTCATCTCCCAATTGGCTTACCTGAAATTATTACACAAGCATAAAAATAAATTATTTTAATTCCAGTTTAAGACAGAAGCTTACCTATAAATATATAGGCCTACTATAACTAATATTTAAAGGCGTAGAACACCTTGGACAAAAAAGTTGCGTAATATCCTAAAAAACTGAAAATCAACGTTGATTTGGCCGAAGTCATTGATTTCTAATTTATTTTCCATTTACAAAATGCTGCTGGCGGTCACTGACGTCACATCTTGCCTGGTCCACGCGCGCGTAAACCGGGCGAGCTGTGACGTCAGTGACCGCCAGTGTCATTTTGTGAATGGAAAATAAATTAGAAATCAATGCTTCCGGCCAAATCAACGTTGCTTTTAAGGTTTGTTAGGATATTACGCAACTTTTTTATTCAAGGTGTTCTACGCCTTTAAACTATTATTTTATTGTTATTTAATTTCTGCTGTTTAAGTTGTAAAATCATTTTGATAATCTCGGAAATTTTTTAGCTACGTTAGATTTATTTTATTTTGATTGTATTCCTTTTTTTTTTTTTTTTTTTTTTTTTTTTTTTTTTTCAATATTGCATGCAATGAATTACAAGAAATTTATTTCTTAAATAATTATAATGAAACGGAGTATAAGTTAGTAAAAATTTTCTTACATAGTTTGGCTGTGGAGAACGTGATGGCTGGGGCTGAAACCAAATGCAGAGAAAAATGTATATTTTATATTATTAAATTACAAAAAAGTTTAAAATTTCAATACAAGTAAAATTACTTTTTGTGCATGAGGCTTACATGAATGTGTTAATTAGAATTATATGCTAAGATAAATATATTTATATAATCTTTTAAGTATATAATTCTAACTATCTTAATTTATAAATAAATTATTATTATAAGTATTAAATTATTATTTGTATAATAAATTTTTCTATAATGATAATATCAATAATAATTTTTTTTTATTTGGATTTTTAAATGAGAACAAAGAAAATTCAATGTTTATATTATCAAAACGCGTCTTTACCCTTTTTTGCATCTGGTTGAGTGCTGGCTGGACGTGTTTCTGTGGTGTGAAGACTTTGGGTTGAATTGGCTCAGGTACCTCCATCATAACACCTCCAAGTTCATCCTGCAGTGCCTTGAAGGTCTCTGATTTGGCTGGGTCGTAGTACAGTGTCTTTTTACCCTTGTAGCTATTGAGGGGGTGACGGAGCGGTGCGCGGGCCAACACGTATGGGACAGATAAGAGAGAGAAAGAGAGCGCGGTGGCGCGTGCCAAGGGTTAGAGGAAATCAAGTGCCAAATATATTTGATATAATATCAAAGTTAATAGAGGCAAAAATTGTTAAAAATCTATGGATGCAGACAGGCAAAGGGGTCGTGGGTTAAACACATGCAAACGTGCAAAACTAAAAATGACGAGGAGGAGGAAATTGTTTTTTAGGGGGAGGTTGTTGTTGGAGTTGCTGTTTTTGTTTGAGGAAGGATAAATCAATGAAAATACTAATATTAGGAGTGCAGTAAAGTTCTTTTAAGCACTAAGGCTAATCTCAATTATATAATAATTATATTATTATTGATTACAGAGAAGTCGTATTTATATGCATTAATTATTCTAAGAAATAATATTCCATAAAATAATTATTTAAAACTAAAAATAAATTTAAAACTTACGTTTTAAAATATTATCTTTTGTTTTTACAATTAAAAAATATAAGCAAATAGGCTGTATATTTACTATAAGCATCATAAAAAAACGCAATCATTATTTTTAACAAAAATTTTATAAAGCAGAATATTGGTTGATTATATGCGCAATTCAAAGTTTTAATGTCTACTTAAAATACTAAATTAGTAACAGCCTATATGTACAGTAAAGAATACAGAAGTAAATTGACTTTCAAACTAACATCTTATTGGAGCAAAATTTTCAAAACTAATAGTTAGTTGACTGCCATGTATATATATTTTTTATGTTTATGCTTTTTATTATTATATTATATATATATATATATATATATATATATATATATATATATATATATATATATATATATATGATTCTGAGTTTTATGAAATGGGAGAGGGCATTCAAAAATGAAAATATGTCAAATTCAAATGCAAAACTGGATTGAAATCTAAAAGCAGTCAAAACGAGCTTGCAATGAGGTTTGTGGTTCATAGTCAAATTTTTCAATGCAAGAGACAGAACATTTTGCACCAAAAGCTTTCTAAAACTTAAGAGTTCACTAAAATTTTTTTTGCTTAAAAACGGAGACTTTCTTATCTAAAGTAATAATAAAATAAATCAAGAAAAAATAAATGATAATTTAGAAGATCATTTAAATATAAAACTATATATTATGTAGGATTTGCTTCATAAGAAGATATTTAATAATAGATAAGATAGACTCCGTTTGACATATGAACTGAATTAAAAATATATAATGACTGTGAAAATCTAAAACAGGCAATAGATGCAATTCATAATAGATATGTAGAAGGTGAATGTAGAGAGATTTATCTGCATAATTTATTTAATCGTATAGATTATTCAGATTTAAATTCACAAAAGTTCAGAAAAAAGTAGTATAATAGTATAGTAATATAAAAATAAAAACTTCAATTAAATACCGAGTTCTTCAAATTTTTGGATCAGTCGAAAAATAAAATCATTTTGCAACAGTATATACTGTATAAATAATAAATATATAAGAAAATAATTATCAATTGATTTTATACATTAAAAAAAAGTTTAAAAAAAGGATATTAAGATTAATATTTATTTATTCTTTATTTTATAACTTTTTCCAAACTTTTGCTTATTGTATTTTAAAATAGTGTGTGGAAGTATAGTGTATTTAAATTTTTAAAAGAAAAATAAATTATAAATATAGAAAAATGCTGTTATTATACTTTTTGTGTGAATGTACTTTACGTTTGTTATATAATACTTAATTATTATTATTACGAACGAATCATTACATCAAATTACGTTTCAAATAAATTCAAGCAATATACGTGTCATATTTTGTACGATTGCTTGGAGTGACAAAGTAACTTGCCTGGTTAAAGTTCCTGTTCTTCGTGTTGGTGTAGGAAGTGTGCCAAATCTTACTCGTAAGTCGCGCCTGCTTTATAGATATAATAACGTACGCGAGTGTCAGAATAATTAAAATAATTTTTATACTGTATATTATGTAATATTATGTTTATAATGTTATATTCTCAGTAAAAATGTCTATATAAATTCGAATGCTTCTAAAGTATTTTTTTCCCCCTATATATATATATTTTTTTTTCTCCCTTCTTTTTCGCAATTTTAATGATTATGATCATGATGAAAGCAATCATAAAAAGAAAGCATTGCTTAAATGTAAAATATACTTACGGAGTGACACCAGCTTGACCTGATTGTGCCTGCACTGATTCAGTTATATTTTGCTCCGAGTATAAACCAATTGGTGAGTTGAATTGATGAATCATCTGAAAAATTAAATTCATATTAATATATATACTATTTTAAAATAAACTATCTATATTTTTAATACAATAAATAAAACAATTACTAACAAATCTCAATATTATATTGAAATTACATTTGAAATTGCTGTTTGATCTTTATAATTTGGTTTTTATATGTATAAAATTAATTTTGTTAATAATACGTAACAAAAATAAACAAAAGTAAAAATGAGGAAGGTGAATTGAATTTTTTTTTTTTTGAGTTTATGATATTTTTGGAAAGAGCTTTAACAATTTTTGAGGCGTTATTTTTTCTTAGGACGATTGGAGCATGCAAAGTATTTTTAATTAATTTTTTTTAAATCGGCCTAGAAAGCCTATGACGTCATTAGCCCACTTTTTTCTCGGCAAATACTAATCGTTTGAGGTTCAGTAACCAGTTTAATGAAATAATTAAGCTCGTCCCACAGGATTTCAAAAAACTGGCTACTGAACCTTCTACGATCAATACTTTCTGAAATAAATGCCCGATTGATGATGTCACAGGCATTTTAGGTCGATTTTCAAAAATGAATTAAAAATACTTCCCATGCTCCAATCGTTCTAAGAAAAAATATCGCCTCAAAATTTTTTAACGTTCTTTTCAAAAATGTCATAAAAAGTGGGGGTTAAAAAGAATTCACCTCCCTCATTATATATATATTTTTACTATAGACATTTATTTTCATGCTCCAAATAAAGTATTGTAGTGAAAATGGTTATAACTGAATTAATTTGTAGAAATCAACATTACTGTACGTGTTTTGTTTTTTAGCCGAAGTATATCCGGTTTGAGTAAAGTTTTATGATTTGGTATCGTATCAATGTAGTTTTAATAAAATAAAAATATCACAACCTGATTAAAAGTAAATAGAACAACAGAATATTAATATGATAACTGGAACACAACAAAATTTGTCACTCGTTGCTGTAAGAAGGGTAAAAATATAAAAATCATCAGTATTTAAAAAGAAAAAAAATCTTGAAAGAAAACTTATATAAAAGTGCTTAATGATATTAGACCCTTATTGCATTTAACAAAAATGAAAGAAAAAAGTGGGTCTATAGTTGTAAAAAAGTTAATCTTAAAGAAAAAAAAATGAAGTTAGCTTTCAAGATTGTTTCATTAGTTTTTGTTACAATGGCAGGAGGAAAACAACAGGTTACAAAACGTCGTGGCAAAAATCTGCATACTACCTTCTTATTTGCTGCGTCAGGACCAGCTACACGCTCCAACACCGTATCAGCCACCTAATTAGCCATGTTTTATGTTAATGATTAACATAAAATGATTTGCTTTATGGTCTAAGAATACTATATATCCGATTACATGATTAGGTGATACGTTTATAAAAATTAATTTGCATTTTATTTTTTTCAGATATGCGTAATTAAAAGAACTGATATTTTATAATGGTTATGTCCTCTCTACGATTTTTAGATCATATAAATGTATAGTAAGTAATTTTGTATGATCTAACGTATTGAAATTTATAAATTTAGTGTTGTGCGTTGGTAATAAAATCGTAATAAATGAAAACATTTTTAAAGACAAAAATAGGTATGAAGCAATATGTATTTGCGTTTAAATGGTTATGAAAGAAATTGGTGAATAGGATTGATATTTAAGCGCCTGAATATCTGCAACCATTTAGAGCTTGCATGTAAAAGCAATGGTAGTGGTTTGCAGAAAACTTACTTTCTGTTTCATAAGGACTTCGCCGTGGGGATCAAAGTGGTGTGGAGCAGCTCGGACTGCAGGGTTCGGGTGGTGTCTCATGTATGACGTGATTGGCACCTCACGTTTCGTCTTAGCACCAGGTAGCACCAAAGGTGTGGTGCGGTAAGGCTGAAATCATTGAATTTGTTGCTCGTGATAATTATTGACTTCATTTTTTGTGTGATTTTTTTTATTGTTATTTTATTATTAATTATTATTATATAAAAAAATACTCTGCATTTTTTTTGGCAATATTTGTATTTTATGTTGAGTATTGCAATGACGTATAGCGTGAAAAATAATGTTAGAAGTTCATCGAAGCATTAAAAAAAATAGAAAAAGAAAAAGAAGAAGTGAAATAGAAAAAAAATCAAGATTACGTCGAGAACGAGGAAGACACTCTCATAAGCGGGACGTTTCGTGGTTCTATTTCTGGTAAAAAGGAGGACTAGCGGGGAAATAGCGAAACCAACGAGATTTTAAGGGGGGTTTTATGCCCACATAGTCGGCGAGAGCTATAGAGTTACGGCAGCCCTTCCATGGCGCCAAACACCCCACCAGCTGGAATCCCACACCTGATCTCTAGCAGATTTTTATCTTTCTCTCTCTAAACACTTCACGCCTTGCCCACACACTACACACACATATATTGTCTATAACATTATGTAAATGAATGTGCAGCACAACGTAAGCTATGGTAGACCTTTTTCTCTCTATAATATAAACTGTAACAAAATTTATAAGTTAGCGTTAAAATAATGATTATTTTTTTATCTGCCAAGTTTAGCTTTAGCCAAATATTTCACACCCATGTTGTAAAATTTTATGTATTTTTTTCTACTGCATTAGAGAATTATACAATATCTCAAGAAATAAAAATCAAAGCAAAATTAAATATCATTACGTTATTATATATATGCAATATGTGTAGTGTATGAATGTTTAGAATTCGTAAAAACATTTTATCCAGATGACTTTGAAGTTTCTGCGTTACGTCAAAGTTGTCATGGGGTTAAAATCGCGTAAAAAACATTGACATTATAGTAGAGATAGGTAATTACCGTAAAGCATTTCTGTAAAATCACGGTTTAATTAATCTCCGGCAATTTCATAGTTTAAATTTATAATTTTTGAAGCTTTCAACTTTTTGGCAGTAACTAAAAATTGTTAAATATAAATAAATACTGCAATAGATTTACGATTTATTTTGAGTGACAACAAAACTTCATCTATACACATTATATTATATATTATATTTGTTAGTTTTAACCACAAAGCAAATATTTATAAACGATTTATGAATACATACTGACGATCTATAAGATTTAAATCACAAAGTGAAAACTAAATCATCAATGAGATCAAGTATAATTAGCGTTGGCATAACGATAGCGTGAGGAAATCAAGATTTATTTTTATTGAATGACACGTGAAAGGAAGTAACGTGTGACATCCGCAAAGATCTTATAGCTCGTATTTGGCACTCTTATAAAACACATGTTTCTTTCGTGTCTTTGTCACCAATGTTATTAAAACATGCTACACGTAAAAAATATCACCACAAAAGCAATAGCATGATATTATTTATGGTAATATACTGCGCATGAAAACAGTATAGAAATTAATAAATTTATATATTAGAAGATATCAAAATAAAACATTTTACACTTAAGTTTATGTTTGTTTATATAAAAGAAAGTGAAACGTATTCAATTTGATATAACAATTTAAGTAGTCTAAATTACAATTTTATGTTTTATTATACTGGTAAATATTCATTAAGAAGAACAAGAAGGGCTTTCATCTTTAAAATTATAAATTTTTACACTTATTCTCTGTACAGTAAAATGGTTGTAAATGAACTCAAAAATCATTAGAGAAATTTGATGCCACAGGAATGCCAAATCTTATGAACTCTTGTCACATGCCATTCAAAAGTAATTTTGTTTCACGTCCCTAATTATATACTATACTGACTGCCGACAAGATACAAGACGTCCATCGTTGTGTGCCAAAGATATAACAAACAAATAGATCACATTGAATTGGGAGGATAAAATAAGACAATAGTTTAGCAATACTTTTTGTGAGCTATATTTTCTTAATGAAAAATGAAATGTTAAGGCTAAAATTAAATTATATGTGACATAAATATTCATAGATTATTTAACACTTTTTAATTTTTTATAGCTTGGACACTGATAAAAAAAAACGCGTGAAAATATAGAAAAAATTTTAATTTACCCTAAATTCATATAATTTTGTCCTATACTTAACATTCATAAAAAAATATTCATTACAATCTAACTCAACATATTTCATTTTCATTGTAAGATTTTGTTCTTACCCATAATAATGGTTGTTCTGCTTCATTAATGTCGTGATTATGATGATTATTATTAATAATTCCATAATGTGGACCACTCGAGTGTCTTCTTGTTAAACCAGCCATTTTTTTTTCGGTATATGGCTTTTTGTATGTATATGTGATGCTTTTAATATTTTAGTGCGCGACTGTGAAAGTTAGCTAGATAGATCAGACTGGCCACTTTGCTAGCCACTCTCTTCTGCTGGAGCTTTATGCCCGCCTGCTTCGAGTTTCGCTATCCTCCTAACTCCCCTTCAAAACTTCTTATGTTTGCAAGCACAGCACCAAAAATAACTGCGCATCTCTCATGAGGACAAGATTCTTTTAAAAAACTAACTCAGCCTATATAGCTTAAAGAGTTTTCTCTTGCTTGCACAATATCTTAACTAAAGCCAAAAATTATATATTTTATTGCATAAGTGCATTAAAAATTTACTTTAATATAAAATTAATGTTTATATGATGAAATTTTTTTAAGTTCCATAATTAAATTACATTTGTAACAAGTATAAGTGGTTGTGTCAAAACTTTTCATATGTTCTTTGTTGTTACGCATAAGTACTGTTTTAGAGAGCCTGTCATGAAACTTGTTATACTTGCACTTTCATCTTTTTATTTCTCGCATCCTTTGTAATTTTACTTGAGAAATAAAGCACAAACTCACTTTGATTTATTATGGGGTTGCAGACTTTTAAATAAATATTTATACCTGACAGTTTAAATTCATTGAGAGCTACTTTTTCTGTTCACTCATTATACTACTTTTATTTTATAATTATTTTTATTTGTAGCAAAAAATAATTTAACATTAACAGACATATATGCTTTAACGTCTTCATCTTTCATAAACAAAATATATTTCTACTTCTTAAACAACAGGTTGTTTAGTTTTGAACTCTTATTATAAAATAATTTAGCATACACAACACAGGTAATGTTTAAATAATGTAATTATAGAATATTATTTTTATCTAAGTGATATAAAATGATGCCAAAAATGAAATTAAATTTATTTTTGTAATATTTGTTTTTGTTTCTTTGATTATTATTTTTAGTTTGCTTTATGTTGATTACTCGAGACAAAATTACTACAGTGACCCATTTTTCATAGGAAACGATCACACGCAATATGTTGTAAAACATAAAATAAAAAGTCGGTCGCCACTCTGCTATGGTGCTATGGAAACGTTATTTATCAAAGAAATCTAAATTCATACATTTTATAATAATGCAAAAATCTTGTACGGTATTTTTAAATTGACGAGTATATCATTTCTTTTTTCTGTATAGTTTTTTTAACTTGCAAATGTTGCAAAAATAGATACTTAGTTTATGAGAGTTAGACGGTGCCAATTTAAAAGGTTGTTGACTTTTTGAAATGTGAAAAAAAAAAAAAAAAAAAAAATGCTTCTGACATTAAATGAAAAAGAAGTGACAAATATTTTCCCTGATATTAATAATCAATCTTGCTTGGTCCCACTCCTACACTTTGAATGTAATAATTAGTTGATTAAGAAGAATAAAATAGTTGAACAACCCATTTTATTTTGGCAACATCCCATGTCATTAAAATATATTACAACTTCTTACAAAATATGACATAACTTTCAACATACTATGTTGTATGAGATTCTTAGTAAAATAAAAGTAATTGTGATTTTTAAATTTTTCCTGATTTAACATACTTTAAGCGTTATTATTATTTTTTTTAATGCAACACTTCTTCCTTAATATATTATAAAACTTTCACCGAAAACAGATGACGATTCACTGTACATTAGAAATAAAAGGTTTCCTTAGAAGCTATGCGGAAATTTTAAAGTTTTGCGAATTTGCTATAATAAGCAGCAATTTATTATAATCTTATTTTTATTATTATTAATTGTTTTTATTGTTTCATATTTAATCATCCCTATACTAATAATTTTGTCATAACACATTTTGATTTCACATTTTTTCTTTCTTTCTGTAAAAAAATCATTTTCAAATATTTAAATCATAGTTTTAAAATTATTATTGTTAACTGGAATTCAGTAAAATTATATTTAACAATTATTTTTTGGATTTAAGTGCATTTTTGTTCTAAATTTTCAGCATGCACATTGTGATATAACACAACTAACAGTCGCTTTATTTAATAATAATATTGAAATTTATTGAGCTTTTTGAAGGTTGAAAAATAGTAGGTATAATGTTTGAATCAAATTTATATGTCAAATAAAATAATATTAAATAAAATAATATTTTGATAATGGATTCATGATTTTATATTTAAAAGTAGCTATATACTTTTGAAGAACTTTGTGTGTATTTAATATATTGTAACATCGTAATGAAGTACAAGTAACAAAAATTACAAAAACCAATATCTTGTATACGAGTGTACCTGGTGGGCATATAGTGAGTTAGAGAAGGAGAGAGATAGAAAGAAAGATCTAGGATGAAGGCGTGTCAAGAGCGGTCTGATGAATTGGCATTATTCCAGAGGGTACACTCAAGTGTATTCTGGTATACCCTTTGGCACCCACGCACAATCACAACCATGCGGCAAAGTAAAGAATATAAGCAACTTTCTTCCAAGGCGATGTATTTCACACTTACTAGGCCATCTTCTGGCTTCTTAACGTATCACTAACTCACGCCATCGCTAACCCATTATGACACTTTTTTTATTATTATTATTATTCATTATAAAAATATTATGAAAGTATTATTAAAAGTTTCATAATAAATATGTCAGTCATCAAATTAGATAATGAAGGTTATTAATGTTACGTTGTTGACACAATTAAAATAACGTCATCAATTTGATTCACAAGTCACGTGGTTAATGAGTGTCAACATTTTTAGTCACACTGACTCAACTGTTGTAAACAACACTTTTTTTTATTATCCTTGAATCACAGTTAAAGAAAGTTAATATTATAATGCAAAATATAAAAAGAGCTTGAAAACCTGAATTATACACAAAGCGGCTAGAGAAGAATTTTTATCCTAGCTGTATAGGCAACAAGTTTGTTATATCGGAGCAACTGGTTGCATGTATTACAGGGGCTATATTAAAAATGTCGGCAATTAATGCAAAAATTTCGCTGTAAGTAATATAAATAACAATTTATGCGTCCAATTGCTTCTAGTATGTTATAATTGTTTAATTTATTGCTTATACTGATTTTATTAAAAATAAATCAGATAAAAAAGGAAATGAGAAAAAATAAACGTATACTTTTTTTTTGTACGCGTTTTGTCAAAAAGTAAAATAAATAAAATTTTCAGTGTTATTTAATTATTGAGTAAAATTAAGTAAAATCTTGTTTTCCATTAGAAAAAATATTGTTTAGACGTTTCATTAAGCTGGTGTAAAAAAATTAATAACATAAATAATAATTATAACAGAAGAAATTTTACTAAATTTCAAAGGGAAAATAAGTATCAAATTATTGATCGTCCTTAGAACTTTGAACTATTGAAGTTCTTATACAAAACACAAGCATTTATCATTCCCATTCCAAGCAAGATATAAAATTGTTATTGAGCGGTGGGGTGTATAGAGTTCTTACCTGCTGATCAATACATTCTGGTGAGTCGATGTACTCGTGGTGTGGGTTTGGAGTGAGAGGACGACGAGGCTGCCCGTCCAGAGGAGTGAATCCTGGCAGTGGTGGCGGGAACACAGTCACTGGAAGATTCTGCATAGGACTCAGCAGTGTCTGCAATAACGTAACAAAATATAATTATGTTCAATAACTGCGAGTAATATTTTCAACTTTAAAAGTTGTTAAATACATTATATATATATATCTATAACGTACATGCTGCCCAAAAACAATTTTTAGTCCAATTTCATCCTGTATGTATAATTTTACTACTTGTGAAAGTTTTTATGTTCACACTAATTTTTATCAATACATCTAAATCAAAACTAACATTTTTTCAATATTTTAATATAAAAAGAAGTAAAACTTGATTTACAGTGCGTATGATATTATCTTTTTTTACATCCAAATACATCATATTGGTTTATGTGACCTTTAAATAGCTATGCTATACCGTAACTCAGTATATGTATGAAGATCAACACTCAGTTATGTTATAATTTTCAAAACTGATTGACTCAATTATAAAATTTAAGCAACAAACATCTTGATCAGTACTTGGATGTGAATATAGGTATTTTTAAAACCATTTCTTAAATATACGTTAATTTTTTTAATGATAATGATAACTTTTTTTTTTTTTTTTTTTTTGACACATTAAGAGTAATCAGGACGAGCAAATAATTTTTTTGTATATTATGTCATTCTTTTTATTCCATTAAAAACCACTTTTAACACTATTATACAGATGTAAGATGAAAATATTTTAATGAAAAAAGTATTTAAAAAAAATATCTGAGGCATTTTTTTATTTAATGACATTGAGTTACCACCACTGTGTGTAATTGAATAGTATAATACGTATTTTTGTTTTAGTATGCCATTGTTTTCATTTATTGTCCATTATTATCTCATTTAATGGAAATTACTATTCATCAGTGGTTTTCTACTTTAATATATGACTCGTGAGCTTTTTCCATTCAAGTCAAAACGTATATCTGATGTTTATAATAGCAGTGTGTACTGCTTTTTTTCCCTTCTTTTTCATGGGAAAATTAAAAATGTATGTTATTCAAATATCAAAGACAGTGATGATTTAATATTCTCTTCAACAAACCTGACTCTGTAATGAATACCAATAAATAAATAACTTAATGCAAATATAAATTAATATTTTATTTTTATTTTGGAATGAGAATAATTTGAAACCTAAAAATAAAACCTTAACTTGATCCTATCAGATATTCATGTGTAATATTAATGAGAAGCCACTTTTTTTTCTTTTTAATATTACCTTCGAGTAGTGATCATTATTAGGCAGATGTGAGTTGATAGCATTAGGCGAGAGCATTGCATTGAGACTATTTGGTCCACGAGCTGGTAGTATTGGGCTATGTGTTATAAATTCTGGCAACGAGGGTGCTTCCGTCTGAACTTGCAGTGGAGCATAATTAGGCGCTTGCATTGGGAATTGAACCGGAGCCGGAGCTGGAGCAGAGGGGGCAGGAGCTGGAGGGTTCACTCGTGGAACTGCGTTAGCTGCGGCAAATGGAGTAGCTACTCCACCAGTCACTGGTGGCTTAGAAAGGTTAGCTAAGATAGCAGTTGGAAGTGGAGGTGACGTGGGAGCTGAAGCTGATTTTGCAGCTCCGCCTCTGAAAAATATAAAATACAAACAATAAAAAAACATTGTATTTTGTATTCAAAATTATATTTATATAAACACAGAAAAATTATTCAATATCAATTAAATCTAAGACAGAAAAGTAATAAGAATATGTGATTAATAGATATTAAATCAAATTTTATTGCACTTATTGACATGTCTAACGTAAGTATTGCAATACTTATTGTTAGGATGATACTTAGGATACTTTGCTTTGTTTTGCTTTATTTATTTATTTTGTTTTGCGTGTAGGAAAATAGTTTTTTAATGCAACATTTACAATCCTAAAATGTCAACACTTTGCTGCAGTGTTACTCTGTTCCATCTCTATATAATATTTATTATTACGGCATATTTATACAATCATATCAATAAATAAATTACATATTACAAGTTATACATCATCAATTTATTTTTCCTTTCCTTACATCTTTTACCATATTATTTTCCTCGGTTAAAAGGAAAATAAGATAAATAAAGTTTAATGATTCTTTCTTACAGTGTGTAAACAGCTAATGGATGTAATATAAACTTTGCGATAGTCTATACAGTAGATAAATAAATAGCTTACAAAAATTGGAAATCTAACATAATTCAGCAGTTCATATGTATTTTATAATCAGCTAATTTGTACACATAAGAAATGAGTGTAATTAGCATAACACATGTTTTAAATCTTGTAACAATTAATTATTCATATAAAAGCATGTCATTATAAAAAACAAAGAGAAAATAAGAAAACAATAAAATTGAAATAAGTGACTTGACTTATGAAAACGTAACGCATTGTTGCAACTCTAATATATTTCTATATAATAATAATTTAAACCACACGGCAAAAAATGAACATTAGTTTTGTGTTCAAGTGTGTCATGGGCTTTACAAGTGAGATTATTTAGATCACTTGAAAATTTAACTTGGCAATATTCCAGATTCTTTTTGAATTCTTGACATTGTCAACTAAATTCTTGGTTCAAACAAAGGCAATAGTACCATTAGTATAGTTTTAATTTCTTCTTGTTTTATCTAGTAAGTCTACTGCAAGTTAATTCTTCAACATATGAATATTCAATATAATCTATATCATATATTATTATTCATGAGAAAAATAATCTTTTTTTTTTTTTTTTTTTTTTCAAGCTAGTTCATTCTACTACATAGTATTATTATTATTTATGTTTTGATATTTTAATTCATACTTTAGTATACAATTTATACACCAAATCTAACACTATTTTATGATATATATATTTTTTAACAATAACAATTTTCAAATCCACGTACCTGTAACGTATTATATTTAATATTTTATTTAATTAATTTTTAATTAAGTATTATATATACTAAAGTACTATTTATTGTATTAACATATAACTATAAAACACAGATTTGCTAA
Source organism: Ecdyonurus torrentis (assembly GCA_949318235.1). NCBI lineage: Eukaryota > Metazoa > Arthropoda > Insecta > Ephemeroptera > Heptageniidae > Ecdyonurus > Ecdyonurus torrentis. The sequence continues at coordinate 36,647,828 of OX439129.1, read as the reverse complement.
CCTCTGTACGATGACGGGTATGTTGTTACCAGCATTCTTGAAAAGATTCTGCGCATCTTTGTGGCTCAAATTACGCGCATCATAGTCACCAATCTTGAGTACAATGTCTCCAGGTTTCAGCTCGCCTTCGGATGGTGTACCAGCTAACGCCTATACAGGGAAAAACAAAAATATAATCTCTTTAAAAATATAACACTAAATTTATTTATTTTACAATAATTTATTTTTAAATAAAACAACTATTTAATAACTATTATTTGCACGTAAAAAATAAATTACTTATTTTATGCTGCATTGAATAATATTGTAGAACACAAGTGTTGCTATTTTGTAATAAGATTGGTAATTATACTGAACATCTTAACTATTATGTTTTGTAGTATAATCACTATACAATGTAGCATACATTATGTTGTTATGCATAACTGTTTCTGCATTGAACTGGCATAATCATTGCCAACAAGTATGATATATATATATATATATATATATATATATATATATATATATATATATATATATATATATATATATATATATATATATATATATATATATATATATATATATATATATATAATATTTATTTCTTCTTAATATTATTATATTACTATTATATTTTATATATTTTAAATTATTATTCTAGTGTTGAGATTTTACTTCTAAGATGATAATTGTTTAAATCAAAAGAATAAAGAGCAAGTATATTCTAAAAGCAATTTATATTATATTTATATTTTCTAATTTTTATTCTAAATAATAGCAAATTATACTTCATGGAGTATGTTCGAAAATAATAAAACATCTGAAATATCATAACAATGGAGGTCATACAATACTAGGTCAGAGCAAAATATATTGTGTATGGTCAGTACTAGCTGGCAAAAACTACATTGGACTGATGGTAACGTATTGATTTATATCTATTAGATTACGTATAACTAGGTTTAGGACTTCACAGAGTTGATATTTTGTAATAATGATATGTGCTTCAGTTTCTGTATATTGATAAACAATATTAATTTATATTGTATATAGAGAAAATTGCAGTTATGTAAAGCTAACGGTTGCAACGATACAGTAGTATTATTTAATTTCTTAAAATGTAATATTTTATATATTAACAAGTATTTTACATAAAGTTATACTTTTTCATTTTTACGTATATAATTTTCATTTCCTATAATAAATTAGTAATTATATAGCCTTGAAACCATAATAGTTACGTAAGCAGTATTTCCTGCTACAAGTTTTTGTTCTAACAGACCGTGACCTTTGTCAATATAACCACACGCCACACTACGTTTTTATGTAAGCCTCCGTAGCTCAGTGGCCAGAGCACTGGTCTTGTAAACCAGGGGTCGAGAGTTCGATTCTCTCCGGAGGCTTTTTCAATAATTAATTTTTTAATAATAAAATATTAATCAGCAATCAAATGAGGAGTATATAAATAAATTAAACACGTCCAGAAATATATATTATTTAACATCATTAAAATGTTTTAATATCATTAACATATTAATATCATTATAACATCATTATTATAATTGTGTATCATCATTATAAAATTTATTTAACATTTATGCAGATTTGCAGATTACATAATAATAGTGTGTATGTCAATACACATATCAATAACTGATAATTTCATTACCTAGAACTATTACTATAAAGGTACTACAAGCATTTTTATTACGATAATTTTGTAAATTATATAATTTGGCTCCCGCGGTAAAGCGCATTAGCGCGACGCTGTGGCGCGTGACTTTGTGTGACTTTTTTTTTTTTATTATTTATTTATATATTTTAATAAATTTACTGCTTTTACTCTGGAGAACTTTAAATAAAGTATACTAGACACACTTATACGCTAATCTCTGTTTTGTGTTTATGTCCAAACCACGGACGTCCGAAATAGAAATATATATTACATATATATATATCGGTAAAAACTACGTGCATTGCATGCCCGAGAGAGATGTTTTTATTGTAGGAATTAATTTAAGAGCTCGTCTACAAATTGGTTAAGATTCAATTTTAAGACCTCACCTGCAATCTTACTGATTTTAAAATGAAATCCAAAATTATGAGTTACCTCTCACGTAAAATTTTGTATCATAAATAATTATATCATATCCCAGTGACAAAATTTAGTTCTAAAAAATATAATAATAAAATATATATATATATATATATATATATATATATATATATATATATATATATATATATATATATATATCTCAAATAAAAATAATTTACAACACTTGAACACTGAATTTCATTATTGTAACTTTAAAAAGTTAACAAAACTTTTCATGGAATACTTTGCATTATTATTGTCATTCTGAAAGCCGCTAAAATAACCAAATACACTATCTATAATGCATTTTTTTTATGTTTGAAGAACTAGTTAATGTAAATATATAAATATGTAAGACATTTCGTACAACTACTTAAGAAAAAATAATAATAATGAAATAAAAAAAATTACGATGTCCTTTTTGTAACCTGCCAAGAAAACTAATTACTTATGCTTAGCAACATTCAGCTTTGTGACTTGTCACTTTACTTTAACATTTGAAATTCCATCTCCGCTTAAGAAAAGATAAATTATTTTATTATATTTTCAATCTCTGCGGGAAATCCCCAAAATTCCTATGTACTTGACTGTAACATGGCAGAATTCAATTTGAAGGAACGTCAGTTTAAAAAGTTAAAGTTAATTAACGATGACTATCATTACAGTTAAAACTGCATATTGTTCTATATTGATGATATATTTCAACACGTAAAATATTTACAGTTCTCTGCTCACCCTTTGAATGGTCAGAGGATATCCAACATCAGATCCACCAGCAAGACGGAATCCCCAAGGTTGATTAAATCCATCTCGCACTAATGTCACTTTAACTCTTTGTGGTAAAGCTGGATTTGAAAAACGTCTTATATTTGACATTTTTCTTTAAAAAAAACTTTGTCTTTAAAATTAAATTTAGGCCTTGATTGGCCCTAAATATTAATTAAAGTTGACTTATCTCTCACTGACCAAACACACTACTAATGACCAGGCCGTTCTACTGTCCGAGAAATGCGTTTGTTACACACACTTCGTGTTCGTTAGGTCCCCGTGACTTGTTTTGCTGACGGCTATTTCTAGATCTTCTCTTTCGCTGTCCGCGTACTCTACTCTCTTTTCTTTGTATATCAAGGCAAAAATTTAACCACTCTACTCATTACTATCAGAAAGACTCTACACAAAGTACTCTCTGCACTAATAATCTTGGTCTTAAACTGGCAATGCACTTGTATGCATAATGCACCTCGTTCTAAATATCTACCACGTGTGTATTTCATGTGTTTTTATTGGACACTTAACGCCCCAACTTCATTTAACTCCACCAATCCTAACATACCTTTTAAAAATACATTTTTAGTATTTATAAATATAATAAAAAACTACTTAACAAATATTTTTCTTTTCTTAAAAGAAGTAATATTTTCCTATATAACAATGTTAAGAAATACTATACGTGTCAAAACAGAAACGAATAACATTTTACACAACAAATAATGTTTATCGGGTATCTAAAGGATTTGATTTTTGAAACAATGTAAAAACAAATGGATAATATGTACTTTTACGTGAATAATAATAAATAGTTTTGCAATAGTTGTCTCATGTAGTTGCTGGCCCAATTGTTGTTAGAAGATTCAAGGTTTGGCATTGCAAATACTAAAAGTAATAAATGAAGCAATTCAGTCGTTCAAGATGTGAAGTCTAGCCAAATGTGCTGCTATCTGCTTTAGAGAAAACATTTTTTAGGACGCACTTAACTCAATCTTGTCTTTTAATATAAACTCTATGACTTTTTTTTTGTATATTTCAATTTCATGATTATTTAATGATTTCAATCAATCAAGTTTACTAATGAGTTCTACTAATCATTCTAGATTTTTTTATTTTTCGTCTTTTGTTTTGATCCTAATATAATAAATTTATAGCTTCATTAACATCGGTAATTTCAATAACATAACAATTATAAAATAATAAAAATGCCACTAATACAAATAACATTGAATCATAAAATACAATTTATATTATGTAACGTTACGTCTTGATAAATTATTTGTATTTCAAAATTTTGCTCATTGTTATTATTTTCTTTTGTTGTGGGGAAAAAATGAAATGAATAATAGAAGCGTCTGAAGTATGGCACAATATTACTTATTTTTTGTTCATTATAGTTGATGATGACATTTTATAATATAACAATGCAATGAACTCGTACCCCCTTCCCCCACGTCAATGCTATGTGTTTGTTCTTTTGTATATATATAGTCATATAATGTTTGGGATCGAGCATAAATGATAATATTACACAAGTTTGAAACGTAATTTAGTTAAAAAAATAAACTTTGAATAATACATTTTTAATAAATATAATAGTATATTTATTTATACGTTGATTATACTTAATAATAATATAGTTTGTTATTTATAATATTATAATTATACTTAATTTGTCATACAATTACATTAAAAAAATTAATGTAATGTACTAATTAGCATATATCCATGCAAATTAACTAAATAAAACTACAGAGAATACATTTTATAAAATAAATCCTACATTAATTATCAATTATTGAAGATGTAAAACGATGATTTAGGTTGTATATACAGTATGTTTGTGTTACAAAATTTATATTAATTTTGTGGTCAAGGTTTTTTAAAATGGGGCTGTCATGCCCTCACAACGCCTTAATAAAGTTATTATTATTACGTGCAGTTATAAAATTATAATTGCAGGTGCTAAATTTAAGTATTTTGATTGGAACATAATATGATTGCTTTTATTACATTTGCTGTATAGCATAAAATAATTTTAATTTGTATTAATATTTGACTTGAAATTGTGTAAATTAATTTCATACTTTTTACTCTTTCTAGAATGTATTGAGTCAGAGAGAGGGCATATTAATTAATTATTAGTTGTTGTTTTCTAACAAAAATATTAAGTGTATATATATATTCTCAATTATAAATAATTCAAGTAAAAAGAAATTTAAATTAAATTAAAAATCTAGTACATAAATTATCCAATCGTAATTAAAAATTATCAATAAAATTATTTTTACGTTATATGTTAATGCTACTAACAAAAAGTGTAACTGGCTGTATACTGTTAAATTGAGAGGTTATACGCTTGGTTTCACCCAATAAATACCATTAATTATTATTATTTATAACCTTGACTGCACCTATTGCCTATTTGTTATGTCAATGAAGATAATTTTTCTTTATTTTATTTCTTATTATTTTTATTTCAATTTTCTTTGTATTATAGTACAGTGTATAAAGTCACATATTTTTTAACTTGTAACATCAACTCTGTTTAAGTGTTTTAAAGGTCTCATAGCCCTGATATTCAAAACCTTTTTGCCCACAATAGTAATACAAATTATTACATAAGCATATTTAGTATCAATCAATAATATTGTATCATTATCAGTTTTTTAAATTTTAATTCTAACCATGTTTGGGTTAGGTGTATAAGAGTGGGCCAGACATTCTACAGGTCTTTTCAATTGAATTTTGTTTATTTATTGTTTCATATTTTTTAATAAAGATAAATATTTATTTATTATTTATGCAATTATCATTATTTGATAACATAGACATAAAGATTGTTAACAATTAATGCGTGGAAAAAATTATAAAATAATACTGTATTAATTAAATTGATATGCATACATGCTTATTTCTTAAAATTGTGTACACAGAAGAAGTTACATAAATTTGTTTTAGTTTTTCATACATGTTCGAGAACGTAATATAGAAAAGATAGTAAAAAAGCACTCCGATTGCCTGTTACAAAATGAATTATAATTACGAAAATTTAATAAACTTTAGCGTTATTTTGAGACGACTTGGAGCAAGAGAAGTATAAAAGATTAATTAATTTTAGTGTATGAAATGTTGTGTTTGCATGTGTTGTGGAGAGGTAGAGAAGAAATTCGTGTGTGCGAAGAGGCGAGACGGTCGGTGAGCGAGTGAGAGAGGACAGCAAAGCACACACATACACACACAAGCCAAAATTAGCGGCTGGCGTTCCGCAAGAATAAGTCCAGCGCTCGCGTTTCACACTAAATCTTACATTCTGCACTTTCATGATTGTTGTTTTTGCAAAGTATAGTATTAAATAACAAAGAACTAATATCATAATGTCATGCTTCATTGTTGCTTTGAATAAAGTGAAGTAGAAAAAGTTACTTATTTGACATAACAGTCATATATAATATAAAAGCATACAACGTACACCATGAACATCTAAATTATTTGTCGTAAAATTTCACGCACAAATTTTTGTGAGTGAAACTTTGAATCAGATGTAAGTTAGTAAGTTAGTTAATAGTAAATTTATGTTAATAATTAAATACAAGTATTATAAAATTTACCTCTATATTAGCTATATGTAATTTTATATAAAATGTGAGCCTCTATCTATTCCAATAAAAGCTAAAGAGATTTCCTGCTAAAACCTACAATTAATTTTCTATCAATATATTTATCTCATTCGTTTCGGAAATTGAAAAGCTGCTGTTACGTTTTAATTACCGCATTATATTTATTTTTATTATTTAAAATTGTTATTTATAGTTTAATGACGCGTATTGTGAGTATATGCAAATTTATTATAAATATTTAAATTACAAAATAAATTATAATATACTTGTTTCATTTTCATAATATGTTTCGAAGAAAAGAGAGGAGCCGGGAGAGATATTCATATACCATGTTAATGTAGATGATAAGTAATTGATAACTTATTTTTTTAAATCTAGAGCTTTACAAAGATCGCCTAATTTTTTTATTCTTGTCTAATGAACGTGATAATATACCTAATACTTTAAATATAATAAATTAAAAAAAAACTGTTTGAAATGTGCATTGTTACACGTTTGTGACTATAGAATTTATTTAGTCAGGACCTTTACTGTTGGAACGCACGCACACTAAAAATGTTTCATCTCTCGTCTCATAAGAAAGTAGATGCCTAGCTTCCACAAACGTTACGTGTCCTAAAATTATTTTGGCTTTTTGCCTAAAAATCTTTGTTTCTGGTTTATCCATGGGATTCTAGGTGGAGACACCTGCCGTAAGGATTTTCATAATATAAAGTTTTTTTTATGTCTTTTTTTTTATATATATAAAATTTCAAAGTGTGTTGCGTCTGCTAATCCTTTGAGCCATCAATGTGTCACCGACCTTATATTCAAAATCATATGCATAACGTTGATGAACGAAAACTCAATTTGATGAGGCGTGAAGGATGTTATTAACTTAAACCATATTTTATATTTCGAGGTACTATATAAAATATGCAGACTGTGTATAACAAACCTGTGGCTTTTTGAACTTCCAGACAATATAATAAAATATGATTTTTTTTTAACCCAATATATAATGTAACTCAAAATTGCAAACAGTTTATAGACAATTAATGAAAAATAATAATGAAGAAGACTAAAAAACATATTAAGAGTAATTTTATTGCATAATTTAAACGAGGGTATCGCCCTGAATCTATTGATGCTTGCTTTTCTGATTTTTTTTTTAATCGTGATACGACGTCAAGGTCGGTAACTTTTTGGTAAAAGTGACTGACGTACTACGTCATATCACCATTTTAAAAAGGCTAATTAAAACTAAAAAAATAATGAACTAAAGATTTACAAAATCACACATCAATTGATTCAAAACGTTGTACTTTTTTAAATATGTAATAAAAAATATTGGCTTTTCTCATTCTTCAAACTTTCATATTCTGTGATTTTTCTTCTTCGTTCTATTTAACCTTTTTTTATGTAAGGTGGAAACCCCAAAATTTCAATATAAAAATATGAGTACTAACTTTCATTACTTCCCATTAAAAATGAGTAGTTACATGGTGTAAGATAATATAAAATTTTATTGTATTTGTTTATTATTTTCTTAATGTAAAATTTGCCTTTCGGTCACCTTGAGTTTAAAGAAGCTCCAGACAAATAATAGCTATAGAGCTAACCGTTGTTCTGAGCCAACATTATTATAGATATAGAATATATAGCGGGAAGCAGGAGTAAAGTTTGTTTTAAATTTTCTTTTGCTAGAGAGGATGCTGCTAACCATTCGTCTTGTGTGCTATGTATTCAGTTATTATTAAGTCTCTTTCGACACTAACAAACGTTCCTTTCGCTTTCTTTTCTTACAGCACGCATTCACTGACTTTCCATTGTCTATAATAAACAAGATATTATGTATGCTAGTGGGTGTATATGTATGTATGTATACTATCAGATGTGAATACTGACTTCATCAAATATGATCAAAGTAACGTAAAATAATGTATGTAAACAGATCAACTTACAAGAATGAAAGCTAAAAGAGAGAGTGAGAGTGAGAAGTGAGACAGAGACAGAGACAGAAAGAGAGAGAGAGAAAAGGTGGCACATTGTACTTGGCAAAAGTTTTCAACAAAAACAAATAACATCACTCATAATCTTTCAAGACATTGAGTATGTAAACGTGATGGGTTTTTCTAAAGACAAAGTTTCTATTTATCTGATCCAATGCAGGTTTTACCATTTTGTTTTTAGCAGTAATTGTATGAAGTGAAGGGTTAAAATAATATCTCATATAGCTAATTGTGATAATGTATTGGAGAAAATAAATTAAATGCCAACATTTTAATTTACTGGTAATTTTTTAGCCTGAATTTAAAACACTTTAAAAATTATATGTAAAAACTATGGCGTAAGGTCACGGCGTAAATATATTGATAATTACGTAATTTTCAATTACAGTAATTTTTTATTTTACTTATAAATTAACTTATTGCTTTAACTATTTCTGTTTATCACGTACTTGAATATTTAAATAGAGCAAAATAAAAATATTTTCTTAGAACTTAAAGATGAAAATGAATATAAGATGTAATGACTCGTGAATTGTAAGAAAAACAAGTGCAATATGTGGTCTATTTAATATACAAAGAATATTTGAGTTACTGCAGTTTCTCAATATATTATGTAAAACACGACGTGTAGTACAGAATATATACAGTACTTGTGCTTTGAACTGATACTATGAGGAGACTATATTTAGAAACAGCTTGTGAGATATATTAAGAGATAAACTCTCTTGCAAGACATGCATAATTATCGTCACACATGGTATAACCAGACCATGATTGTTAAATTAAAACTTGTTCTTGGCACTACTTCGAGTATGTATGCGAACGTTCAATGTTAATACGCCTACTATACTTATGCAACTTTTTCTACAAAGCGGACATGCAGGTTGCATAACTCTCATAACATTTTGGGTGTGGATTTATAAAAATGCACACCATAGAGATTCACATTATAGAGACGCAGGATGAGAGATTAAAAGCCAGATTTCTCCTAAATTTGACGTCATACAATATAATTTTTGCACCTTGCACAACTGCACTCAATAATATCGTCAACTTCCTTAACATTATAAGAGCTAAAAGTAACAAAAAGATAGAGGAAATGAAAAATATATAATTTTATACCTGTAATTTTATTTTACATATTATGACTGTTTTTTTTTTTTTTTTTTTTTATTAGTTTATTTTAATATTAAGTTACCTATTTTCTAATTAAAATAAAAATATTTTGGTTGATATGAGTGAAAAGATGTTTATATGCATTTGACTCTAAACATGTATGAGTTTTGTATATATATATTTTTTTTTACAAAATAAAACCCTTTGAAACAAAACAAAATATAATTATAAAGTCTTTAATGTTTTATATTGTACATGAATTTTGATAGTAAAAAGTCTTTAAAACTAAAAAAGGAAAAAAAAAAGTGATAAGTATGATTATCTTAATAACGATTAATGAATTTTGTTCATTGTAATATGACTTTTGCTATTGCATGTAAATTGTATATATAATTTTTACAAATGAGCAATTGAATTTACTAAGTTGCATAATTTTTAAATTATTATGTTTAGTTTTTTTTTTTTTTTTTTTTTGAAGGCACAAGCACACTCATAACAATTGTCATTTTTTTCTGTGTCACCATTCCATTGAATTAATCAATATTTTACTAAAAACTGATAAGGATAACAAAAAAGTCTATGTTATTAAAATGCATGAAAAATAAATGATAGCTTGTGATTAAAATAGTATTTTGCTGTAGTATTTTGAAAATATAAAGATTGCAAACGTTATGATTATAAATATATAAATAATTTGTTCTACGCTGCTTATTAACATATCAACGTATGCTATTGAAAAATATGTTTTGTAATACAGAATGTTGTAATAAATAATGAAGTAAATAAAAATTTAAAAAATTGGCCTAAATTTTAAGTTTGTTTATGAGTCATTAATTTGTAACAACATCAGCAGAAGCAGCCGCGTGCAAGTCTCTTACGAGAGCAATGGGTTGACGTCACAAATTGTGGCGATCTCTCTATTCAAAACATCTATTTATATGGCGCACGTAGTTACTTAATAAGTCACTCAAATTAATATAATCAAATTGTAATGTTTATAATATGTACTCCTTATATATACTCCGTAGCTATTTCTGCTAATGCCAAAAAATTGTAAACATCTTAATGCAAACAACCCATCTCTGAATCTTAACAATGTTTTTTTTTTCCACCAAAATTTACGATACAAGAAGTATTCTTTAGATGTAAATTATGCACTACGTACAGTACATAATTAATGAAAAATTAGCCTCAACTGAGTTTTTTTTTTTTTTTGTCTCGGCAACTGTATGAATTAAGGGTGCGATTCATCAAAACACTTACTTAGGACACCTAAAAGCTTTTGGATTCCTATGGATCCATAGTTTCAAATTATATATAAGAATTCTAAGGCCATTATGTGACCTTTAAAACCTTTACACCTTTAGAAGTTCTTTGATGAATCGCACTCTTGATTTCCTAATCAAACTTTAAATCGATGACATATTTTTTCTTTAACATTTCTAATTTTCTCTTAAGTGCTAAAACAAAAGTCCAATATATTTCAGGTTTCTGTTTTTAATTTATACAATTTTAAAATATTACTTATATGCTCACAATATCCATCAGCGCTTCACAATTCAAATAGTAATTAAAGTATTATATAGAAACAGTTTAAATACGTATTTTATAGAGATATTATTTTGTTTCTTAGTAAATGTGTTTCACAAAATTTAAAGTTGAAATTAAAATATAATACATAAACAAGAAGTTTTATTTATTTAATTTTCACACTTTTTTATTCACTCATTAAAATTTTGGCAAAAACACTTCTGCGGAAAAAGATTACACACGCTTGTCAGCACGAATCTTGTAAGATGAATAACAGTAAATATAGAAGTGTTGAAATTTTAAGTCTGAATGAAAAAAAAAAAAAAATGAAAATATCGAATTTTCCTCCTTTTCTTTCCTTTCTGTTTCTCTCCTTCCTCCTTTTTTTACTACATAGCTTCATTTATATTTTATTAATATTTTTGTAAACTTATATTTTTACACTCACTTCAAAAAGTTTTAAGCTAATAGAATAAAGATTTATGAGCAATAATGATATTCAGTAAAATTATGACGTTAGAGGTATAAAATAAATCATATTTTAGATAATTAAGTCATATGCCTAATAATAATAAATTAAATATAGTACGTACCGGTTCATGAAGAGTATAGATACAATTTCCATTATCTTCATCAGGATCAGTTTTATTTTTTGGGATACGCCAAAATGGTGGTCTTTGCATAATCTTGATACGATTATTGCACCGTATAAAAAAGTTGGATGACCGCTCCCTGTGCTAGACCGAGGGTTAGTAATATTCGTTGTTTCAGCCTAATCTTTTAACTTGGACCACATGACTCTAAAGCCTTGGGTTACTATGTTTAGAATATTACCCCTACCCCGCCCTCTTCACACACACACTCATACACCCATCCCATCCCATAACCCCCTTACGACAGATGATGTTGCTTTGCCTATATCTTTTTCTTTCTATAACCCACTCTCCTTGTTGGAGACCGGGAGGGAACAAAAAGTTGGCAAATGTGGATGCAACAAAACAAGTGGGTACCAAAGGCTGAGGATGGCCAGTCACTGTTTTTTATTACAACAAATATAAAAACTTGTCGTCATGCTGTTTACTGAAACTATAAAGTTAATTTTGACCATGACGAAGCATTTATTTTAATGTTGTTTTTGCAATTCATTTTTATTCTTTTTTCTTGTAGATATAACCTATATATTTAAACAAGTATTAAGAAGAAATCATTATTGTTATGGCGAGCATTTAGTAAAATTACATTATTTGATTTTCATTATGAAGTGTTGAGCTTTTGTTTTTTTAATGAAACAAAGGATTCTATACACTGTTGCAAATATAAACAGACATTTGGATTGATTTCAAAAAGAATTTAATTGATTGCTCAAACAGTTGAATTAAAATAAATTAACTTAAGTAGCTAATTTATAGAAACGAATGTAACATTTAAAAGTCACACAGGTTTATAAATAAAAATTCAAAATAAAAAAGCTTATTTATTATATTATATTCCATATTAACTAAAGAAATGTTATATTATATATAATGTTGCTTTTATTTAGACATTTGCTTCTGTAAATACTTAATTTCTTCCTCAAGTCTAGTTGTGATATTTTGCTCAATAAGTTGACGTTCCTTAATCCAGCGTGATGATTTTTTATGATTGATTTTAGGTTCAGATTGTATCAAGTTCTTTTTTCTATCTTTAAGACATCTCCTCGTGTCGTCTACTTTCAGTTCACGTTCAGCACGCAAGACTGATTTTGCTAGACGTGAATCAACTCTAATTTGTTCCGCCTGTTCAAAGCGTGCTCGACGTAAATTCTCAATACACGTCCGACGATTTATTCTTTGCATTTTAACTTGGTCTATTTTTTTTAATATATCTATTGGAATGTCTTTATTTAATGTATTTTTTAAATTCTCACATGCTTTTATTATTATATATGCATCATTAATTTCTTTTTTCAGTTTATTTATATCATTTTCATCTTTATTGTTAATAAAATTAGTTTCTTGTAATTCTTTCTCTAATGTATAATTTTTATTAGCACAGATATTCTGACGATTTAATTCTTTGTCACAGTCTGACTCACTGTCAGTCACAGATTCATATTCGTCACTATCAGTGAAATCATTTGATAAATTATCTTCAACATTTTCTTCGTCCTCATGGGACTCCTCAGTCTCGCTAGGAGTTTCTTTACCTTCATGCTCTGTGACTGATTCAACATCTTCTTCTGTTTCAGAACTTTCACGTTCAAGACTTTTTGTCTCATCTAAATATAAATCATCAATTAAATTGTCTTTTTTCTCAATCAAATCTTCTAAGTTTTTATTTAAGCTATTTGCTTTTTGTTGTCTTTTTGTAATTGATGCAATGTGAAAATTACGTATATTATTAACTTTAATACGCTTTTTTTCTAATTCTTCTGATTTCCGTTTTTCTATAAATTCTTTTGCATTTCTAGATTGCAAATACACTAAGCTTGCTTTATCAAATAAACTTCTCTTGTGTTCAATCCAACTATTTGATTTTTTCTTTTTTAATATTTTCGTGTTTATTTCGACATCTGGCTCAATGTAGTCCAAATTTATTTCATTAAAAACATCTGAATTGTCATCTACAAACTCTAATTTCATACCAGTCATACTCAAGTCACTTCCTGACGTGTTGATACGAGTTCTTTGTTCTTTTTCATTACAGTTCAAATGCTGATCAACAGTAAAATTTAGAGCACTCTCATAAAATGGTGCAACGGTGGAAAATGATGTTACCTTTTGTCGTCTTGCTTCAATATTAGCACGTTTTTCTTCAATCTTTTTAGCACGTATTTGACGTAATTGTTCTTTAGTTTCAACTGAATTATTATTATGGATCGTTTTAGCACGTATTTGACGTAATTGTTCTTTAGTTTCAACTAAATTATTATTATGGATCATTATTTTATTACTTTTTAAATTCATCATGACTGGCTGGAAATGTGATACCTTCATATTATTAAGTCAATCTATAGAATTAACCTAGTAGCTTGATACCTGATTTAGAATGATCTGTTTTTAACGTTTTGATGCATATTTTGTTTTGGGATTTTAAATTTTCGATTGTTGTATGAATGTATGATGTTGCACTCTACTGCTTAACTTGGTTTCTCAACCGGTGCTCCGTGATACAAAACTAGGTGTTCCATAGTAAAAATACACGTTTAAAATGATAATAGTAAAAGATGGTAAAAGAGATTTTTTTTTTTTTTTTAAGACGTAAGTAATAAGACGCGTACAATGAAAATAAAATAATGATAATAAAACCGTAATAAATTTTTATTCTCTAGTTTTCTTTCATTTTTATCAAGAAGTTTATACAGGAATAGAGACTAAAAAGAAGAAGCAGAATAAAGGGAAAAAGAAAAAAGAAAAGAAAAAAAAAAAAAAAAAAAAAAAAGGTGACCTCATCACTTTTTTGAAAATATGCTATTGAGAGTCTGCACCATATATTAAGATAAATATTATGTTTATATTGTTTATACGTATTTGTAAAATATTAATAAAATTTCAAAATATTAAAATTGTTGTATTTACCTTTTTTACTTGTACTTTATATTTAATGAAATTCACACAATTTGCGTACTATGTATTTTACTTTACTTTCAACTGTTTCACACTACAGTATAATATTGTGTTTTTTTTCGATAATAATTACTGATGAACTGTATCGAGTGTAGCAAGGCCAAACTGCAAGCATCCGCCAGAACTATATAGGTGAACAGATGTAGTAAAAAATAATGCACCTACCTCGACAGGCACTCATTTGCTTGGTGAATGTAAGTTATTTTTATAATAATTATTATAATAAATAATTAAGGCTAATATCTTACATTTTAGCTGCCAAAAATATATTTATAACTTATAATATATGCATTTCAAACTTCAAACTCATTTTGATAAAACATTATAAAAAGTGATGGTATTTGATCTAGTTATTTGTAATATTTGTATAGTTTATAAAGCTCTGATTTCCTCCGGTCTAACATTTTACTATAGCTTAAGATTTATTCAATTATGATATTATATTGTATACATGGAATTGCAGCAAATTTACAATTATGAGCAATTATCTATATAATACTTCTAGAAATCTAGATCTCTTTAATTAATGTATTAAAAGAAATCAACGAAATACGTGTGTGTGTGCAGTGTGTGTGTGTGTGTGTGTGTGTGTGTGTGTGTGTGTGTGTGTGTGTGTGTGTGTGTGTGTGTGTGTGTGTGTGTGTGTGTGAGAGAGAGAGAGAGAGAGAGAGAGAGAGAGAGAGAGAGAGAGGTTTCCTTTTCTGTATAACCTATGGATTTTCATCATTTTTGTACTATAATTATATGCATTTGTAGATTATTGCTTTTGTTATTGGAGAAATAGTCCTGGAAGATGATTTTGGTGACAATGACCCTAAAGACGAGCGTGATCCTATGTTTTCTGCACGAGGGTCCAGCGTAATGAAAATCCCACATTCAGCTAAGAGTGACAGTCGAGCTCGAGGTGATGTCCAGGCGTTTAAACAAAATGCTTCAGAATTATCGCATCCTCATGTATGACTTTTAGCTCCTAATTTAATTGCCAAATATCATTTTAATTTCAGTAAATTGATGGCATGGAGCTTATCGGTTTAGCGCGCGGGGAGACGCGGGGAAAGCTAATTAAGTGTCCCCTTATTTATCATTACGATTATGGGGAAAAACCCGTTATTTTTTGCTATTTTTGAGAAAACTCCTCCACCGATTTAGGAGAAATTTAAATGAGAAATACTAGGCATATCTTTACGTATTTTAAGCAATATAAAATTTTTAAGAATTTTTTAAACCGATAACCTCCATTGAAAATTATTCAAACACCTAAACAAATTTAAAGGCAATTTATTATTAAAATACGATATTTAATATATTATTGTTTCCGATAGGACTACTTTGACGAAGACGCTGGTAACACGCTTACTATTACACTAACAAGCAGTGCTGAAGTTGAATATAGCACCACGCTGTTGACGTCAACAACTGTAGACGATGGAGAAAGTTGGGAACTAACCACATCACTCAACATCGCTGCTACGTCAGACCAGTGGGGTTAGTTTTCGCATCAATATTTTATTTCTAACAACAGTTATAGTAATGAATTTTGAATATTACCAGTGATTCTCCCGCTTGCTACTACAAAACGAAACAAAATATCAATGAATAAAAAAAAATCAAAAATTCATATTAGAACTACGTAAGTATAATATTTGACATTTTCAAGCTATTATATATTATAATTTTATGACAAAGAAATAAAAACGAAATAAGGTATTTGTTGTAAAATTTGCAAAGTTTAATATTAGTTAAAAAAAACACCAATATTATACAAATTTTATGTAATAAGCTAAATTAAATGATAATATTGCATACATAGCGTCTCCTCTACGTTTATTTAATGATTATAATGTAATATAATTGTTACCAAAAGTTATTTGTTTGTAAAATGTATATATTAAAAATGTATACTTCTGGTCAAGGTACGGTTGCAAAATCCGTGTATGTACCTTAAATAAAGTTATTATATTGAATAAGCTCATATTATTTACTTTTTTTTAGTCGGAGACCTTCAGGTCTTCAGCCATTACAACAAATCTTTGCCTTAAAATCATGGATGAGTAAACAACACAATCAAAGTGGAAGCATTGAAAAGAATTTATTTCAATATTTGGAACAATAAGCTTCAATTAAAAAAAAATCTAATGTTTTTGGAGTAAGCAAAGAAAATAACAAAGGCTAGAAATTGTAACAAATAAAGTACTATATTTGTAAACATTTTGTCATATAAAAAAGTTTAAAATTATTTTATGTAAGCAAAAAAAAAAAAAAAAAAAAAGTATTTATATAATTAAAAATAATGGAACAACTTACAAGAAATCTGTACTGTACACTTACAATTAAACCAAGGTGTGATAAAGTTACTTGCACCTTTTCACTAGTATATATGTATCACTTTTAATCGTTATTGGATAGCCTCTTCGTAAGGACTGTTTGGATCCAAACTAAAACGTATTTTACATCAACGTAGATTTCAGGAGAGGTGGCACACTCCAGTCCCCAGGAGGAGAGACCGAGATAAAACCAACCAGTTTCATTTTTGTCATCAGGATATTTGCTTGGACACATAAGAGCGCTTCCTCCGTGAACCTACAAATAAGCTTGAATTTAATATTTGTAAAAATTAACAGTAACAGTTTTTATTGGGCAAAATCAGGTTACAAACATTCCAGGTCAACCAAAATGGTTTACACAAAGTCGGCTATAATTTTAAATTCAAGCGAACAAAAATTTCATTTTCCTAAAAATGTTATTTTCATTTTTTTTTTTTTTTTTTTTTTTTTTTTTTGAAGTTTCTTTTTAAATACTTCATACTGATATATATACTAGACTCAAAAAACCTCAGTTGATTTATAGTTTTACCACTAATGTATCGCCCATTTCTCGTGCGCATTTCAAAGGGGGGCGGCTGGGCGATACCGTAAAAGGTCGAACTGCAGGTAACTCAGGCTTTTTGAGGCGAGTATATATTTTTTTGTATATTAATTTAGTATTTTAATATAATGGTTAACTTTATACCTTTTTTTGTTTTTAAGCTGTATTATTATTATTGATTATTTTAATGTTCTGAAAACATTTTCATATGACTTTTTTTAAATTTACGGTTTCTTAAAATTTTGTAGAATTAAAAAATATACTCAGATAAATTAGTGCATTCGTAACTTTTTAATATTTGGCTATTTTACCTGACATGAACCTTTTGCGCACCTAAAACTAGAATGCAATTCAAAGCTCGCTCCAAGTCTTCGCCGTAAACGTCGTTCGCAAGTTGCTCTCGTTAAAGTTTCAAGTGGCAAACGTTGTACTTCACCTGAGAATAATAATCATAAATGACGATAATAATTTATGTTCACTGTTTCTTTGTGAAAAACATCATTGTAAGAATTTTAAACATCATGTGGATTTTATTTAAAACTTAAGTATATTTTCAAATATAATTATGATATGAAACATAATATGTACCTGTGTTTTTCATGACAACGGCAAAACATTGTGAATAATTTATTTCATTATCCTGCAAAAATATAATATAAGTATATATTGTCATTTTGTACTTAAAACATTTAAATCTACCTGATCTGGTAGACACACGGGCGCCGCATCAAATGAATCACCAAATTCAAGGATTGCTAAATCAAAATACATCAGACGTGAATTAAATCGAGAGTGTTCATGAGTTTTTGTTACATTACTTTTCTTTCCGTTAATTTCCACTGTAACTACTTGCGTACTGTAATAAAAAAAAATTGATTGAATTATAATAGTTCAAGAAGTCTTATGCAAATTATAATTTAAAACAATTAAACTACACAAAAATTACAAGTAAATTAGCAAACAATAATAATAATAAAAAGCATACGAAATGTAAAAACAAAAAGAGAGTTGTTTGATTCATCAAAGCACTTACGTCACCTATAGAGGCATTTGGAATACTACGATTCATTATATTTGTGACGTAATTAAAAATTTAGTTTCAATATCTTAATGAGGAATAGTGTTGTAGAATGCTATTGCTATGTGATTGTATATTTTTTTATTTTTCTCATTTTCCGTCTTTATCATTGATGGGTTATGATAAAGAAAACAAACCCCCTTTGGCTGAGTTGGTTATAGAGTCGTATGACTTAAACCCAAACATGTGTATATGATATAATGTGTTTTTTGCAAGAAAGCCTATTTGAATCTGAATCTATAGGATTTCTAAGTATAGGACTACTAAGGCATTTAGGTGGGTGAACTAACAAGGAGAGGCTTTAATGGATCGCTCCATTGGTGTAGATATATAATCATGTTATTTTCCTTCAGTACTTCAAATTTTGTATATACTTATTGAGAAGATGAGCCGCGGTGAGCACAGCACGCTCGTTAATTAAAGTACCAGCAAATCTACGTTCACCAGCTTCAATAACCACCAGCCAGGATGGATTGCTAGGAAAATCACTGCAACTGTACAAAATACATGGAATCAAATTCACTTTTTATTATTTTTTTTTACCAAATATGGTGCAATAGACTATATCTTTTGTCCTCTTAATGATTTATAATATTTTAAACCTCATATTTAACACAGATGTACATATAATACTTACATAATTTCTTTAGTCTGTGCTACAATTGATGAATACATATTCGGTACAATTAGAAACAATGATAATAGTAAAGATCTCATGATTACAGCACTTTATACAGAATTACAAAACTCAAAAGCTTTTTTCTTAATGATATTTTCAGAATTGAACTGCAAATGACATTCTATGGATACAAAAATTCGTTCACTTTATCGTAAATCGTTGTAATCACAAAAATTAAATAAAAATACTTATTATATATTATATATTATAAAAGACTGAAAATTTATTGATTATATAATTGAATAATAATAATGATAATAAAAAAATAATAATTGCTTTAAATACAAATGTTACTCAAAAGAATCTGTCAATTCTTCCAAGGCAGAACTATTTCTGCATGTGTTACAGTAAATACTATAAATACTTTCTATAAAATTATCTTAAGATTAAAAGGTCATGCTTAGGTCACAGTCACGATATGATGGCATTCAAGCAGGAAAAGATTATATTTATACAGTATATCATGCAGTATAATAAATAACTAGTTAAAGTATTATTCATGGTTTCATAGTATCAAGAATCCACTGCATGTAGCTGGCGACTCGAGTGTATACGCCAGGTATATCTTGTTCATTACAATCCAACGAACCAAAAGATACGATTCCGTATTGAACTGCAGTACCATCTTCGAGTCGAGCCTATATAATAATGCAAGAGTTTTGTCTGTTAGTAAGACAGATATTATACTATTCAATAATTTAAATCTTTTTAGTGAACAAATGTAATAAATTCATTGACTTGAAAGAAAAGTGTATTTTGTATAATATATGTGCTCCTCCCATTGAATTGAAGAATTTGCTTAATAACTTTTGTTTTGCATGTGCAAACTCAACGAAAGTTCAACCTTTATGTCCTTAATTTTTAAGATGTAATTATATTTTGAAGCTATATAATATATATATATATATATATATATATATATATATATATATATATATATATATATAATATATATATATATATATATATATATATATTATATATATATATATATATATATATATATATATATAATATATATATATATATATATATATATATATATATATATATAATTGAACTGAAGTTATACCTGTAATGGTCCACCGCTATCACCTCGACAAGAGTCCTGACGATTTCCGAAAGCACACAAAGTGTAATCACCAATTGTTCGCCGATATCTCTTCATTAGAAGTTTAGAATATTTAGATTTACACTCCTTGGAAGGCATTTCAGTAGTATTCGCTACAAGTAAAACTTCACTTTCTTGTTTATCTAAACATTTATATATTTATACATAAGTAATAAATAATAACCACAGGAAAATGTTCTAATGTGCTAATTTTTTAATCAGTGGTGTATAATTGTCTTAACGGTGTAGTATTAAAATACTATATAGACTATATAATTGCCGTATAAGACAAAGGACAAAAACTAAAGTTTTTATCTATAGGATACAAAAAATATATTCCCTTCAAGATATATTATATATGTGTATGTGTATAAAGAAAAAGGGGGAAAAAGGGGGGGGGGGACATTTTAATATAACCTCTATTAGAATTATTTTTACTTCATTGCATAAATTCCAACATTAATTTACCGTCACTTGGTTGCCCCCAACCAGCCACAACGAGAGTTATGTTTTGTAAAGGTTGGCACATAAGTCGTCCATAAGGCAGGCAGATTGGAGTAATTGACACTAAAAAAAAATATATGTATATATATACATACATATGTATATAATATACTCTTGTATTAGCATTTTTTAATGATACCATTTTAAATGATTTCCTTACTACTTACTGCGTACTAACGAGTGTGTAACGCTTTGTTTTAACCGGATTATGGCAATGTCATTAGCAAGACTATTAGCTCTGTATGCAAAATGAAAGTGAGCACTTTCAATATCCATAGCAATAGGTTGCGCAGAGCAAATTGTACTTTTGTGACGTTTTTTGCAGTCATGCTTTTTGGATATATCACGTTCTCCAAGAATCGCACGATAGCTGGATAATAAATAAATAAAATTTAAAACAATTAAATTATTAATAATATTTTTTATCAAAATCTAGTTAGTTAGTTCTGATTTTATAGTAACAATTAATTTACTTACAGTTTATGCTTATTTGCTACGCAATGTGCTGCTGTTAGCACATATCGCTCCGAGATCAGCGTGCCACCACAAAGAACCTGTTCAACGTCGTCTAAAAACATTCAACGTTATGCCATTAACACTTTAATTAATTCTTATCAGTGCATTATCAAATACCTACCTACTATATACACCAATCGTACCATCCAGGGTTGCGACATGAATGCAGCTTCATCACCTTTGTACACTCGTTTCACCCTGACACAGAATATTTATTTTTATTATTATTTTCATTTCAATAAGTAAAAATAATAAATTTATTGTTCTTTCAGAGTGACCACTAGTTTTCTACATTCTTTACTTGAAATAAACAAATAGTCATTATGTATATATATATATATATATATATATATATATATATATATATATATATATATATATATATATATATATATATATATATATATATATATATATATATATATATATATGTTTCGAATTTTGAATTTCGAGCGAGGTTGCATGATGATAAGAAATTTTCTTGGTGAAATAAATTATTGTCTTACCTTCTGTGAAGACACTGGGCTTTACACTCGCTGATGTCACTATTTTAAATAACAATTATAAAATAATAGTCACTTTGTACATAATTATAAAAAAACACTCAATGCACAGTCTTTTTTAAAATTACATAGCTATGTTATTTACACACAACAGTTCTGAGGAAGGAGACAGACAGTATGTATCATTTTTGATATATAGTCTCCGAAAACGTTAAACATTGTGTGTAAATAACATAGCTATGTAATTTTAAAAAAGACTGTGAATTGAGTTTTTTTTATAATTATGTACAAAGTGACTATTATTTTATCATTGTTATTTAAAATAGTGATATCAGCGAGTGTAAAGCCCATAGTGTCTTCACAGAAGGTAAGACAATAATTTATTTCACCAAGAAAATTTCTTATCATATATATATTATAGTTTATTATAATACTACTTTATTATTATATTACTCACCTGGTTTTAGAAAAAATTGTGATATCGTGAAGGAGAGAAGGTGCTTTTGCAAATCCACAGTCCTTGGGTAAAAGGTGCAAATTGGTGTGTGTAAAACCTTCTTTTTCACAAGCATCTTGTATGTCATCGTTACTCCATCGAATTGAGTTCTCTGTCTTTATAGGCTGTAAATTAAATAACAAGAAGAAAATAAAATTGCATAGTATAGCTCGCATGTATGATTAAGAATAAAATAATGTAAAATATATATTATGCATATTTATAGACAACGTTTTTTAAAAAAATCAAATTTATTTGTTTTGTTACTAATACTTATATACTTAAAACTTTAGTTGCTATAAATAATTTCTAATAATGATTACTTCATCAAATGCTTTCGTTGGCATTTATTTTACATTGTATAACATGACTGAAAGCTATACTATACCTTTATGCGACTTATGCCCCTCACATATGGTTTCCTAGATTTTTTATGCTTTTTTCGTTTGGATTTCTTCTTTTTCGTCTTTTTAGCCCTTCGGTTTATACTTGGACTTGTGTCCCAAAAATCTTCAATTGGGCAACACACCTACACAAATCAATACTAAAATCTAATATTACATTCAACATACCATTTCATTTTTAATATTTGATTGATTTTTCAATACAGTAACCTTGAATCTTTTGGTTTCTGATGTGATATCATAATCACAAAATATTGCAGCCTCTTCTTCTTCCTCATCTATGCTACTATCCGTCAATGACGTCATTTCTGCACAATCGTTAGCGTTGATGCATTCTTCTGTAGCTCGACATAGAGGTTCATCTAATATAATAGGCATTACAAGAGGTTAGTTTAGCTATAATGCTAAGCTATGAAATTTAAACAATTCTCTTAATTTTAAATCTTTATTGCAAAATACCATTATTTATAGACATAATATGTACTGTGCATATTTATATGAGCAAGACTAATATACTCGGAAAGGAAAGGAAAGGAAAGGAAAGGAAAGGAAAGGAAAGGAAAGGAAAGGAAAGGAATGGAAAGGAAAGGAAAGGAAAGGAAAGGAAAGGAAAGGAAAGGAAAGGAAAGGAAAGGAAAGGAAAGGAAAGGAAAGGAAAGGAAAGGAAAGGAAAGGAAAGGAAAGGAAAGGAAAGGAAAGGAAAGGAAAGGAAAGGAAAGGAAAGGAAAGGAAAGGAAAGGAAAGGAAAGGAAAGGAAAGGAAAGGAAAGGAAAGGAAAGGAAAGGAAAGGAAAGGAAAGGAAAGGAAAGGAAAGGAAAGGAAAGGAAAGGAAAGGAAAGGAAAGGAAAGGAAAGGAAAGGAAAGGAAAGGAAAGGAAAGGAAAGGAAAGGAAAGGAAAGGAAAGGAAAGGAAAGGAAAGGAAAGGAAAGGAAAGGAAAGGAAAGGAAAGGAAAGGAAAGGAAAGGAAAGGAAAGGAAAGGAAAGGAAAGGAAAGGAAAGGAAAGGAAAGGAAAGGAAAGGAAAGGAAAGGAAAGGAAAGGAAAGGAAAGGAAAGGACAGGAAAATTATAACTTTAAATTTAAACAAAAAGTATTTAATATACAGGTACAGTACACATATAATACCTAGGTATAATATACTGTAGGTCTACATAATAGTTGAAAACTGAGTAAAATATTTTAATAAAAACCTGCAATTTATCGTATTTTTTACTTAAATAACATTTTTTGTTATTTACTTGTTATATTTTGTCAATTATTTAATTACTACTTCATTTAAAACTTTGCTAAAGTACATATTATAGTACTCTTTACTATAAGGCTTATTATTCTTAATATCATTTAGTTCAATATTTTCACTTTGAAACTTCTTGAATTTTGTTATTTTGAATAATGTTGGCATTACTGCATAGTTGCTGCTATGTATAATTTAAAACATAATATAATATTAAATAATAAATATAATATCAATCAATACCTTAAATAATAAATAGAATTATTTTTCAACTTTTTGTTTAATAAGGGAGTATTATATCAAGATAGTAAAAGTATTATATAAGTTATACCACTCACAAACTGAACGGTTATGAAATACAAAATAAACATAAATTACAAAAATGAAATTTTAAATATTAAAAGTTTAGTTACGTCAAACACATGCAAAGATGATTAAATATTTAATTTATTCCAATTTGAAAATAAATTATTAGTGTGAAATTTCAAAATTTAACACCAATTCTGAAGTCAAACATTAATTAAAATCTTTTTTGAAGATTTTGAGTTTTATAGTTTGGAATATATATATAAATTATATACATATATATACAGTATATATATTTTAATAATGTATTAATATATAATGTTAAAACATTTTTGTAAAAAAATACTTTTTTTAATTCAATGTTTTTGAGAAGGTGAACGTATTTGTTTTGTAGGGTATATATTGCGAAGATATAATTATTGTAAAAATAAGGTCCCTTATTAAAATAATAGTGGAAGTCAATAACCTGAATAATATAAGCAAATTCATGTCCCTAACCTTCAAATTTAAAATATGCTAAAAAAAAAAAAAAAAAAAAAAAAAAACGTTGAAAGAACTATAATAATATATAATATTAATAATGTTCTATATTGAAGTCAAAATTTTAATGACGTAAAAACCTCGTAAAGTTATTAGAGTTATTTATTACTAAATAATATAAATGCATAATAGCCTTATATCAAAAAGCAGCAACTTATTAAATATTAATCTTTTGTTAATAATATACACACATTTAAGTAATGAAATTTTGTGATATCGACGCAACTATATTACGTAAGATATTATTGCCTTCAAAATGTCAATATCACTTTTGCAGTACGTAACATAATGACAACTCTAAAAGAAAGTTTAAGTGTCTCGTTTTTAATATCAAAAATGTTTACAATCCATCCAGTTTATAATTGGAAACAAGGACTGTACAGCTTATTATTCTTTTTTTCTTTATTATTAACAACTTTAAATGAATTGAAACACACATATCATACGAATAACGAATACTACGAGGACGCTATACAGACTTTTCTTTACATGTTGCATTATTTTTTGACGATTTTAAGTCAAATCTCATGTTTAATTAACATGTTTTGTCAAAATACTCGTTTTAATAAAATTATGAAAACTTTACAAAAACAGTGTAATATTTTGGAAATGGATGCAAATTTTTATAAGAAATTAAGGTTCAGGTCTACTATTTTTAATTACATTCCTCCGCTATTTATCATTGTAATGTCCTCATACGAGTTGTACTTCTTTGATCTCGGTATTTCGGGTATAACTAAGATGACTTATTTTTATATTTCTACGACAATGACTTTTCATTTCGAAAATATTTTTGTTCTTCTTCTCAAAGTTCAAAATTCATTATTTAAAAAAATCAACAGTACAATTAAGGTATGTGTTATTAAATGTGATATATATAATAATTTAGCATATTATGCATTAATTATACACACACACACACACACACACACACACACACACACACACACACACACACACACACACACACACACACACATACACACACACACACACACACACACACACACACACACACACACACACACACACACACACACATGTATAATTTTATTTTAATAATTAAACGTTTAATCCTTAATGATTCTTAAGGCATAAAAAGTTTAGGCAAATAATATGAAAATGATTTAAATATTGATTTAATTTGAATGTATGTGCAATGTGCATAGCTATTTTATTCAATGTTTTATTATCATTGGAATATTTGGATTTTAATAAAATTAATTAATAGTGATAAATGTAATGTATACTTTTCCAGGAGCAGCAAAACATCACCAACAAGCTGATCTTTTCTCTGAGAAAATCCCACGCAGTACTTTGTGATCTTACCGAAGATTTAAATTACTATACACAAAACATTTTTCTCTTTTCTTTTCTCTTCCTTTTTCTTGAACTGCTCAGTTGTACGTATTATTTAATAATCAGTGTAACTAACTTATCAGAACGGTACTATGATAAAAGATTGACATTACTTTTGGATTCATTTGTTTGGATGATCTTCAGTCAGGCACGAATTGCACGCGTTGTGTGTAATTGTGATGCAACTGCTACTCAGGTACGTTAATACCATTTATTATATTTCTTCTGATAATAGTGTTTTGTTTACAAGATTTCACTTGTAAACCTATTGGTAGTTTTCAGAGATTTTAGCGCGAGAAAATATACATAGTAACCCTACTAAAAATAATTGATGTAAATTCTCTGTATATTTAGTGTATGATTTTAATGTATTTTTAATGTAAATGCGTCTGTATACGTAAGGTAAAAACGACAAAAATACAGAGGTTTTACATAGCAAAAAATTACAACTTACAGACGAAATACATAGACGTCATCCATGTCATCATGTATCCATGTATTATCAGTGTATATCGTGTGTATCGTCTGTAAGCTTATGGTGTAAAACGTGTGTAAATGCCAGGTATACTTTGTGTGCAGGCATCTGGGTGCAATTATCGCGTCTGTATTCTCTCTGTATATGTGATGTAAATGTGATGTATGCAGATTTTTTAGAAAATTGATTATATCAAAACAATTAGCATACTAATCAAGTTTATTTTTAGATATTCTTAAAGAGGGTGAAGAGACGAATCGTTTGGTATAAAGTAAAAATTTAAAATATTAATTGCAAGCCGAGTTAGCGTCACAACGGTGTGATTAGAGATTTGAACGCACATCCTACCTACCTAACCTAACCTAGCCTGCCTAAACTACCGCCCTAGACCGTTCGGCCATATCGAGATATATAACTTCAACTAGTAAAACCTTTATATAAACTTCAAAAATAGTGGATTGTATTTTCTCTGTATCGTATGTAAAACTTACAGAGCATTTTTGTTGAAAGTGGTGGGGAAACATACATATGCGCGGGTATATATTTAAAAATTAAATAAATTATATTTACGTTATTTAAAGTCGTATAATAGAGCTATATTATGGGAAATGCAATATAGATGCAGCATAGATACAGAATCAAGCGAAAATAAATTTACGCAGTTATTTACTTTAGTATCATAATTTGCACTGTATATATTATGGTATCAGTATACTTGCATTGTTTTTTTTTATATAAATGATATTTAAAATATCTCATGAAAAAAAAACAACATATGCCATTAATTGGAAAAATAAATAAACACTTTACTGTGCAATATGTTTAATATGCTCGCAAATCTTCATTTTTTTATTATTATATAATACTGTATGTATATATATAATATATATATATATATATATATATATATATAATATAATATATATATATATATATATATATATATATATATATATATATATATATATATATATATATTTTATATATATTTCCGATATAGCATTGGAGACTTTATGTAATATTGTTGAATATGCTATTGCTTGATTGCTAACATATCTGACATTTACGTTGTTTTTATTATTTAAATTAAGTTTTGTGGCATATTATATTGAACCATAACTTTTAATTAAAGCGAAATTTTATTTATGCTTAGAAATTTATAAGACCATACTGAGAAATACAAACAGCGTCTGTATAGCTTTGTATTTCTGCTGTATAGAAGAAGAGTCGAATGCTATGCGTAAAGTTACATTGAAAGTCTGTATACGCAATGTAAAACCAGGGTAAATTAAAAAATACATATATCATCGGTAAATCTTATGTATTTCAGCTGTATGGGCTAATTATACAACTGAAAACTGTGAAGCGATGTAAATCACATGTAAAATAATTGTAAAATCGATGTACGATAAATGTCGTTATAAATACTACACTTTGTAAAACTAATGTAAAACAGAACTAAAATGAAAAGTATACATAGCATCGGTAAGCCTTATGTATTGCAGTTGTATAGGCTTGAAATACAAGGAAAAATTATAAAGCTGCGTAAAATACATGTAAAATTATTGTAAAATCGGTGTAACGCGTTGATGTTAAAAACACTGTATGCTTTGTAAAATTAATGTAAAAAGGAAGATACAGACTGCGTATGTATTACGTCTGTAAGTATGCTGTATGGCTCATTTGATGTCGTAGTGTAAAGTCGGTAATTTAGGTGTATTTTGTCTGTATGTTAAAAGTGACCTCCAATGTATTTTATACATGACAAATACAAACGATTTACAGACGCGCTTATAGGTGACCATAAAATACACAAAAAATACATTCGACTTACAACAAGAATACAGTTTTCATATTAGATTGTATTTCCTCTGTATCGTATGTAAAATTTACACAGCATTTATTTGTCGATACAGAAAAAATACATTGAATTTACAGAGATGATACACACTAGTCGTCTGTAAATTTTCTTAAAAATTCAAAAAGTGCTAAACATACCGAACGGTACAGACGTTTTACACCAAAAATACACTAATTTGGCCACTTACAGGCACTTTACATACTCTTTACAGAGTATATACATAAGAAATTTTTACATGGGAAATAAAAGCATTATAATAAAAAGCACAGGAAAGCAGTATATATACTGCTTTCCTGTGCTTTTTAGGTCCAAAAAATAGAACCAATTCTAATTTTTTGATATTTTGTACACTATATCTTAGATATCAAAATTTCAAAATATATCCTTTAAAAAACGCTTGCTTCATCCCAAAAAATAAAAAATAATTGCGCGCTCATATATATGTACCTATAGCTTATTGTAGAAATAAGCTATTTTAATTTTTTAAATAATTATTCTTTATCACACACTAGATTATATGAATACTAAAATTTACAATTTTAAGCTAAAACTTGGGGTGGCAGGGGGGGGGGGACCTAACATTCAATGGTGGCACTATTTAAAATAATTGGCTGTAGTTTTAGTGTGTTAATTATCAATATGGACTAGCGGTAAGGAAGATACAGTGCCCTGAAGGTCAGATTTCTATCCTCAGGTACGACAATTGTACTTGGAGAGGGTAAATATTATGACCAGTCATATAATATAAGACATCATATATGCAAAAATGTTGTTTTTATCATCATTTATTAGCACCCCCTTTGAATTGGACGAGTTACAGAAAATAATATGCACATTTTTGCTAATTTTATTAATTTCCATGATGTACTAGTACTATATAACGTAATAATTTAATCATAATATTATATAATATAATAGAATCGTACAGCACAGCTGAAATTCTATTTCATATTCAACTCTCAAAATTAACTTATACATATTAATGCAAAGTAAAAAAAATAAAAAAATAAAATAAATAAATAATGAATGAAATGCTTAGTATTTTATATGTTTACATAAATATAATGATTATATAATTCAAAATTAAAACACTAGAATTATATTAAAAAAATCCTCTAATTATGCAATAATTCTTTTTGAAAAAGGTTAATGTATAATTAATAAAAGGCAGTACTTTTTTATGGTTGAGATGTGGTAGATCCTTTTAAAAATTGTATTTTTTCTATGATAATGATGCTGGCTGATTAATCGTACAGTAATTTCTTCTAT
The DNA here is from genome assembly GCA_949318235.1 of Ecdyonurus torrentis. NCBI lineage: Eukaryota > Metazoa > Arthropoda > Insecta > Ephemeroptera > Heptageniidae > Ecdyonurus > Ecdyonurus torrentis. The sequence continues at coordinate 36,617,916 of OX439129.1, read as the reverse complement.
ACAGGCTCAAGCCACTTCAAATTTCTTACAGAAGCTCGAATTTACCTCATCTTATAACAATCAGAGATTAAGAGAAAAAGTAAGTTGATAATATATCTCGCATACACATCTTTTGCATGATGCAGGTACAGTCACGGGATGTAGTATTGCGAAGTATTGAACACCATCCAACTCATTCTAACATCCGTAAAATGTTGAAATTTTATATTAAATTGTAAAAATATTTTTGAATCAAATTCTAAAGATATTTTATATACATACATACTTATTCATAACAAGACTCTTAAAATCATTATATATAAAAATATTTTATATATCAATTACTTTAATTGAACTTTTGGTTAAAAAAAAAAAAAAAAACATGCATAAAAAATGCATTTAATAATAATATTATTAATACAATAAATATTGTATTTATTTGTATGGATGTATTTGTGATGTATATACGTCTACGTGTTATTCTCAGGTGTGATTGCGAATAAAGTTGTATACCTTGCCTTCACATACTATTGAAACAATTTTATCAATGAGTGTTTCTGGCGAAATAGTGATTATCATTCATTTTATTAGCTTAAAAAAAGCCTTTTTTAAAATTTAAAATCAGGAATAACTTCTAATTTAAAATACATCTTTATATAATAACAGTATATATATATATATATATATATATTATATATATATATATATATATATATATATATATATATATATATATATATATATATATATATATATATATATATATATATATATATTATTTACTAAACAGTTCTATTGTATTTTGCAGGTTTCACTATTTCGTGAAGAAGCAATGCATTACTGCAAGCAACATTATTTTACTATTCACGACATTGTCAGGCTTGACAAATCTTTTCTAATATCGGTAAGCTTTGATTCTTCAACATTCAACAATATTATATATATATATATATATATATATATATATATATATATATATATATATATATATATATATATTATATAGTATAAAGATATTGAAATTAAGGATTTGATATATTTTATTTTGGGATCTATGAGCTATGGTTAAAATTAACGTTACAGAAAATTTCAAAAATGTGCATTAACATGCACATTTTGTACATGATATATGATGCACGATAATATATCACCCCGAAATAAAAAATTTCAATTTCTTGAGACGTTTTTGGGCGTTATTTTTATTTTTGTAATATAACAAGGGCGTTTCGTGGGAAAATAAGCAAACACAGAGCCCAACAATACTAACAAAGTTGTAGCAGATGACTTTGTGTTCCTGTCTTAATTTAACATGCTTTCTTATGGGGCAATGACGTAGCTATAACTCAAGTTAGAATTATTGCTCAGAGCTGAAATTTTTACTGTAACTTACTAAGCCTTAAAGCTTTTGCTTTTCTGGATTTTAAGTGATTTAGTTACAACTTTTTTTAATTCAATCAAATTGAAATCAAGGAAAACAAAATCTTTGAGGCTCAGTAAATTAAAGTAAATTAAAGTAAAGTAAAGTAAAGTAAAGTAAAGTAAAGTAAAGTAAAGTAAAGTAAAGTAAAGTAAAGTAAAGTAAAGTAAAGTAAAGTAAAGTAAAGTAAAGTAAAGTAAAGTAAAGTAAAGTAAAGTAAAGTAAAGTGAGCTGAAGTAAAAATTTCAGCTCCAAGAAATAATTCAAACTTGAGTTACAGCTGCTTCATTGCCCCATAAGAAAGCATGTTAAATTGAGACAGGAACACAAAGTCGTCTGCTAGCACTTTGTTAGTATTGTTGAGCTGCGAGTTTATTTATTTTCTCACTAAACCTACTTTTGCAAGTCTTCTATTATGGGGGAATGAAGCAACTAGATAAAGCAAAACCCGACATAAAAAAAAAAATCTTAACATTGAAATTTTTACTGTAGCTTACTATGGTAAATCTAATTGACTTGAAATTCGCAGGAAAACATTTGAGGCTCACTCAGTGAGCTTTGCCATGCATTAAAAATTTTAGTATCGACAAAAGATTCTAATTTGAGTTATGTTCATTCCTCCTGAATAAAGCATGTTGAATCAAGGCAAGAATATAAAGTTGCCTCTGCTAGTACTTTGTTAGTATTGTTGGGTTGGGCTCTGAGTTTGTTTATTTCGAGGCTCAATTTTGCCAGCCTGGGTTTATTTTCTCGCTATTAAGTAAACCTCTTATTTCCAAAAAAAAAAAAATAATAAAAAAAAAAATAATAATAATAATAAATACAAAACCCCTTGAAGTTGATAATAATAATTAAAGCCTAAAAAATCATATTTTTATTTGTACCATAATACCTCAAGACTCAGCACTATATAGGTATATAAAATTACTTTTTAAACATACTAAAAATTATCATATAAATATAATAATAATTTAATAAATAAGAAATTAAAAAGTATCCCTCACCCCTCTTGTTGCAGATGAATAGCGCGCTTGTTGCCTACTCAATTACTCTACTTCAATTTCATTTAATAACCTAGTGAAATTTATAGATGGATATGAAAAATAAAATAAAATGGAATTTTACCTGTTTGCGCGGATGTAGATACTATAATCAAGAAAACAAGAACAATGTATTTCATTTTGCACTGACTGAGCTGTATATCGCTATATGCTTGTGAACACTCTAATTTAGTAGCTATAAAACAGTAGCTGTAATGCTGAAGTATTGCGCTTGAGGAAACGGAAGAGCAGATTATATTATTCAACAATCATTGACGCCAAAGCAATGTATATCATCCCTCATTATTTCCATCTCAGATGAAACTCCTATGATGATGTTGATCAATTTTATTTTACTTTATTTTTATTTCTCATTTTTAACATTTTTGTGTATAACTTTACCAAGAAGTAAAAATTAAATAACGATGAAAGTAAAAATAATACAATTTTACGGTTTATTCAAAATTGTAAATTTCATAATTTTAAAATAAAGAAAAGATTAATAAGATAATTCCGCGTTGCTCTCTTTCTCTACCTTTATTATTTTAATTATGATAAATTATGATATCGAAAATTTTCAGAGCTTTCACAACAAACTTTAAACTAGATGTATAATTTAATCTTGCGTTTGGACATATTATACTATACTCTATGCTGCTGAATATGTTTATTGTAATTTAAATAAATGAAGTTCAAAATTAAAAAAAATTGCAAAAATAAATAAAAAAATAAAGGGGGGGTGGGAGTTTTGAAAACATTCAATTATTGCATTTTGTAGCAGAAATGTAAGTATATAATCTTAAATCTACATATTATAAAAATGTAGCCTATGTGTATTTTTAAATGAGCTTTTGGAGGTATGTTGATTCTTACAGATTGAGTCTTTTAAAAGCAAGATTTCTGACGCATTGCATTTATATTATCATTATATTATTCATTCAGATTCTTTACAAATAATCTTTAAATAAATAGGAAATTTCTACTAATTTTAGTTTGCTTTATTGCTCACAGATATTGCCCATTTCAAGGGGCAGTTTTTAGTTAAATTAACGATGTTTAAGAACTTAAATCAAACATATCCTAGTATGGCGCGGACCATTATCATCATGTAGGCTGGATTATGCAAGACTGAGTGGATTTAAGATCCCTAGAAAATACCAGGTACAGTACTCTAACCACAACCATTTTTAAAAACCTCACTTAAATAACATGCAGTTAAAAAATGGCAATCTTGACCTTTCAACAATGAAAATAAATTATTAATGATTTTTGAGAGTATATATATACTTTGGTATTTTCTAGGGACTTTCAGTGGATTCAGACGAAAACATATGATTACTATTTGTAACGGGGTAGGGGGGAAGAGGAATTAATATATATATATATATATATATATATATATATATATATATATATATATATATATATATATATATATATATATATATATATATATACATATATATATATACTTTACATAATAAACTATTATTGTTTCTAGGCTCATTTTAGCTTTCAGTGACAAATATACTTTATACATACAATTAAGTCATATACGCGTGAATGCGTATTGTATATAATATATATATATATATATATATATATATATATATATATATATATATATATATATATATATATATATATATATATATATATATAACCGATATAAACGTAGTAAACAGGTAACGACGTCATGATCAGATGTTTTTAACAAAAAAGAAATTTTTTTCCCAAGCTGGCTCAAGAGTTGTGTGATAGAACGAACTAATATAAAAGTTTGCCTTTTTCTTATCTACAACTGAATCTTTCAATATCAATTTAATATAATACAGAAGTTTAATCGCTTGCCTCATGACTCATGAGGTTAAATTTTGTCGTCTGGAGGGGAGTTGACGACATACTTATGAAATGAGTTTAGGGGTGCTGGTGTGGTGCTATCGCGCGAGTATACAATAGTTTTCTTTTTTATCGAGTGAGGGTCGGCTAGTCATAATATCATATGAAAAGGATGAACTTCTCGCTCACCAATCACTTTTATAAAACCACCAACATCGACACATTCCAACGAATACGTGCTACACGCGCAATACAGACAGACTGCGAGTTATAATATTCAGTATAAACCTGGGACGCACACACCTTGTTGCAGTCGCTCTGCAACTGCAACGTCGTGTTTCCGTAGTCGGTAAGCAGGATAGTACATATTATTATTTTATATAGATCATCTTGTATAATTAATAGTAAAAGTATGTATAGCCATTTTAGCCATGTTGTTTATATGCAACCAATCCATATATACAAAGAATGAATCAGCGCAGATTATTATGCGTTAATAAGAGTTAAATAATTAACACATTAACTTACAAACTTAAAACATATAAGTCCCAAAAATTACAGTGCCAGCAGCAGTCTATAAAAAATACCATATTTATGTAAATTTCGACTAAAATTATTGACATAAAAAATATATATATGTGAAATAAAAAAACAAATTTTGTCTTACGTGAACTACCGTAACTGCGTATATACAGATATAGAAGGCCCGCGCGGACAAAAGGTCTCTTAAGGCGGGAAATCAGCTACTGCGGGATTTGACTAAAAAGTCGTAAAGAAAGAAAAATCTGACATTTTGTATGGTGATACGTTAGGTTAAGGCAACTTCAAAAATGCAAAAATTTCGAGGGGTCACCAAGCTAGATTTTGAATTATGATTTTTTGTAGTTTTAGTCCCATAAGAGGCAATGTTAATTTTAGTAAATTTCAAAACTATTTTCTCTCTTATCTGATGGTCACGGGTACTGAAAACTTTATCATAGGTAGCTGTTACTGTTAAATTTGAGGTAACATAAAAAAATTACGAAGTTTCTTTTTAGATTTTGAGATACAAGCCAACTGAAGACAACCCTTAAGATAAATGACCCTATACCTTTGCCAACCCTGCGGTATCTCGGGGGCCACGCCTGTGCCCAGCTCGCCGCCTACCTGTGCGCAAAGTGGACATCCATTATTTATAAAGTAAAGTAATAATAATAGTGATTAACTTTATTACTGTGATGTATGACGTAGATGCGAGATTAAATTTGTAGATAAAAAACAGTAACTCGTGTAATTAGATAAGTATAAAATGTTAGCATTTTGTGTCATGTCGAACGTCGTAGCCCTAGCTCGACGCTCTCGCTTCTTTATAGGTAAAGTAAAATACGCGCTTGTTAGCAGGTAACTTAAATATTACCTGCTAATAAGATTTCTTTACCATCTATTTAGCGGGTAAAGTCAATTTCTCGCAAACTTGTAGGAATTACTCTCTAGATTGACGGTAACATTTGTAGCACTAGGTTGCATACCTATCAGGATAAGCGGACTTAGAATTTTTACAAACATTTATGATTATTATATAGCGATGGTTGCATATTATATTGTGCACAGTATATTTATGAAATTGAAAAATTGAAAGATTTTGAATAATAGAATAGATTTTGAATAAATAATTATAATTAAAAAAATGTACAATCTTTTTTCTTTTTACAGATATATTAAAAATAAGCTAAAAAAATTCTTTTTTATAGTTGGAAAATTAAACAAAAATAAAAATTTAAAAATTAATAATTATGTAAAATATTGCGGCAAAAAAAAAAAATAATTAAAAAAATAATAATAATATAAAATAAATATTTTACTTTTTAAAGATATACCTTAAAAATTATATAAACAAAAATCGGCATAAAAATATTGTTTTATATTAAAAATAAAATAGCATAATAAATTATATAATATTGCTATAAAATGTGCATAATATATATGGAGATCATTTTTGTATAAAAGTAGTTTTTTTTTTCATTAATTATTTTAATATTTTAATTTTTATAAAGTAATTTAATAACTATCATCAGTGGCGGCCCGTCAAATTGGGCGCCCGGGGGATAAACTAGCGGTGCGCCCCCACCCGTAGAAATGGTCTAATGAGGTGAAAGGGGCGAAGCCCCCTTATTGCGCCGCAGGCGCGATTTTTTTGGGGGCCACGCCCCTTTTTGGCAGAAAATGCAAAATTAGCACACTTAAAAGAATTTGCTATTACAATTCAAGTACTTCAAATTTAATATTTTTTACACCATTGAGTATAAAATTGATGAAAAATGTTAATATTTTTTTCTTCGATATAAGAACATGATTCTAAATTGTTTTAAGTTAGTATTATGTACTTTAAGGTAGGATTGTAATTTTATTTACTGTATTAAGTATATAGAGTGTGCTGGATCCGAAAATGAAATTTAAAAAATTCTATCTCAAAAACTGCATGTCGTCGCAACAGAGTGTGGAAATGTCGCAAAATGCACCACCCCCAATGATAATGAATCTATATTGAAGCCCCAATTTTAACCCATGCTTTGATTTTTTTTTTTTTTTTTTTTTTTTCACGTTTTTAAAAAATAATTTGCAGGTTGAAAAGTTTGGTTCTGAAAATTGATTTTACGGATTTATCCACAACGAATTTTGTTTGGAGTTTTTTTTTTTTTTTTTTTTTCTTTTTTGTTGTGACAATTTTGACCCATGTAAATTTAAATATGCGATTTGCAATAATTTTGTTCTCCGTAAAAAAATAATAATAATAATAATAACAATCTCTTACAAATTGTTTTTAAACTCAAAGTCAATAAAAGTTTATCTGTATTATAGAACACCACGCTATAGTATTTTTTGTTTTCAGAAGTGGTTCAAGTAAAATTTTACTCACTAGGAGCTTGATGTTTTGTATCTTTTACTTACTAAATTTGCGGAAGATTTTATTTGAGCCGAAACTTAAGTTACTTTACTATCTCCACAAATAATTATTTGTGGAGGATAAAAAACTGTTCCGTAAAAAAAAAAAATAATAATAATAAAATTAAAAAAAAACTTTTGAAAACTATACAAAATTTTGAGTTTTATATCAATTTCATTTTACATATTATAAAATGCTTTTAGGCTGTTTTTTGTAGTTTTTATAATAATTTATTAGGCACTAATTTCTCTCGTCATGCGCCCTTTTTACTCCGGCGCCCTTTTTACCCCGGCGCCCGGGGGAAATGTCCCCTCATCCCCCTCTATTGGGCCGCCACTGACTATCATTTATTTTGAGTTAACTGTTACAATTGCTTTTTGCAACCACGCTGGACAGTTAATAAGAAAATTTATTATATATTTTTTTTTTTAAAAAGAAGAAACCAAAAAAATCAAAATTTTGTATGTTTTTTTTTCTCATGTTTTCTGCATGAGATAATGAATATATATTATTTATTAATTTAAAGTTTCAAATTGTGCTAAAAGTTATTTTATTGAATTAGAGCATAATATTAAGTAGAATGCGCGTTTGAACTTTTCTGCTGATCGAACTTCTGAGTCCATGAGTCCACTATATTGCTCCTGTACGCTGCAAATAAAAACGTTCAAACATTTCGCGCGGTATTGGCGCAATTGATCAACGAACTTTTTTTGTCAACAAAAGAGGAGCACAGACAATGTGATTGTGTGAAGTTTTTTTATGTTTTGTGGATATTAATCGAATTCTTCGGGTATCGACGGGTATCAAGTCACGGGAAGTAAATTGATTTATTTATGATACATGTATATTTTGAATAAGAATGTGTGTACTTTGTGGTTTTATTTGTCTTTTTCAGTCCAGCATTGTGGCAGCATGGGCCATCAACTTTGAATTCAAGTGGACTTTACAAACTTTTCAAGCCTCTGGCACATATCTTCTACTTCTAAACTATGGTATGTATTATTTTCTTTGTTTTGGCCAAAATATTCATACAATAAACCAAAAGTAAATGCAATATGAGACTCATGCATTTGTATAAGTATGTATATGTAAACACATTGCCGGTACATACATACTCATTTACAACCAATGTTTAATTTGTTTGTCTAACATATTGTTTAATTAAAAAAATATTCAGTAAAACATTCAATAAAAGCCACTGTATTACAACAAAGCAATAAATAACAAAGCACAATCATAAATCTGTACAATATTTGCTTGTCGTAAATTCATTGATTAGTCTATGTACATATCACATCAACGATCACAAATAAGCATGATTGTTTTATATGTATAGATGTTCACATAAGTCAAACGTAAAATATAGTACCTTAATATTAACTCACAGTGTTAATTTTTCAGGATGTGAACTCTGGAACGCTAACGTACAAAGCATGGATAGCTGAGATAAAGCACAGTACCTACGTTCTACGTACTTCATCACAATCATATCCCTCGACTGATAATAAGTGATCAACTGCATACGAGGAGAAGAGGTATGCACAAAAGGACATTAATTACTCTAGTTTCTTCTGTATGAAAGTAAAGTGATTTTTTCATTCATATAAAATTCCATAGTCAAGCTAGGGCAATGAATGCTCAGTCATTTCATTCAAACGTCACACCTGTGTGCCACGTGAGACCTCAACTTTGCCATAGAATTTCACCTGTGGTGAGTAATGCCAGCGCTGCTGCTATTTGTAGCCTGTTTTTATAATTTAAGGGTTGTATGGATGGCTTGTATCTTAAAATTAAAAAAAAAAATTTGGAATATTAATTATGCCATTTGAAAGTTAACAGTAACAGCTACCTATGTTAAAATTTCCAGAACCCGTAACCATCAGATAAGAGAAAATAATGAAATTAACATGGGCTCGTATATATACGGGACTAATACTTCAAAAAAATCATAATTTAAAATCCAGCATGATGATCACCCATCAATTTTTTTAAAATTTTTGAAGATACTATATTATTCTAATGTATCACTGGGGAAAATTTTACGTTTTTCTTTCTTTACAATTTTTTAGTCAAATCCCACAGTCTGATTTCTTGCCTTGATATATAAAGATGAGAGAATAACAACAATACGTACCTATATTATATAAAATGTTGTGTTAAAAAAAATATATGTAACTTTTATACTTGAAAATGGACTAATGGACCACTTGCAATAAAATGTTTTTAATTGTTGCAGCAAGTAAGTGAAAACGATTTTTACATAAAAAATGCATTAACAATTATTCAAATTATTTTAAAAAGTTCATTCATTGCAAGTGGTCAATTGCAATGAAATAGGTATATGTTTTCAACTGTTGCGACAAGTGTAAGTGAAAACTGTTTTTTCAATCCATGTATTAAGAATATTTTAAATTATTTTAAAATGTTCGTTCATTGCAAGTGGTACTTTGTAGATTACAGCATGTAAAATTGAATGTTATTAAAACCTGTTTGAGTATTTTTAAATTAATTTATTAATTGGGATTTTGGTGTGAGAGCTAGATTGAAATAGAACTTGAAAATAATAGGGATCATGAGTGCATGCGTTGAGTGTAAGGTGTAAGTGAGAACACCAACACGTTGCATAATATGCATGTTTATATATGCATTCCATGATGACGAATGGTCAATGTGAATGCTCTGCCGCTAGCCTGCTTAGAGAGTGGGAGAGAGTTTTTTTTTTGCCATATTGTGTTATATTGTGTTAATAGCTCTAATCTCTCTCTCTCTCTCTCTCTCTCTCTCTCTCTCTCTCTCTCTCTCTCTCTCTCTCTCTCTCTCTATACTTACCATTTTCTAGTATAAATGTAATTTTCTTAAATTTTTTAACTTCATGTAGTTGCAGTATTTTAAAAGCTTTTATAATATATTATTCAACACAGCATGATCTAACTTGTTCTTCGAACTTTTATAATCCAGTCAAAGATTTTCATAATATTTACTTCAACGAAAATAATTGCATTAATTTATTTTAGGTACTGTAAAACAGTGATATACCGGTAATACTTTTGTCGAGTCAAAATTGTAACCTCAGTTTTGCGATTAATTTACAGGATTATATAAAATATTTTACGGTAATTTTATCTATGTACTTATTTTTTAATTATGAGTTTATAAATATAATAGAAATAATTAAAAATGTGCAAATTTATTGTGTTTTTTTTTTTTATCTGTTTCAAATATCTGACTGAACTAATTATGGATAAAATTACATTAAAATATTTTATATAATCCTGAAAATTGATCACAAAACTGTTGTTACTATTTTCACTCGACAAAAGTATTACCGGTATATCACTGTTTTACCGAAAATAAATTAATGCAATTGTTTTAGTTGAAGTAAATATTATAAAAATATTTGACTGGATTATAAAAGTTGGAGGAACAAGTTAGATCATGTTGTGTTGTGTTGAATAATATATAACATATATTAAAATAAACTGCAACTACATGAGGTTAAAAAAACAAACATTTATACTAGAAAATGGTAAGTATAGAGAGGGAGAGGGAGAGAGATTAGAGCTATTAGCACAATATGGAAAAAAAAAAAAAAAAAAAAAAAACTCACTCCCACTCTCTAAGCAGGCTAGCGGCAGAGCATTCACATTGACCATTCGTCATCATGGAATGCATATATAAACATGCATATTATGCAACGTGTTGGTGTTCTCACTTACACCTTACACTCAACGCATGCACTCATGATCCCTATTATTTTCAAGTTCTATTTCAATCTAGCTCTCACACCAAAATTCCAATTAATAAATTAATTTAAAAATACTCAAGCAGGTTTTAATAATGTATTCAAGTTAGCAAGTTAGTGATACACATATTTTTTATTGAAAAATGCATATTGTTTATAATGTACCTAAAATATTAACAAGTACGGAAGGGCTGTTCATGTAATTTTGCTTCTTTTGTGTTTTATCTTGCTCTTATATATTTACAATTAACAATAAACTAAGCGCAAAAACATATCAGCAAGCTTGTATGTTGTCTTTCATTAGGTTAAAACATGTGAATTATAGTATATTGTTTTTAACTGTTTTTGTGATGTTATATTGAATTTTACTTTATTTTTTCTTGAACATTTTGTGATTTAATTTTTGTAATGTCCTTTTTGTATTTAAAAACTGCATTTACCATTTTGTAATATATGTTGTGTGATTACTAAACTGATAGCAATAATGCATTTATTCTTATGTTAGATTTTTTAATGTTATTTTTATGAATATTATATCTGTTTAATATTTTGCAAATGTTTTTCTAAATACATTTTTAAATTTAGGGCAGAACAGTTATATTTTGTGTATTTTTAGAAAATAAAAAGCTAAAGTATTTTTTTTGGGAAAAAAGAAGAAGAATATTGTTATTTTTTAAAAAAATCCCGCTTTTTTTTTGTTAATTTTTGTTTTATCCTGCAGTTTTTAGGTATGCAACCCGCGCAACTTACTCGCTTGTTTTGCGGTACGGTAACGCGCAAACACGCAGGTAATAGCCAAGCACAAGACTCGCGAACTAGCAGGTAATATATTTCAATGCTTTTAGATAGGCGAAAAAAAATTTACCCGTGAAGTTACAGGTAATTCTCGCTAATAAGAGGGAAACATTTCTCGCTTATTAACGCGTATTTTACCTATAAAGAAGCGAGAGCGTCGAGCTTCATCCTTTCTAATAATTCAATCAATATAGCAGCAAATCCCTGAGATATTTCCGAGTTTCCATGGACACAATTCAATTGCTTCATTGTAAAAAAAAAAAAAAAAAAATCTGCCACTTATGCAAACTTACTCGACACCTTTCTCCTCTGTTTCTCCGTCTTTTTTCTTTTTTTCCCCTGTTGAGCTAGACACGCCCTAAGTGGCCCAAGTAGCTCAAGACAGAACTGCAGACAGTGTCTTGAATTCATTATATGGTGTCAACGTTGTAATTAATTTTTATATTTATAACTATTATATATATATATATATATATATATATATATATATATATATATATATATATATATATATATATATATATATGTGTGTGTGTGTGTGTACACTGTAGAAGCAGTTAATGATATTATTTGAAAATTTTATCAATATATACTTTTAGAGTATTGTACTCATCTATTACAAAACTGTAAGAACGCACAGTTTACAGTTGAACTCTGTATTTTCGTAAAAAAAAAAAAAAAAAAAAAAAAAGTTAAAAATCCTGGTTGAAATCAAGTATATTTTCTTACGTGACCTTTGATCGCATATAATACTGTACAGTACATGCAAAATATAAAACATAACAGTTTGCTGCATGAAGCCTTGCGGCGTAGAAAGTCATACCTGTCCAAATGATACTTTATATATCTTATATTTTGTATGTTATGATATATGTATTGTGGACGTAAACACTCTACAAGTCTACATACTGCCATGCATAATATTTATGCATGTATAATATTTTGAACTTTGTTGCTTTTGTAGATACACGGTTTGTGCTCTAACCCGACGATATATATTATAATTAGAGAGCGGAAAACAGTCTCTTTTTTCATCAAAATAGTCTGCAAAATTGAAAAATAATCTAAAAATAGTCTCTAAAAATTATTAAATAGTCTTTGAAATTTATATAGCTCATAGTGACTTTATTTATTAGTATAATATGTCTGAATTTATCTGTTTTCTTAATGGTCTCTAAGAGTGCCTAAAAAAAAAAAAAAAAAAAAAAAAAAAGTATGTTCAAGAGTCTAAAAAAATTATATTGGTCTAAAATTACATTGTCTAAATAATAATAATAAAAACAATCTTCAGAGACCACTGAAAAGTTTTTTTAAGGCGAATTATAAACACAAAATAAAGAAGATTTGGTACTTAAAAATTTAATTATGTCAAACACGTGAAACACGATCAAATATATTTAAGTTATTCCACTTTAAAGATAACATGTAAATGTGTAAATGAAAATTTGAGTGGAAATTTGTAGTCAAATAACAAACTTTTTTATAATTAAAATTATAATTGAATTAAAACTTGTCGAAAAAAAAATACCTAAATAAAAAAATAAAATAAAAAATAAAACATTTTAAATTTACTCGATTTTATTTGAAAATTATAGTGTTCCAACAAAACATGTTGGAAATAAATAATGTAAAAAAATTATTGTGAAAATATGGTTCTCTTTTAGCGATTTCCGGTCCAAGTCGGTCACGTTCTACGTTAATGTTATGTTATTTTTGTCAGAAATAGCGAAAAACACCCAAAAAAGGCAAAATAGTCCAAAAAGTCTGGAAAGTCCAAAATAGTCTCGGAGACTAAAATAGTCGCTAAATAGCCTGTTTTAAATTTTGTACATAGGCTTGAAATCGTGTGATTCGTGGACATTTTTAGTAAAACCCCCAATAGTCTCAATATTGACAATAGTCTAAAGACTTTTTTTCCGCTCTCTAATTATAATATATATATATATATACTTATATATATATATATAAACTATGATGTTGACACTTTTTTATATATAATATTTAAAAAAAATTGCTCATTTTGTTTTCTCTAATTTGTAAGACCCAAAAATTAATATTATACCAGCCATACTATAGAATTATTTTCCCCCAAGACTCGTGATTTTAACTTTTCAATTTTGTTGCAGGTTATTGTACACGAACACAGACACACGGTACGCAAATAAGATTTTCTCACACACATGAACAAAAAAGTGAATCTTCCATAATGGCTGAAGAGACAGAAAGAAAATTTACTCCTATTTTCTTTCACCAGGAAACAACTGGATTTGAAATTTTTGATGAAGTAATACAGATACAACTTTTATCAAAAAAATTTGGAACATTAGAACTATATAGTATTCCTAATGTTGGCTGTGATTACCGTGCAACATACAACAACAATTTTCAAGTATATGATGGAAAGTTATTTAAAAGTGATAAGTTAATTACAGAAGCTACTGATCAGATAACTGCATGGAATAAATTTGCAGATTTTGTTCTATCACATGATAACCCCATTCTTATCTGCCATAATATCAGCTTCCAAGGTAGATTTCTACGTCAAGAAATTAAGGAAACACCTATAGCTGAGAGACTAGCTGAAGTAAGCATTGCTGATTCACTAGCAATGTGTCGCAGAAAACTCCCAGAGTTAAAAAAACATTCATTAGATTATTTGGCTGTACACGTAAAGAACTTGGAATACGATTCCACAAACTCTGAAATGAAAGTTTTCCTCCTGAAATCTTTATTTAAGCACATTAACGTTACACAGGAAGAATTACACTATCACAAACAAATAATGCGGGACTATATTTCTGGTAAGAAAAAGCCAAAGCGTAAATCACCTTACGCACCCACACCATCAAAGAATAAAAAAATAAAAAAATCTCTGAATGATGAGAAGTCTTTGTAAAGTTAATTTCAAAAAGTATAATGATTATTGTTATAGAAGTTAACAGAAATCTATAAATTGGATTTGGAGAATATGTTAGTATAATTTCGGTTCATTCCAAATTGTACCCCATTAACGTGCATGTGACCATAACCATACACAAAATATAAAAAATTGTAAAATTATAAATTTACAGCTTTATAAATACAAATCTTAATAATTAATAATGTATTATTTATCTTGTACTTGTTTGTTTGTTTTTTTATTTGAATTTCTGTAATAAAACGTTATAGTATGGAAATGCGTGAGTAATATTATTAATTTTTAATTATATAGTCTTAATCATTGAATTAAGCATTTTCAAATATTTGCATTATGCATAATACCGTACGTAATATTTCTTTAGTATATATGTCCGATAATTATAGCTATTATTCACAATTATATATTTTGTTTATTTTAATATTATCATATTATGTAGATATATTATATAAGATTCCATAGCTAAATTTAATTTTTATTGTACTAAAAAGATAAGCCTATACGAAGGCATCCTATAGAAGACTTCTTTAGGATGGCCTTAGCCAGCTGGCTAATTTTGCAAAATAAACGTATATTTTATAGGTTTATCTTATGATATTATTCAATACTATCTATAGTATCTTATTATATACATTTAATAAAATTTACTGTTAAAAGTAATATATATATATATATATATATATATATATATATATATATATATATATATATATATATATTCGAGGGTGCTCCGCTATAATGTCCTAAGTCCATTTGACCTTGAAAAATATTTTTTGCTGCAAATGACCTGAAATGGATAAATCCAAAATTTGGGGTTGATCCGACGATTTTTTATTTTTCAAGGTCAAGTGGACTTAGGACATTATAGCGGAGCACCCTCGATATATATATATATATATATATATATTCTTTTTCAATAATCAAAAGTATGCGTATATAAAATTATTTTTGTAATTAAAATGAAGGCTGAAGAAAAGGTTTTATAGTAAACACTTAAAAAAATTAATAGTTCTATTTCCTCACAGGGATACTATAATACAAGATAGATAACTGCATACAAAATTTCGGGGTCATCAAAATCATTATTACATTCAAATTTTTAAATTATGAATTTTTAAAGTCTTGCACACCTTATATAATATATATTTTTTTTTTCTCAATTATGCATGATAGTCATAGTGTTCATAGTGTCCTAAATTTGAAGTTACTTGTTGTAACTTGTAACCTTTAAAGATATAAATGTTACTAAAAAAGTAGAGGATTATCGACTGAATTTCTGAAACATAAGATAGTATTGCGCGTATTGTCAAATCAAAATGATTTGAGTTCGTTGGTCAGACTGTATTATACGTATAAATTATGCGTGGTTATTTTCTTATTAATAAATTAAAAATGTAAATAAATGAAAATGACAAGGAGAAGGAAAAAAAAAAAAAAAACTACAATTGTGTGGATTGTTACTATTTTAGGCTGAAGCAGACCTAAAAAACAACAACAAGTTTTGTTATAATTATTTTGTAATAATATCCATGTATATGAAAGAAGATATATAATAAAAATAAATTATGTCATATATATATATATATATAAAATTATTATTTTTACGATAACATATAATTATTTGTTGTTGTTTTTTGCTCCTTTTGTTATATTCTTATTTTTTCGTCAGTATATTTAAAAGTCTAATTTAAGTTTTGATTCCTCTAATACAAAATTGAACAACTATATGAAAGTTTTTGTCAGTAAAATTAAACTGCAGTATATAATATATGTAGCCTTTTTTCATCTAAAAAACATTTTAGAACAATATTTAAAATGAAAACCACTATTTTAGACGCAATTACAGGAAAATGTTATTTTTTAGTATAAATAATAATACGTTACGATATTATCACTTTTATACTATCATTTTTTTTTATTTATATTTATTTTTTTATAAATTGGGCCTATAATGTATTTATTTTACTTCAAAAAATGCGTTGTGAATGGACGAGAATGCTTATTACATTACTGTTTTGAATCTAAAAAGTTCGTATGTTTATTTCTTTATACTCAAAATTTTCTCTCTTACGAAATGCACCACTAGCTGTCATTATGTTTTATTGAAATGGATGTTACCAGCGTATAAGCGTGCTAGCCAATCAAGGAAAAAGGAAAAAGGCGCGCTCACAATGTTATTTCTATATATATCCCTGCTCACAAAACCGCGCAAAAAACCGCGCGGTTACCGTGCAAAAAACCGAGCTCGGTAACCGGGCAAAAACCGCGCGGTTACCGGGCAAGAACCGCGCAAAAACCGCGCGGTTACCGCGCGGTTTTTTAGTTGAAGCCGCGCGGTTTTTGGGTTGAAACCGCGCGGCTGCCGGGCACTACCGCGGTTATCAGGTGGTTCTCACGTTGAACCCAGATGGCTCTATGGTTTAAATGGCACGTGCTGTGGAACCATAATGCCGCCTTCTCCGATCGACGCTCTCTGGGGGCTCCGCAACTTTTTGGTTCAATAATATCGCGAAAAACTTACCTTTATTGTCACTGCACCTGAATTAGATAACAGAACACAACAATTCCAACTTACACAATTACATGTACCTTTGGATAAAAAAAAATACCATCCCATACTACACACGTTTTCATTGAAAAAGCGTACCTTTTATATATACCACGCTTTTACAATCAACAAATTTTCACATTTAAAAAATTAATATATTATTATTGCAACAAAAAACAAAGTGTATATTACGCTCAAGACACAAAAATATATTTAAATATACATACTTATAAATAAAAACCCAATACAGTACCAAGAAAAAATAAATAAATCACACTTTACGTACCAAAGTAGTGTATATAGAAATACGTTGGTCTTTGCGAAGTTCAAAGACGCTCGCCCATAGCCGCGCCCAAGGACATGTAACAAAAATCACTGTTTTAGCCCTCTACTGACATTAAAACTTTGGAATTATACATTCAGTAAATTCTTACCTCAATTAAAAACATCGAGCACTAATTTTTTAGCTTCTTACACTCCATTGTACTTAATATTCACGTAAAAATCAACACAAAGTAAATTCGCCATATTAGTTTCCTCAAAGCTCAAGTTCACTGAGATACTGATGCGCATCTTTCTTACACATCCTTAATGCGCATGCGCTAGATCACGTGACCTAATTCTAAAAACCGTGCAAAAACCGCGCGGTTCTTCAGGACCGCGCGGTTTTATAAGAACCGCGCGGCTTTTACACGGTTTTTTAAGAACCGCGCGGCTTTTGCACGGTTTTTTGAGAACCGCGCGGTTTTTTTCTTTTTTCTCAGAACCGCGCGGCTAAAATCACGGTTTTGTGAGCAGGGTAACCAATACAATAGTATAGGACAAACTTTAATTAGGCAAATTTTCTTTGGGAAATCGGTTAAATTGTTTTGTTTTGTTACTTTTCTCACGTACTTGAGATACTAATTCAACATATTTACAGCATCAATGCTCTCAAAAATATTGCATAGTGGTTTTAAACTAGCAGAATGATTTATTTTCCTATGCCACCCATGTTATTGAGTTATCCAACATGGCGTCAAATTTAACATGAATGCATACACCCTATAGGATCCATCCTACTAGCAATTAAAAAAAAAAAAAAAAAAAAAAAATCTTGGATAAAAAGAATTTAAATTTAACTATTGATAGATATTATACTATAACTATAGGGTGTATGCGGATGACGTCATATTTATTGCGCTTTGAGGCCATACTGGAGTAGTGCATAACATTGCTCAGCATAGGACAAACTTCATTTAAGCCAATTTTCTTTGGGAAATCGTTTAATTTTTTGTTATCGCTATTTTTCTTACATACTTGAGATACTAATGCAACATATTTACAACATCAATGCTCTCAAAAATATTGCATAGTGTTTTTAAACTGGCAAAATGATTTTTTTCCCTATGTCACCCATGTTATTGAGTTATCCAACATGGCGTCGACTTTAACATGAATGCATAGACCCTATAACATATATAGTATCGCCGGTAACACCTATTCAGCCCGCACTATATATAACCAGAACATTATTTGTCAATATATAAATAGCTGGGTGAGTGCTATTTCAAAAGTTTTATATACGACAATTTTTCATAGCGTGACGCGCCCCGTGACCCCTAAAATGTAACCAATCTTCGCCTCGGGGAAGATTATCCCCCCCCCTCCCCATTATTATTAGTCTCCTCTGTTTTCAATTACAACTTTTTTAATACTGCTATCTGTTATAATAAAACATAAAAAAGCAAGTAATATATGTTATTGCAACAAAATATACTTTGCATCTGTGGTCACACCCGCGGGGAGTAATTAAAATACAATGATATATTAATTATTGAACTTGCAAGTAAGTTTGATAGCAGGAAAAAAAGCCTTATCACAATAATAAATCAGGTGATTATACAGTATATTGTCAAGCAGTACAAATAAAAAAAAAAAGTAAAAAGTAAAAAAAAAAAAAAAAAAAGCAAAGATTATCAAAACTCAAATAAAACAAGTAGAAAGATAAAAACTTCAAAGAAATATTTGCATATTTTTATTTTGCAAGGATACATAATCCGACATATCCGATCGAGTTGGATTTTTCCCCCTCTTAAACTTAAATCAGTAATATAATTATAATGACAAAATTTGAACGCCCGATTAAAAATAAAACACAAATAAAATAATAAATAAACACGTAAATAATTAAAACCTGCGCCGAGGTCTATATCCCGGGACGTTTGCATTTTTTAAAATCCCGGGACGTTTGCATATTTTAAAATTACATATGATTTTCGAGCCACGCATAGTGCCCATATAAATTATGTGAAAATTGTCAAAGTTTATATGCGTATCGTATATTAATATTGCCAGATTTATTTTTTTATTATTATTATTAATTTTTGGTATATATGTTCAAAAAAACGTGCCCGTAAACGAGATGAACACTTTTTCACGCCCGTTCACGGGAAAAAATTAAAATTTCCGGCGCGTTAACGCCCGTGAATTTTTTTTCACTCGGGAAACGTGACTCGGGAAATTTTAACGGGCCATATTGTACGTTAACGGCCGGGAATTTCACTCAATTTAACGACCGTTAAAGCCAATTCACGGCCGTTACTATATTCCCGCATATATTAATAGTTTTTAAAATGTATATTTTTTCTGTTCAGCAATTTCATTATTGCATATAACACTTTTAAATAATTATAACAAATTCTTTCAAATATTTTGAGTAAATTTTGTTAATTAAAAAAATACAATGACAAAATGGCACAAAAAATCATTATATATGCAACAACTCGACAGGGACGGATTGGGCGCCGAGATTTCGAGGATTTCTCGCGGCAAAAGTGGGCCGCCGTCGGCCGATAGTCAGCAACAACAACAAAAAAAAAAAAAAAAAAAAAAAAAAAAAAGAGCGAGAGAGAGAGAGACAGAGACAGAGATAACATTTCACCATGTAAATTTAATAAATAGATATAAAATAAATATTCAATTAAAAATCTGAAATTTTTTGTTTTTAGCCGGTTTTCTTTCATTCTTTTTTATTTAATTTTTTTACTATATATATACTCTTTTTTCCAGATCATATATAATTATATGTTTCATTGCAGTTTAGAATTGTTTTGCAAAAAATAAATTTTTTATTTTTAATATAAAACAAAATATATATCTTTCAAAAAATTATCATATTTTTATTTTTTTAATTATCCTTGATAAATTTGCTCTGAAAAAACAGCCACAGTGGTGTTAAATTTTAAGTTTAGATTTTCTCGCATTACAAATGACCACATGCAATGGCTTGCAATGAAGTATACAATTATTTCAAATTTTCATAATGGAAAAAAAAAAAAAAAACTTTGCAACCTGCAACCATGACTTTTTTTTTTTTTTTTTCAAAATTGAAAATATTTTTTTGCTATTTAAATATAGGAAATTGATTCTTCAAAATTTAGAATAAAAAAAAATTATTTGTTACATTTTTTTCCGGAATAATTAACTTAAAATATTACATTTTGTTAAAATTATACCGCATCCATATATATGCAATTTTTTATTCAATAAATTTTATTCAAGTAGCTTTTTTTAAATTAATTTATTAATTTTAGAAAATTTTAAAAAAATTCTCACGTGCGTCTGCTAAGCTTTACATGCAAATGTGGCTCAAAATATATCAAATTAATTGCATATTGCTTTTTATCGAATGGTTATAACACGATTATTTTACATTATAATTGTGCTACCACACTTATAAATATAATAAAAAGACAAAATGAAATCACAAATAAGGCCACTTTTATATTAGTATACAAATAGTAAAATGCATTATATTGGTACTCGCATATTTTGTAGACTAAAAATAAAAAAGACAAAGAGATAAGGATAGAGAACATTTTCGTTTTATAGAGCCCGCGGGGCTCTAAAACGTCTTCCATCCGAAACCCGAATGTCACAGCTCGTTGTAGAATAATTTTTCCTTAAAAAAAGCTTCTCAATACAGTGAAGCCTGCTATTCCAAATTATAATGATCTTTGGCAATTATTATTACACTGAATTGAGTGGGCCTAAAGACAAGACGGTTCACTTTTTATGTGGCGGTGGCTGCGAGCGCCTCGTGTTAGCAATGTACGAGGGCACGCAAATCAGATAGACATATTTAACATTTTTATTTTTTAACAGAGTGAAAATATAATTTGTATCTCTTTTATGGTATATGGCAATGCACGTTTGACAAGTGTCATAAATCTGTAAAACAATATCATGAAAAAAAATGTTTGAAATAAATTCCCCGTTACACGTAAATGAATGTTTTTTAAACTTTCTTTGAAAAATAAATTTGTGACTGAAAAATGGCTAATATATCATGAGAAACCAATACGTCATCGAAGTGAAAAAAGTTTCATTGCGTGGAATTTACTGTGATTTATTTCATACAAAAAATAATTATTATTTTTCAAGATTGTTATACAGAAATTTTTGACACGTGTTACAATATGTAGCAATAATATACCATAAAAAAATAAAAAACAACAAATTAAAAAAAAATATATATATATTTGAAAAATATAGTTGCTTCTGATTTGTGCGCTCTCTAACACTCCGGGCGCTAGGCTGCCGCCACATAAAAAGTATGTACCATTTTTTTTTTCCGGACCACCAAATTCAATATGTATTCATCAAAGGCAGTGGCAGTCCTATACAGGGGGGATTGAGGGGCGGATATCCCCGGGCCCACTAGGCTTGGGGGGCCCGGAACGAGGCCTATATACATGTAAAAAAAAAATCAAAGCTATAACGAAAAAAAAAAAAGTTAAGGGACGGGAAGTAGAGAGAGACAGACAGAGAAAAGTTGATGAATCAATTTAATAATGTTATTTAATAAAATTATCCCTAAAAAATTATCCAAACAAATTTATAAATTATATATATATATATAAAAAAACTAAAGCATACAAATCTACAGATAAAATACAATATAATCTTATACTTTATACTATAGTAATAATTACAACTTTATTCAGTGTTTTTTTTTATATTTTAAAATAAGGACTGCCCTGGTTTAAATAGGTAAAATAAAACTACTTGCGAGAATTATAATGAGGACCAAAAAATTTTCAGGGTGTTATTTTATTGCATTTTTATTCAATAAGAGGGCAATGTGATCCTAAGTCGATATACGTATGGACATTTCTAATTTTTGAGTTCATTGAGAATTTATAATTAATTTTTAAAAGTCTTACAAATGACGTTACAGAGTCGGTAACTTTTTCCTATGCCAGCATGCATAGGTATTGCGTATCGACATTTTTCGATTTTTTTTTTTAAAGAGTAGTTAAGGAACTTAAATTTTAGAATTTTGCAAATAAATCGATTGAGGACAATGTCTTCTTTTAGAATATGGAATAAAATTTTACTCTGAAAACATTTTTAGTCGTCCTCCTTGGCCTCTGGCGTATGTGAAAAATTTTCAATGATAAATAAACACTATAGCTCGGTCTTCCTAAATTTTCACTCTTTCGATTCATCAGATCGACCCTGTCCTCTGCTCCTAAAATGATGATGACAATCAACTTTGGTTATACAACGGGAATATGTGATTTTTTTTTTATTTTTTTTTTGTGCAAGAGAACATTATGAACAAACACTTTTGTTTTGGAAATTTGAAAATATATTCTAATAGAAAAAAAATAGCTTTTTGAGAATATGAAGGAAACATTTTTTTCCATTCGCTTAATCTGCAAAAGTAATAAAAAAAATGATTATTTTCATCTTATGAAATTTTGTATACTTTTTTTTTTAAAATATTTCTCTCTAAAATAAAATTTAGCATTTCCCCCTATATCTATTTAAAAAAATCATAAAATAAAAAGATAATTATATATTTATTCCTTAAAGCTATCCGCACTGACAATTATACTGAATGTTCTGTAAATAGTCACTTAATTGGTAAAAAAATCACGCCTGCGGCGGGCTGTTGGTGCTTTGCGCGTCTGTTAAGGAGGCCCTCAGATTTCTGTCTCCGGGCCCAAAATACGTAGGACCGCCACTGATCAAAGGTATACAATTTGGTATACAGACCTCTCTATTGATAAATGATAAGGTAAAAGAATACAGCGAGCACCGCGTGACATCCATGCATTCGCATGGCGATTTAGAGCCCACCATAGTGCTGCTCTTCTTTTATTTTATTATTATTTTTTTTTTTGCTTTTTTTTCATTAAAAATTTACTTTCAAATTTATTTTGAAATAAATTAATTTCTCAAAAAGTACAAATGAAAATGCTCTCTCTCTCTCTCTCTCTCTTTTTTTTTTTTTTTTTTTTTTTTTTTTTTTTTTTTTTTTTTGCACAGTGATGATGAGCTTTGACAGTCCGGTTTATGTCTGATAATTAAGAATTATCAAATTATATATCGCGCATTAAAATATAAAATTTTTCCCGTTAAGAACTAATAAAATACGCCACAAAAATTGTAGAGTTATTTAAAACTATTGATGTTCTCAATGACACTGTATTTTGAATCGATTATATAAGGTTGTAGGGTACCGACCTGCATATATCTCAAAATAAACTAGAAATGTTTTAGGTCTAAATTTTGTGTTAGTGTGTAGCGAAAGGTTACACCTAGCCGTGATAACAATTTTGAGATATGCTTGAAAAAAATATTGAAATTAACATTGGGCCTTAAATTGCTTTTAAAATTGCAAAAAATCATATAATTTAATTTGCACTGTGACCCCCCAAATTTTTTATATATTTGAAATTGTCTCAGGCTGTAGTAGCTGCAGTACGTAGAGTTATGTACAAAATTTCAGATTTTTTGACGTTAGGTAAGTTTGTGTCAAATGGTCAACGTGGTCCTAAATTTTGCAACATATCAGATTATTTGGACGGGGACTATATAAAAATTTATATTATAACATAATATGTAACATTATAATATATATTGGATATTGGTGGTCTGTATCATAGACTCGATCAATTTTCTTATAAAAAAAAATCGAGTTTTTGCATACATGAATTTTATTTAATAATCAAAATTTGCTTTTTGACTATATATCCCCTTGCAACAAAACACACACATGACACATGCATGATCAAGTAAAAACTTAAATATAAAATCACAGAAAAAATATTGTTTTTAAAAAATTTTAATTTCACGAGTTAAAATGTATACGGCCGGGAATATAATTAAATTTTTATATATTAAAAATTTTACAATTAAAATATATAATGTTTAACAATTTATTCTTGTTCTTGTTTGTGGGTCTTATTGGTGGGTCTGGGCCTTTTGGGACTTATTTTTCGAATATGATTCTAAAATTTAAAAACTCACGATCGTTTCCGGCACGTAAAGAAAAAACGGCTCGTGAAAAAAAAAACGGCCCGTGAAACTTAATTGTGCGTGTAATTAACTCTAATTAATTAAAAAAATTACACCAACCTCTAAAATATATTGCTGAACACTTCACTTTAATGAATTTTGATTTCTAAGACAAATTTATTTCAATTTTCGAATAATTTACTTTTTTTCTATGATTTATTGTACTTTTTAGGTATATTAGATTAATTATTTAATTAATTTAGTTAATTCTTACCCCAATTACGATATTTGGGGTTGAAACCATTGTTGAGGCATGCACATTTAATATATAAAGCCTTTTGCAATATAAGTATAACTAATAACCATCATTTACGTAAGAGGACCAATGGCAGAACGATCCAGGGCGGTACCATGGCGATCATCAAAGTTAAGCAACGTCGAGCGTGGTCAATACTTGGATGGGTGAAAATAAATCAACATTGAAATAAATTACTTTTTTCACCTGGAATATTGTTTTTCCGGGGTTTTAGACATTTGTTTTATTGGAATATACTTTTAATCCCACTAATTATTAATTTTGTTTTAATTAATAAAATTTAATTAAGGCGCTGGAATATCTCGTGTCCCGAGCGTAAAACGTACGTTTAACGAGCGTAAAACGTGCGTTAAACGTACGTTTTACGAGCGTAAAACGTGCGTTTAACGAGCGTAAAACGAGCGTTAAACGTGCGTTAAACGTGCGTTAAACGAGCGTTTAACGCTAGAATCCCGATCGTAAAACGATCCGTGAATTTGGATTATTTACGCGCCGGAATCGGCCCGTTTTTTTGAACAGATATATTATAAAAAAAAAATATATATATAAAAAGACCTGTTCATACGGTACAATTTTGTATACGCACACGCATACATTTAATTAATTTGATCGCCAGTTAATCCTGAGTTAATCACCAATCACTACATTTTCATGCAATAAAATTTATATAAACGGTTCTCCAGCTCCAGGGTTCTCCTGTTCTCCGTCTCGTGACGTCATTTTTCCAGGCAGTCGCATGTCGCACCGCAGCCCGCAGCTGCTGCAGCCACCGCAGATAGCAGGCACTGCGCAGCATTGCAGCGCAGTCGTACCGTGGCCAGCTGATAAGGAGAAACACCCACTCAATGTTTTTGTTGATGAACCATAGTTTCAATTTCAATAGTTTGAGTACTTTTTCGTAACGTAGTTTGTGATATGAGTAATCATGATAAACAATTTAAAGCATGGAATTTTATAAAGTTAAATTAGCTTTCAAGATAATGCTTACAAAAAGAAATAATGCTGTATTTACGCGGGTGTCCGAGGGCATTATCGTCTGCTCTCGTTGCCCTGTCCTTTGTGGCTTTATTCTTCTTGGTACACCAGAGCAAACAGTTTTATGAAGAGCATCAAAAATATTTGAGACTGGAGAGTTATAAGAAATATGTAAGTATTTAATTTAAGTTGTGTATGTTGTTGACGCAAATTACGTATGTATGTACATATGTATGTTATTGGCGAATTGGTATGGATTTTTTATTTTATGAGACATGCCCTGATGAAGTTTATAAGTGTCCCATTCCTGGGTAAAACGTTCATTTAAAAGGCGATGTTAACGTTTTTGACTTGTCACACTTCACAGATATGCTAAACTGACGCTCTTTTACAAGATTATGATATGTTACATACATACAGTATAATTATATTAATACTGTACATACATATCAATTTTACACTTGTGTTAATTGTTTGAGAGAAATCTACAACAGATACATGAATGAGACACTTCTCAAACCTCACCAAAATGGGTACAACCACTGCTTGTATGCGTATGATACATTATCATATGTCATGCATGTATGCAGGCTCCGACTGGCCAAAAGGCTCACGGGGCAACCCCTGACTAGCCTCTCAGGCCTATTACGTTCCTTTTTGGTCTCTCAGGGGTCAGTTACGCCCCTTTTTGGTCCAGGCACACCTTAAAAAATGACCTCTAAGAACCCAATCCCTCACTGGTCTTTTTATTTATTTATTTTTAGTCCGTCTAACCCTGTATGTATTACATACATACATATTTGTATCTATAATTCTATTAAAGGTGGTTGATTGATACTTACTAAATAATAGGAACTAACATTTCTTTGTGGCCTGAATCTAATTCATAATTCCAATACTGTAATAGATTTTTGCAGCTGCTGTTCAGTTTGGAATCCCTAAGATAATACTGTGTAATAAATGAATTAAAAGATGTACAAAAACATGCAACCAGAAATACAGGCAAAACTAAGAGCTGGACAGTAGGATATTAGAATCCAGTAACTGGTAATAAGCTGGTTAAAAACAACTTTGGTGGGAACAGTTGAATACTAGAAGTAAAGTCTCTAGAAAATATTGAGTGGTACTTTTATCAAAATCCTTGAAAACGTCACTATAAAATAACATGCAGTTAAATGGCAATTGTGACCTATACTGTCATCTACTTTGTCATGACGTGGAGGTGGAGGACAATATGATAACATTGCAGAAACTGCTAGCATACAGCCCTCCTGTATGTATCAGTATCTTGTGCTAAATTTACTAGCAGTAAATAGAAGTAAAACCACATACGATTTTCTACACAATACTGATATCTCTGACATCCCGGAGATCTTACATTGGTAGGCCAGATCACAATAGACAAGAAAACTGAGATGAAATTTCTTGGCTTAACCATGTAAGAGCAAAAATTTATCTTGGGCACTCCACTTACATAAAATAACTCCTAAGCTCAGAATTACTTCGTAATCTTTTTTCAATATATTTATTTCATGTATTTTTCCTCCAGATGGAAGAAGTAGCTGCTGTGATGGCTCAAGCTGAAAGAGATGCTGGACTTGGTATTACTCAGCTTGAGAATCTTAACCAAGCACTTCAGAAATCCATCTTTAATACATCTACTACACATAGTGGCAGGTGACCACCAAAAATGACATGGATTGACACTTATAAATATAGTTATTCAGGCCTAATTTTCATGTAAAATTTTAGTGCTTACAAATTTCTACTGTATTATGTACTGTACTTAAGTAAAAATTATTTTAAAATACATATTATAATTGTTTAAAAGTTATAATAATGTATTATGATAATTGGGCATCTTTATACGCAAGTTAAATACAATTTAATAGTTTTAATTAAAAAAAAAATTGTTCTGTAAAATTGAATACATAATATTTTGTACAGAAATACACTGCTGAATTGTTTAATCATCAGTTATGAATTATGAATTATAATTTTTTGTTAGACTGGAATAGATATAAAGACCTACATTACTTTTTGATTGTGAACACAGTCCAACAATTATAAATGTGTATTATAGTGTTCACACACAGAATTATAATAAATGTTTGTATTATAATATATTAAATGTTAAGGAAAATTGACTGTGTAATAATTAAAAGATTTGATATAAAAACACACAGCATAGAGTAGGAAAAATTGGGGAGTGGGAGATAGGAATGGGCTTAAACTGATAGGGGTGCTGTGTGGTAGAGAAAATAATGAACCAAAAAATATTAATGCAATTATAAATTTTGGCTGTGGTAGAAATTATTTTCTCGATATACCTCAGTGTCCCTGTCTGTCTAACAAGTACAGCTCTGGCCAAAAGTTTAAGAACAATTTGTATAGGCAACCCGCAACCACACTATGTTATCTATATGGGAAAAGGCTGCCGCTGCACCGTTCTTAAACTTTTTGCTCATTACTATCTCCCATTCCACAATTTTTCCAAATTTATCTATGTTTTATTCTACCAAATCTTGTTTATTATAACATGTTATTAAAAAGCAGCCATTGTTATGTGTAGATTTTCATATTGTGGTCTATTTATTCTGTAGCTGTGTGTATTACAGTTAACTTATATATTGAAAAAGGTTTTATTACAAAAGTTACAGACATGCAAGATATATAAATTTAAGCTTGCTGAAAGAAAATAATCCGGAGACTGAGGATAGATATTGCTGATCTAAATTTTTACAGTATTGATTGCAAATAAGTATATGAATGGTAATGTTTTTATATTGAGTTCTTGTATAAGAGTTCCCTCATAACATCGGTTTAGATAACTTCATCTCTTATCAAAGATAGAGCATGCATTCACTTTCTTAGTATATTAACTCTTGTACACTTTTTTCACCCCTCTGATTTCCTTTTCACATGAAAATTATCATAAGAGTTTCTTAATAATAATAATAGATGAAAAGTAGTTAAAAACTTGCTCATATTTTTCTCACCATAACCTATTTAAAAAGAATATCCTACATGTGAACTTGAAAAACACATTATATCAGCAAATTTAATGCTGTGTATATAATTGCAAGAAAAAAAAAAGTTTCTAAATGTTGAAACTAACTTTATAATTATATTATTGTGTTTTAGATGGACACTATAAATTTTTACATTTTTCCAATTAATTGTGCCCTTGGTACAGCTCAATCTACTTACCTATAATAAATTATTTAAAAAAAAACTCTTTAAATTACATAACTTTATGTAGGAATTTGTGTAGATTAAAAATATTTTT
The DNA here is from genome assembly GCA_949318235.1 of Ecdyonurus torrentis. Classification (NCBI taxonomy): domain Eukaryota; kingdom Metazoa; phylum Arthropoda; class Insecta; order Ephemeroptera; family Heptageniidae; genus Ecdyonurus; species Ecdyonurus torrentis. Next base: position 36,588,846 of record OX439129.1, on the reverse strand, counting down.
TTGTAACTCTTAAATGCATGCAAAACCTTAAATATCTATGCATCTATTAAGAATGCTAGTATAACATAATATATAAAGCTATATTTATATAGACTCTTTCAAAAAGTAATGAAATTTTTGTTATGTGAAAAAGAAAGTTTGAACTTGGAAATAGTTTGTAGTGAAGCTTGACATTTTTTTTTTAATTATTATTATTAAAATTACCTGCATTAGTTCGGTATTAATTTATGCTGTTAATTTGTTGCTAATTTTAAGTCTAAATATTAATATTATTAAAGTATTTGTTTGGCACATATTTAAATCAAAGTTTGCTCATCCCAATATTTAACATTTCAGGGGACACACACAAGGCATATTGCAACATTAAAATTATAATTTTTGAAATTTTGGCATAACTGGTATTGTCTTCATAAAATCTATAATTACTGGAGTATTTTCAAAAGCTTCCAAATTATGTAAAAGAAGACTGAATTTGAAAATTTTAAACATAAAAAAAAGAAGTATACTATCAATAACAGTATAGCTTTAATAGTTAAAAAATAGTAGTGTTTTTTAAATTGATATATAATATATATGGCTTGCATTAGATGCTTTGCTTTGATGTTGACTTGAAACGTGTTTTTTTTTTTTTTTTTTTTTGGTCAATAATTTTGATCACTTAGTTTGCAGCAAGGAAAATTTTTTCTTTAAAACTCTTCAAATTTACAAAAAAGTCCTCTCTTTTACTGTACCTATGTATTTAAATTTTCATATATTTTTTTAATGACATTTATATCCTTGTTCGTTGATAATAATAATACAAAAAAGTGGCAGCTTGCTTGAATGTAATCAACTGATATAGTTAAATCTATTATTTGAGATGTAGTAATGAGGAACTATTAAATAAATGTAAAGTTTGAGTAATGCTGAAAAATAAATGTTCTCCAATATGTGTATACAGTAATGTATTTGCTTGGGATGTTAATGTTTTACTTGTAAGTGTTTTGAGAACTTGAACTTTGTACTTAATTGTAAAATTTAGCTAGCATTCCTCCTATAGTGGCAACAAAATCAGACACATGTATTGCCCTTGTTTCATACTTCTGCGATAAAGTTTTATTTTTTTTCTGTTATATTATTGTCTGTTATATTATCACTATATTGTCTATCAGTTTGAAAAACCGCTTCTTGCTTTTTCAACAAAAAGTGATAATATCATACAGGATATTGGTTAGAAACTCACTTTGATTGAAAACGTAAGAAGTGATTTTTGATAATAATGGACTCAATATACTATCATAATCAATGCTGGCGGGATTGAGTAGGCTGCCTAAGTTTACTTTTCGATGTTATCCAGTGACTAAAAACCGTAGTTGGTAAGAAACCCAGTGATAAAAAGTGGTGTGACTTCTTTTTACCGAGTTTTTTTTTTGTTTTGTTTTTTTTTTGTTTTAGTAAACATGAGCGGCTTACTTGATCCCGCCAGCCTCGATCATAATAGAGTAAGTAACTAAAATGTTATTGATTTTTGTTTGTAGAACATTTATAAGTTTATTATCTTAGTTGTGTGTAGTTTCAGTGTCTGATATGGTCCTTTTCATGGCTGTGTAGAGTGTGTCTAAATGTTAATATTTTTGTAAGATTTAGCTGTTTTATTCAGTAAACATGAAAATATATAGATTCCTCATAAGAATAATTATAAAACAAAATAGGTATTACAAGTTTTTTTAATTGTATTTTAGTTCTGTTATATCTTTCCATGATTAGCTTGTATATTACATAGGCCTTAATTATTTTGTAGCTTTGCAATGACAATAATTGTTTATCTTGCCAAAATGTTCCCATTATAAGATTTAATAATAATAATAAATACTATATGTTATAAGTCAAATTCCTAAATCTTTGTAAAAAAAAATATATATATAAATAAAAAATAAAATAAAAAGAGTATATTGATGTTGTTACGAACAATATGTGTATATCGTTATTTGTCACAGGAAGCAAAATGTGTAAGTCGAGCGCCATCTACATAACGTTCAGAAATGAGATAGACATTTTGCTTCGCGTGACAAAAAACGATATATACATTTTGCTTAGCAAGACATAAAACAATATACACATATTGTCCGCAACAACATCTATATATTATATATATTTGCCAAGAATACATTACAGAATAGTTGTGAAGGAAAGGGTGTATACACCCACCTACAATACTTCTTGCATGATAAATAATTGCCATAGGTGAGTTAAATATAATATATAGGAAAAAACCATCGCGGTTGGTATTAATTACGTTAAAAAAAAAATAATAATTAGAAATTAGTTGGTAGAGATTAGAGCACGTTGAATTGAAAATTAATAAAACGCGAAAATTCTCTAATTTAAATAGTAAATTGGGACTAGGGATGCATCCCTAGTCCCAATTTACTATTTAAATTAGAGAATTTTCGCGTTTTATTAATTTTCAATTCAACGTGCTCTAATCTCTACCAACTATTTTCTAATTATTATTTTTTTTTAACGTAATTAATAGGTGAGTTAAATACAGATTTTTCAATTAAGTTTTATGTAATTTGCTGCAATTCTGAACTTTTAATTTAAGCTTGTTAAAAATGCAATAGATTATTATTGAATAGTTACATCATTGAAACCACTTTTTTTAATAAGAGTACAAATAAATATTAATATATACAAAGAAATATATGAATTAAGGTCGATGTGTTTGTGGAAAATAAAAATTTTACGTAACAAAATAAGAAAGAAAGCAAAATGATTTTATCCACAGTACCTTTTTTTATGAAACTTAATAGAACTCTTATCAATATATGGATTTGATTCATGTAGTCCCAACTGTTTTTCTTTTTAGAATAATAAACTAAAGCTATATGCTATTTTTTTTCTTCAAAATTACTATCTGTAAATTTATATTTACTTGAATTAACAATGGTATAGTTTTACACCATTTATTTTCTGCATATCGAAACTCTATATTACTTTCTAAGTTTGAACCAATGTAAATCAAGTTTTGCCATTAACTTAAAATGGCTTATTTCTATGTATATAGTAACTAATTTACAAAAATTGTCAATAAAATGTAGCAGCAAATATTTAAAAATATATTTAAATTTAAACTTAGTGTGTATGTATTAAGGGAAAAAAATTGTGGTTAAGGTTACTAATTATAAAAGGTTAGGAACACATAAATAGAAAAATATGTTTGGGAAGGAACTAAGATAAGCTTGCAGCTGTCACATTGAACCCAAGCCACAGAGCAAATAGAGGGTTATGAATATTTTCTGTTATCAGCAATTGCTTGGGTTAAAATAGGATAACTGAAAGCTCATCTTACTCCCTTTCCAACCATATTTTTCTAGTAATGTGTTCCTATAACCTTTTTTATTAGATAATTTGAATTTAAACTATAAATACACTTGACCATCTTCATTCGTGCGACATTTTTATTGCTTACTTCACTTATATTGGATATTCAGACTGCATTAAAGATTGCCCACTCATGGTCAATAAAAATAATGCTGTGTATTGTGCAATTTTCATTCAATTTATATTTTCCAAGCTGATTTGTCAAAAGTTAGCCTATGTAATAGCTTTTGGTACCTCAAAAACAAAAATTGCCTGTAATTAATATAAGAATGTACAATCATTCCAATAAAAAATGAAATTGTACTGGCTTATGGCCATTCAATGCAATCAGATGGAGATTTCAATTGACGCAAAACTCTATCTAAATACATGGTATTCTCATATGCCAATAGAATTTCATTTTTTATTGGAATGACTGTACCTACATTTTGTAAAATATCACAATAACAATGTATAATGATGATGTAAACAAATTTTGATGTCATCTAAATAGGTGTAGATCAATCAAAGAAAAAAATATATTTAAGAAAAGGTGTTATCAAATGTTTGTTATGTTTTAAATTTTATCAAAATATTCCAATTAAATAAAATATTATACCAAGTTTACATTTGTGTTTGATTTCTTGAATCTAAGAAAAAAAATCATTATCTAACAACATTCAGTGCTGGTTTTATAATATATCTACTGATTTATATTAATTTGCATCATGGTTAGGTTGATAATTTAAAAGAAAAGTATAGAGGAAACCAGCAAAGGCTAAGTTAAAATATTGATGGGTAAAAATCTTGCTAGCATAGAGATAACCAATAAACATTGAACGTATTTCGGCACTTATATATAATTATCCTAGAGAAAATTGAGTATAATATGTGTGTGCCTTTGTTCATACTTATCAACTCTATAAGAGAAACTTTCTTGCTCGACTCAGTTTCTCTCAGAGTCTGTAACGATCAACAAAGACACACACACACACACACACACTCATACTATTTTCTCATGGTTAGTGCCAAAAGCTGTTCAATTATGTTAGTTTTTTTTATGTCTATGCTAGCAAAGTTTTCAACAAAATATAGGACTCTCTTCACTTTGGTAAGGCCCTTGCTGGTTTCCTTTATCATTTTCTAGTATATAGTTTGCTTGAAATAAAAATTATAAACTAAGTTATAATAATAATACACTCATTAATTTATTGTTTTTCAATGAATAACAAAAGATTTTTTTACAAATCACATATATTGAAGGATAAATATTGTATATTTTTTTATTACATATATATATAAAAGTAACAGTGCCGTAGCCCCCAAAATCCAAAAACAAAAGTTTCATTCTATAAATATTAAAATGACGAGATAAGAACTGTGCAAAATTTTGTATATAATTATATATTCTGTATTCAAAATATTGTTTTTATTTTTTACTTTTGGCAAATTATATTTTTATTTTTTATTTTTTTTATTTTGAGAAAATTTAAATTCTAAATTATCAAAAAGTACCTATAATATTAGGTTTTTCAAAAAAGGAAATAATAATAACGATGTCTAGCACAGCTGAAAATCTTATTTCATATTCACCTCTCATAATTAATTTCTATATTAATGCAAAGTAAAATTAAGAAAAAAAAAAAAAAAAGAAAAAAAAAAAAAAAAAAGAAATGATATGAAATGCTCAGTATTTTTTTAGGGATTATATTTTTATGCATTTTATTATTCTTAAAAGAGTTGTTAAAAAAGTATATAAATTATAGCGTAAGCTTGATCTACCGAGTATTATATAATATATTATGGTAAATATAATCTCAACATAAATTCAGACAAAAACTGGCAACGCTGATCATTATTTAAGGGCAAGAGAATTTTTTACATATAGAGTTTAATAATGAATGCTTAATAATTAGCGTAGTTTCTTGTTAATTTCTGCAATGAGATTATCTACTCTTTCTGAAGCTCCACGGAACTTGGAAGGTTCTGGTCCAATCATTTGGACAAGTTGTGGTACATCTTGCTGGGAGATCTGGCAAAAACGAAACAATGCTTTCATGCAACGGAAGAGGAATTCTTCTGGTGGGTTGCTGTTGAAGTACTGAAGGAGTGCCATAGTTAGTTCAACAGCTACGTCATCAAAGACCTGAAAAATAAAAGAGATTGATTAGTAAATTACACAAGTTAATAATGTGAATATTTTAAACAGATAATTTAATAAGCATGAAGCAAGTAATTCAGATTTAGAAGAAATTGGTTTAGATATTTAAATTCTTGTTCTTATACTCTTCCATGTGATGTTATATGTTGAATTATGTATTATGATTGAATGAGTTGCATTATCATAAAGAGTACGCCACATTGCATTACTAATTGTACACAAAAATCATCAAAGCTTAGAAAATATTCACTATCTTTCTTGTAGATTTTGGAGTATTATTACATTGATGATATAAATGTTTTTAAAGTTATGTGTTATTGTAATGGTACAGATGCATATTATTTTGGCAACAAAATATATATATTAATAATATCGCCCTACTATTATATTACCTTGTATATTGCCCTACAATATAGAACACAAACGAAAGCCAAGATTTACACACAAAATCACGCGTTTTCATTTATATGCATGCAAAACTAGAATTTTAGTAATAATTTTAATACACATAACACAATTTAATAAGGCATATAACTGTACAACGAAACATATTGTTTTCCCATTTAAAAGCCTGCTACCTTTGATACGCTGCCACATGGCAAAATTCTGCGTAGCCTTTTGCTTTTGTTCATTTTCTGTAATCACACAAACAAATCGGAAAAAAAAAAGAACTAAAAATTTATAACAAATAACTATGTTGATTGTTATTACATATTATTGGATTTAAGTTTCACGCAGTAAAAAACAAAACAAATCTTGATTAGCCAGAGGGTTGCAGGGTGGGAAACGATGAGGCAAGAGATGGCTGGAGGGAGGAATACCGACCACTGATTTTACCTCCTTGCAGGCCAGGTTGTGGAGGATAGCGGAACCTCGATCCTGTAATGTTGCATTTTCAGATAGCAAAGAGTTGACAGCAACCTTTGTTGTTACTCTGATGTTGCTCAAAGCTGTGTTGCAATACTGCCATTCAGAAATGTACAGAAGCCATTCTGAGCTGCTGACGTTCTCAAACAGATTTGCCATCTGAAAATAAAAATATAAAAATTAGCTAAGAAAATAATATAAAAAAACATAGCTGAAGTAGTAATAGTAATTGCTAGTCAATACATAAATATAAAAAAAATTAAGCGAAATAAATTCTAAATAAAAATCAGAGGAAGGAGGGAGTTCCTGCACAAATTTACATTGACATTTAATGTTTTTACAAAGAAATTGATACTGTAGCAATTAAAATTTATGTGATAAACTTACAAATAATGAGAGTGCAAGCTGCTCCTCCAAGGTGAGCCTATCCACATCTTGTGCATAGTTCATGAGAACATGTTCACGTCTGTCCTGATGTAGAAGAAGGATGACATCATCCTTGAGAGCAGCCATTGCCATAACATGAAGTATCCTCACTCTTGCTTCTGGCTTCAAAGTCTTGTCATGAAGAATACGTCCTGGAATATAATGATAGTTTTACCTCAAAAGTTGTAGCAATTGAACAAAAACTAAGCTCAAACTGAACTAAACTGAACTCACCAACAAAGTTCAAGAAACCATCACCAAGTGCCCATGAACCTTCATCTTCTAACATGTATTGATGCAGTTCTTCTAGAGACTGCTGTTCCTCAGGATTTAAAACTCCAGCAATTAGGTCCACCAGGCCATCAAACTCTACTTGCAACTACAGGAATAAAAATATATAGTTGTTGTTTTTGAAAATTTGCCAATTACTCAAAAATAATTTTTGAGTTTAATGACATGCATTCAAATACAATATTTTATATAACTACCAGAGCTTTAAATTTAATTTGCTACAATACTTCAAACAAAAATTATTATAGCCATTTCAGAACAATGAAGCTCAAACCCATACATGCTAAAAAAATATAATAGCAATAAAAAAATCACAATCATGTATTGCAATTACTTACATCTACTGAATCCTTAAAAATTATTGGAGGCTCTCTTTGCTTCTTTTTGGTTTCTTCTTCTTGCCTCTCCTGCTCTTCCAAGTCTGCAACTGACTTCTCTACCTCGCGATTTCTTGCAGTTTTGTCAGGAGATGCTAATGGTTCCTCCTCTTCTGTGGCCTCTGCACCATTCTGTGCTGCTGCAGCTTCACTTTCTGCCATATTCAAGTCGTGTGAATCTCTGGAGTGACGACGTTTCTCTCTGCCTTCTTTATCCTTCTTCTTCTTTTTCTTCTTTTCTTTTTTTACGTGATGTTCTTCGTTATTTGGCTCTGCAAATGTTACCCTGTTTGTTCTCCTGCAAATGAAATAATACTGTAAACTCTTATATTATTAATTAATACTACACTTTACTGCATAAAGATAACAGTCACATATTGCTTCTTTTAATCACAGGATATTGTAAACTCAATTTAAGGAAAAAACCATCGCGGTTAGGATCAATGATAAAGAAAAGGATAGAAAAACCAGCAAGGGCCTTACCACAGTAGAAGTTCTATGGAAAGGTCGAGGTCTTGCATGGCACAGTATAATGTTATAAAAGTTTCTTTATAACTTGAGAGCTTTCGTCATATGGATATTGTAAACTTACTTTTTATTTTTTTTATTATTACTATTTTTAAAATTTTAAATATATCTTCACATTTAAATCTGGTTAAAATAGATAGTTCAATAAATAATAAATGGATGAGTGAATATTATTGTTTTTATAAATAGCCCTGATACAGATTAACTAAAATTGAACTTACAAGAGATCTTCTCTATTGATTTGTACGTCACGTGGACTTTGTTCTCTTGAAACAGATGGCCTTATGGCAGACGGTGCCAAGAAACTTAAAATGCCAAGATCTGCAGTAGGGTTTGCAACTGGTACTTGTCTGCTTGGTTGTGCTGTTAAACTGTCAATCAATGGTCTCAGTGATGCACCAAGTGGTCTGCAAACAATATTACAAAAATTAATTTATTTTGCTTGATAAAAAGTTGTGGTAAATCATACTTACGTGTTGAGAACTTCTTGTGGAAGATCAAGAATGTATTTTGGGATCCCGGTACCACACAAAAAATTGCTCACTTCGTCAGAAAATGTGTTGCAGTTGTGTCGTAATAAATCGTACCTTACAGCACTAAAAATTAAATTTAACATGTCAAATTATTTAGCAATGGAAACAAATGGATACATTATGCAATTTGTTACAGTTTGTTTTCTTTGTTTTGTTTGCTTGTTAAGTACTTTGATAAGCGACATTCATGCATTTCAAATATTTATTTTACATATTTAAAATAAATGGATAAAAATTAAATGTGCCACTTACTGTGCACAAATTACTTAAAAAAAAAAAACAGGCAAACATGAATAACGATGAAACTTTCCATTGATATATGTGTGTGGCAAGAGAATTTCAAGAAATTATATCAATAATAATTGCGATATTTACCTAAAAGTGCTTTCTCCTAGACCTAGTACGTATTCGAGGAACACTTGGTATGGGATGAAAGTATCTCCAAGTGTGATAACTCGGTCTGGCTCACCAAGTACTGTCCCACTCTACAAAATAAAACAAACATTGTATCATTACTATAATATAAAACAAAATGCAATAAAAAAAATGACAGCGCGATCGTACGAAGATTAATGTCTTTTAATTTTCTTTTTAAAGTTCCCCCCCCCCCTTATATTATTATTTTATATTAATTATAATGTAATTTAACTTAAATACTGAATTATTTCTACCAACAAGTTTATTCATATATAAGCATTTTTTAAAAGTGATTTATACTGTAAACACTTCTTTTCCTTAATTATTTTCCCAACTTGTTTGTAAATTAATCTTAATATTTAACTAGTGCAAGAATATCAACCTGAAATATTTTGTAATAAACGAAAAAGAACGCGGATTGTTGAGAAACATTTTTTTTTCGGAACTATTTCTATCCTGCCTCTACCCCTCTCTTTTCCATTGGACGCACGCGATTGGAGAAGCAAATTAAATAATTTTAGACCTAAAAAGATAAAACTTGTAATTACTTTCTGTTTAAAACTAAAAATTTAAGTACGCGGTCATTGACTTCAAAACATGTCTTCTAAAACATATTAGAAACATTTTTCGCCGTTTTTTCTTTTTCTTTCGGTCTTTCTTACTTGGATACATGGTTTACATAATACGATCATATTTCAATAGAACAGCGCGGTTTAAAAATTATCTTATATTTTAAAGTAAAACATAAAAAATCAATCATTAAGTTACCTGTTGCAGATATGCAGTTGAATTAAAAATTTCACTCACGCGTTGCACGAAATATCGGCAGAAAAGCCGGGACTCAGCGGTAAACGAGACCAATGATCCACGTTTTCCCCTTGCCTATTTTACTTCACCCCGTCGTTCGTGGTGGCTCGCTCAGCCTGCCTTGTTCTTGCCAAGCTAAACTTAGAATCCGCTCAAATATAGACCTGCCGTGTGAGACATCACCGCTGTGCTCACGCCTTAATACCGCGTGTATGCGCTTCAATCTACATATTCATGCATTTTCGGCGCATCTTTACAATTATATAATATAAAAAAGAATCATGCATATCGCAACTCGAAATACGAAGTATTTATAAAAATATGATTTAACAGGGTCTTAATACATCTTGACAACTGACAAGTATAAAACGGCAAATATTTGTGTGTATACATTTTTTTTTAAAATTAAATAAAATTTTATTTAGTAGTCGTGTGCTTTGAAATGAAATGTTCTACTTGATCAGTAGCAAAAGTTGGGAGTTGTGAGATATTTCTGGACTACGGGGGTTTCACGAAAACTTTTAGTTTCAACATCTCAGAGCTCTCTAGTGCCGTGCAAGTAAAACAGCTTTGTCTACGTATTTCTTAACACTCCATTCAAGTAAACACGTAGTATCCTGTACATATGCAACCTGCGAAACAATTCTGCTCAAACAGTTGCCTATACTACAGGATACTAATTTATATTATTATTTTTACTTCTCACGTTGACGTAAACGTTTATTTATTAATGCATTGGAATAAATAATATAACATAACATTTATACCTTGAACTTTATTTTATTGAGTAGGTCACTTACCTGAATATATAAACAATTTAAAGTTATAATACAATAATAAATAAAAATAGAAAGAAGTTACAAAAAGCGATATCATCTAATATCACATTGTCATACTATCTATATATCTTTATTTATATGTATATAATGAGTATTTCCACAATCCATATATAATAGATAACACATAAACATAACTTAGAAAAAATCTTACCGGTCTGACACTTTGTACCCCACCCGCTCCAAAGAAATACTCTCGTCCATACGCCACAATTCCTGTGTGCCAAATACCTTCCAGATGCTTTCCTGTAACATAAAAATTATAAAATATATTATTGCAGTATATTTTGAAGCAACGAGAGTCATATATGTTTAGTCAATAAACACAAGTTTCAACTTAAGCAACAATAACACTGACAGGGAAAACTATTAATATCTGGGAAAACATCGTATTATTATGAAATAAAAGTGACATATTTGAGGCAGCACGCACAATTGCGCAGTTTCATAATTAATTTAAATTATGACTTTACTCTTGGACTTGCATTATGTTATTACAACGACTATACCAATAAAAAAACTATGAAAAAAACATTGGAACTACTGTATATTAAAAGCTTATATAGACAATACTATAATTATTTATATAATAAATTAAATAACTATTATAATTTTATATTTTCACTTCCTTTTAATTATAAAGATACTCCAGAAGACATTTAATAGATTTTTTTTTTTTAAATATACCATGAAAATATACCATGTTGACACAAATTTGTTTCAGAGTGCTAATTTAGAACTGTTATAAAAGCAACGCATACAAAGTTGAATTTTGGCGAACCTTGACTTTCATGCCTCGCCAAGTTTTCTAATCCAAGTCAAGATCAAATCATATGTGTGTGTGTGTGTGTATATATATATATATATATATATATATATATATATATATATATATATATATATATATATATATATATATATATATATATATATAATATATGTTTGTGTTTGTGTGTAAAAAAAAAAAAAGAAAAAAGCTAAACTTGGCAGAATATGTCAGCATGTAAGAAAAAAAAATCAGAAGACAGACAAAAATTTGCCACACACAACCAAGCTAAAATAGTAAAAAACAAAAGTACAGTACATATCCCAGAACGAAAGCTTTTTTTAGCAACAACTGTTAAAAAGATGCAAAACATAAATTAAACTTTCTTTTTTCAATAAAAATCGGATCCTCGCGTAAATAAAAAATAAATAAATAACGGAACGATAATAACATAATGAAGAAATTAGTGAAGTTTTGAATGGTCATGCAACACAAATTCTTAAGTTGTAATATATTACTCCACGGTAGATAATTAGATTTCTGATGACTTACCAAGTAGCATGCCGGACATGACAGCAGCCAGTCCTTTGGTTAAATCATAGACATGCAGCTCCACCCCAGCACCAATGCTGTCCAGGTCTGTCATGTCGTACTGATTCTCCTCTTGAGGTATATCCTCGTCCTGAAAAATAACAACAACATAAACTTCACTTTTTTTTTTTTTAGTCGAAAAACTTTCTTTTCCTCTTTCTTTTTTTTTCTTACTGTGTAAAAATAGTATAAAATGTTACTGACTACGTCATTTCAATAATATTCCTTTAGTTAGAAATCGAACAATAACAACAAAATCAAAGCCACATTTACTATATTTATTTACTTCGTTCGAGTTTTAAAAGTGATAATATGTATAATTGTCACACAAAATTTATTATTACTTTTTAATTTTAATAAAGTTATATCTAAAATATGATACAACAATTACTGTATACAGTTCAGTTTTTACTAATTTAAAAACTGGAAGAGCTATAGGGATGATGCAAAGTAAACATAGGGATTCCCACTTTTGTAATAATCGAGTACGTAACAAATGTCAGCATGAACAACATCATCATAACAAATTGTATTTCAGAAGCGCTCAAAGCTGTAGGCGTGAATGTTAAGTTTGTACAAAGTAAAAATATGGCGAAGAACATAAATACATGCTCTAAATAACATAAAATTCGATTCAAAAGACATCCTACACATATATATATATATTTTTTTTAAATAAAGGGCATTACACTTTGAACATGTGGTTGGGTAAAATAAGTTGCAATAATTTTGACAACCCGATCCTCTTGTCAGCTTAAGTCTTGTGGGAAATATTACATTATAAAGTAACAATTTATATAACTTCATTAAAAAAATGAAATAACTTGATCGAGTTGATTAATTGTAATCCTAAACATATGAATTATGTTATATGTTTTCAATTGTAACATGCGACTAGTGCTGTTAATAAAAATAATAAAACTACAAACAGTTATTTTAATGACATCGGATTTATTAAACTTTCTAAGATTTTGACTCAAAATGTATCAAATGCATAAGTAATATTCTTATGCAAATAGATATTTACTTTTCCTCTCTCTCTCTCTCTCTCTCTCTCTCTCTCTCTCAATATAAGAGAGAGAGAGAGAGAGAGAGAGAGAGAGAGAGAGAGAGAGAGAGAGAGAGAGTGAGAGAGAGAGAGAGAGAGGGAGAGAGAGAGAGTAGTAGAGAGTTAGCGTATAGTTATTTGCACGTTATTCCAAGTTTTTTTTTTTTTTTTTACTGTCTTATTGTATGATATAAAACAAAATTCCAAATGTTTCCAATACATTTTACGCTTACTTACTAAGAACATTTAAATATTAAATTAAACAAAAAATAAGTGCCTTTAATTTTACACAAAGAAATGTTATTTTAAAGATGACCTCGCACGATTTAGAAAATGCATTTTTAAAACACTTTGTTTGTATGTATTGTTTTACTTATAAAATGTATATAACCTAATTCTTATGATGATGTATTTTTGTTGATCTAATTAAAGATTGAGTGCACCAGAATTTTCTGTATCCATGGTATGTACCGTACAATTTAACACTGTTGTCTGTCAGAACAAAAAGTACATCCAACCATGCTCTGTATAAAAACTTGAAATAGATCATTTTTAAGTAAAATTATAAATTATTATTACACCCACATAGCAATACGAACTGCCAGGTTTCAATGCGTTATTACTATTTTTTTAATACAAATAGTGCATTTTTTATGATCATATATATTATATTATAAGCTATTCGAATAGCTCAGAAAAAAGAAATGTGTTCATTGAGCTAATATTATATAATCAATCATTCTTCATATAATACTTTTATGCTATAATAACCATTTTTATGCCAATATACCATATAACCATAATACTAAAAATACCAATAAAATTAAATGTATATTATATAAAAAACTGAAATGTATAATAAAGGTCCTTTTTGCAGTTGTCTTAATATTTATAACAATTTGCCTTTGCCCTTTGAAAATGAGAAAACAAACAAATTAAGAAAACTAAAAAAAAATCCTATTAAATAAGCAATTAATCAGTTGATTAATATAAGAGTAATGAGAAACTTTAAATACAAATTGTAATGTGATAATTGAATATCGTTTTTTGTATGTATGTATGTGCATGTAAATATTTTACTGACGATAATTTCTACATTGTCCCATCTTGAGGCAATAACCTAAGCTGTCAGCTGATGCATTTTTATTGTATTATGAGTATTATTATGAATTATAGGATGAAAAAAATGAATAAAGAGTTTGGAATTTTGAATTTGAAAGCCAATACATACGAGTAAATAATAATAAATTTCTCAATAAGTGGAATTATTGTTATCGTCATATCTCTGCATGCACCTAGAGTCCTAGAAGGACTCTACATGCACCTTCAAATACGCTTATCAGGAGAAACATGATTTTATTGCGAGTTTTGAGAAAACTACTGCATCGATTCTGGAAAAATTTAAATGAGAGTTACTTGGCATTTTTTTTAATCGATATAGTAAGAAGAAAAGTGTATAAAAATTGGAAAGAAACAAACTTTAATATATGCGTATATTATGTTATATGCCATTAAAAACACATTAATGTTTTATTATGTTTGGCTTACGAATTGTGTGTATTTTTAATTCAATTTTGGTTTAAAAATACGCACAATTTGAATTTGTACTGCGATTCAAATCCTATCACACTTCCTATATGTACATAATGGAAAAAAAGTTTGTTTTAATTACAAAGTTCTGGCAATTTATCAAATGCATGGATATAGGAAGCGATGAATATATCTAAAAATACTTTCACGACAAAAATAATTCTAATTTTAGAAGAACGCGTTATAATACGTTATATTAGTCTAATATTTACATGAAAAAGGCTGCAGATTCATATACTGTAGCCATAAGCTATAATAAACTTCAGCAAAATTTTAAATTCAGAAAAAAAAAAAAAAAAGGCTATCGATTATACTGATAATTGATTGATAATATATTTCATAAAGCTTTATTATTATTGTCTTAGCTGGAGTGGGAGAATATTAAAAGGTGAGATAAGAAATTATATTTTTGCTAGTCACGATTAGATGAGTCATCAATGATGCGCAGATTTTGCAGCGATTAAACATGGAGGGGAAATTATTTATTTAATTATACTTTTAAAATTATGTATGTAACTCATAAAAAATTGAAATTCTATATTTCAACTGTTATAATGGTTCCCAAAAGAAATTCTATAAAATTCTATAAATAATGTCAAGTCAGATATTTTTGCTTATTCCACATTATATCATAAAAACGGTGCTGAACTTATCTATTTTTGAACAGCATTTTTTGATTGCAATAAAGATTAATTCAGGTTTTTATTATTATCTGCATATGAAAACTCTTTTTTTTTTGTCCTCGCATTATAATTGCTACAGGTTTTCATACATTGATTTATCTACTAACGTTTCAGAGTATAAAACTATATATTCCCCCGTTACCAATTTTCCCTAAAAGCCTTACAGAATGACTTCGATATGAAGTTTAAAGCGTTATTCTCGTAATCGTCCCATTGCACTCACTGGTGGGACTTTTTAACAAAAAACGTAATTTTATGTGAAATTTTGTCTTCTACAACTCAATTTAATTTAGTATTTTTTACGATAAAATTGTAGTTGCAGCTAATTAAAACGTTCCGCGAAGTCGTGGTTTTGTGATATTTTCTTCAACTCGTGAGTCAAGTGTTGACTTTGAGCTTCTGTAGCGTCGTTATTATTAAAGATAGATCGGAACATAATGCGAGTAAAAGTATCTTCTGATTGTCTATTTTATGATAGTGCAAAAAATAATTTGCTATGTACACTGGTTGACCTAAAAATGTGACGTTTGCGAATGTCCTACGCACGCCATAACTATAGCAATTGGAAGTTTCATTTTTTTAACAGCGGCAGCATAAAATGCATTCTAACTACTAAAGTAAATTTTGCTACTGTAACTTTGAAATTAAAATTTTAATTATAGTATTTTAAAAATCGACAAATTTTATAAAAAAAAGTAATCGATACAATACTGAGTCGATAAATAAGAAGAATTGAGGTGAGAGGAGGGGAGGAAATAAAATAGTATAGGTGACCGTGTAGTATGTTTATCACTCATGGCTTTACCTGGCTTCTCGCTCGCATCTCATTGCCTTGATTCTATAATACTTTTTTTTTTTTTTTTTTTTTTTTTTTTTTTTTGAGATGATATGACAGGTGCATGTATACACATTACAGACCGATATTATTTTTGTTGTTATATCAAAAGCATTTAAGACTTTCATTTTACTTTCTACACATAACTGTGATACTGATAATATATTTAATCATTTAAATTTAGCACTTGTTTTTCTCATAAGAAAAGCATTGGAAATTTACCTCCAGATTATGAATTTTTAACTATACTATCACAATCGTGTGTAGAATTAAAATAATTCCATTCCTTTAAATTGTTCAAAAATACTAATTCGATATTTTTTTTTTATTTTAAAAGAATGAAAAGTTTTGTTTTTTATTCACAAGAGAATTATTAACATGCAAAAATCATAGAGACATATTTATTTAAATAAATCTTTATGAAAGCATAAGATTATGAAAAGAAATGCGTTTATTCATATCGAACAAAACTATTGATATAATTTTTAATAGAATACAATAATTTTGATTTTTTTTTCGTCCTGAAAACAGTTTTACTGATGTTTTTAATTAAAAAAAGTTTCTTTTAATTTAAAAAATTAACACTAAATTTGAATTCTCATTTTCTCTTTATATTCTTAAATATTTGAGTGGTTTTCATTTATTTGACGTAACCAAGTATAATTTTATCTTACAAGTTAGAGTTATATTTCTCGACCGTTCAGTAGTAAGATATGAGTAGTTCACTTATTCAAATTGATCAGAAAAAAATATAATAAAACTTTTACTATGGTAATGTGTTTTATTTTATTTATTTTTTCTTTGGAGTTTTGAATAGTAGAAATAATTTGTAAACATAGATGCATTTATTTTTCAATGCAATTCGTTTACTTTAAAAAAAAAAACATATAATAATGAAAAAAAAAGTATCGCACATAAAGAAGTTTGAGAGATAAAAGAATTAGAATGTAATTTCTCTTAAGGAAGTAAGTGACTAGTTGATATCTAATTATCTATGATATCTGACAAACTGAACGAGTGAACGGTCAAAAAATATAAAATTAACATCAAGTTCAAATAAAATGTTACTTAAAATTTAGTTTTGTCAAAAATACGAAAATGTGATCAAATATTTGAGTTATTGTACTGTGAAGATGACACGCAATTGTTGGAAACAAAAAATTTAACAAATTATATCGTGAAAATATAGTTGTTCATATAACGATTTCCGGTCCAAGTCGGTCCCCTACCGCCTTAAATAAAATTAAAAACTGTTTAAAGTTCTTTTTTTTTTCGGAACAAAAAAAAACTATTTTTTTAATTAATTCAATTTTACTATATTTAGTATTGTGTTTTAATTTTTATTATTATTTGTTTTTTTCTTCAATATAAATAACATGTACATAGATGGAATTGTTGAGCAAATAAAGTTTCTCTTTTGACTATTTTTTCAATATATCGGTCACTCTATTCGTTAAAACCAAAAAAAGATATGATATCATATAAAATGAAATGTAACGAAACTTTATATTCTTGCCCGTGAAATATATTACAATCATTTTTGCACCTTAAAAACACGTACTTTTTTCCATTTTAAAAGAAAGATACACAATAGCAGAAATAAATCGACTTTTTAGTATTATTATTTTTTTTTTCTATTTTAATTACGAGTGTAATTAATTGTTAAGGGGGTAGGTGACCGACTGATATCTCGCAAACTAGAACTGTAAAGAAATTAAGTAAAGAAGAAATATTATTTAAAAACTTATAGTTATGTCAAAAATGTGAAAACACGATCAAATAAGTAAGTCATTACACTTTAAAGATAACATGTAAATGTGGAAACTAAAATTTGAGCAGGAAATTTTAGTCAAATTAGAAACTTTTTTAGAATTAAAAATATCATTAAAAAAAATTTTGGTATAAAAAAATATTTTTTAAATTTACTTGATTTTATTTAAAAATTATAATGTTTGTTTTATTGGAATTATATCATGTACAACAAATTATTGTGAAAATATAGTTTTTCTTTTAGCGATTTCCGGTCCAAGTCGGTCCCCCACCGCCTTAATTGTAACATTTTGTGAAATAATAAAAGTTATCTCACTTATTCAATTGATTATAACAAATAATAAAATACTAGTCAGTAAAACTTTGTTCTTTAAACATAATAGAAGCATAAAACAATAAAAAAAAACACCAATCAAGATAATTTTTTTCTTCTTATTTTTTTTTTATTTAATACATAACTAGCACAGAATCTTAGTTGATAGCTCGATTATTTTAAAAATAATACAAAATAAAAAGGTTTAAGAAAAGATATTTTTTTACATTTCTAAACCTAGATTTTTATTGTTTTAAACAAGAACGAAGAAAGCACGACAAATTAAGACAATATGCGGTTGAATGTAGTAGCAGATATAAAAAAAGAATACAAATATAAACGAAGAGAGAGACAGCATTACATAATATCGAGCAGAGCCTGCATTTTTATCTGTCTGCATAAAAAAAATAGACAAGCATAGAAAGAGAGACAACGAGATGTGAGCGAGCAGCCAGGTAAAGCCATGAGTGATATACAAAAATACATACTACACATCACTTGTACAATTTTATTTCCTCTCACCTCAATTCTTCTAATTTATCGACTCAGTATTGTATCGATTACATTTTCTTATAAAATTTGTCGATTTTTAAAATACTATAATTAAAATTTTAATTTCAAAGTTACAGTAGCAAAACATACTTTAGTAGTTAGAATGCATTTTATGATACCGCTGTTAAAAAAATGAAACTTCCCATTGCTATAGTTATGGCGTGCGAAGGACATTCGCAAACGTCACATTTTTAGGTCAACCAGTGTACATAGCAAATTATTTTTTGCACTATCATAAAATAGACAATCAGAAGATACTTTTACTCGCATTATGTTCCGATCTATCTTTAATAATAACGACGCTACAGAAGCTCAAAGTCAACACTTGACTCACGAGTTGAAGAAAATATCACAAAACCACGACTTCGCGGAACGTTTTAATTAGCTGCAACTACAATTTTATCGTAAAAAATACTAAATTAAATTGAGTTGTAAAAGACAAAATTTCACATAAAATTACGTTTTTTGTTAAAAAGTCCCACCAGTGAGTGCAATGGGACGATTACGAGAATAACGCTTTAAACTTCATATCGAAGTCATCCTGTAAGGCTTTTAGGGAAAATTGGTAACTTATTATCATTTTAATTAATGTCTGAATTTTAAACCTAAACGACTCATTAATATAGATAATAACGCGTACATTAGGTAAAATAATATATTATATTCATATCTAAATAATAATTAAATATTGAAAGTATCTAAAATAATAAAAAATAATTAAGCATGACAAATTAATATAGTTACCTGGAAAAAAAAAAGCAGGAGCAAAATATTGAACGTCTTAAATTATTTTAGTATTAAGGCGATTATTTTCATTATTATCATGGTAATTAAAATTATAATATTTAAATTATTTACTTTTCTTTGTTATTTTGTTCCCATACCTGAATAAAATATTGTCACGGTGAAAAATGTTGAGGTAGGTTCTTTAGGATGGAAATTCGACGGAAGTGCACTGCTAGCTTTGTGGTTTTAATAGACTCGAGAGGTTCAACTAATGAAAATGCAACGCAAAGAGTAATGAGCAAAAGTGCGAGCTGCTTTAGTCAGTGCCGACGACGATGGTGAACGACTTTTAAACCACCGTCTGTCGCTGGTGAACAGTGGCTAGGAGCCAAGCGTTGAACGAGACTGCGAGATATAGCTCAGCTCTTTGCCCCTCCAGGTTATAATAATAAACATTAGAGGAAACCTCCAGCTCCTTTATATATATGAATATGTTTGCAAAGTCATTGTGATTAAATTCCTTCCAGAAATATCTTCTTCTTTTTTTCTTCATACGAAAAGTTTACAAAGTTTGCAAATAAACGAACTACTAATTTAAAGAACAAAATATTGATCTATTTATGCATACACATTTTATCTTTTAAACTCGTCGTTAGCTAATTACTTTTTTTTTTTTTTAATTTTTTTTTTAAAGTAGGGCGAATAAACTATATCGTTTTACCTAAATTGAAGGTAAGTAGGGCAAACCCATCCCATAGACATTTGTCTACGTAACTCTTGTTTTTTTACCTGCCCTTACTGTTTGATATTTTGAGATGGGGTCAGCAACAGCAGAACTGAATTCAACAGTTTGGATCTTTGCCACATTTTATGTGCAAAAACAGGCAAATATACGCAAATACGGACGAAGGGAAATCCACAAAACAGACTGCTTTACATATGAAATACGTACTAATATACCATGATTTTAAACTTAAATTTATAACAATAATTTTATTGTGTTCGTGTCGATTAATTTCTGTACAGTACCGTACAAGAGTTTTGCAAACTTAATTAATATTATTATTTATTTATTTTTTTGGTACATCGAATGTACAATAATATTAAACATAATTATATCTATTAATACATATTAGGAACCAGAAAAAAAGTTGTTGGGCTGGATGATTTTAATGGGGGGGGGGGGGGGGGGGGAGCCATTCCTAAAATTGTTTGATCACTATTATTTTTACAGTACTGAAATTTTGAAAATATAGTAAAATAACGCCATTTGTACTGTACAGTACAATAAATAAAAAATAATAAAATAAAATTATAAATATAGCAATAATATCACAATAAAAAACAACAATAATAATAAACCATAATCTTTGTCATTATGTCTTTTCAATGTTTAAAATCATTTCTCGCCTTAAATTGAAAGTTTGAAATTAACTACTATAACGCCAAATGAATATATTTTTACAGAAGTCCAATAAAAATTGAAGAAACTTCTTCAGGTCATTGAAATTTGTTGTTCTCTGCTGACACCCTTACTTGTTGTGCAACTGAATATGTTTGTATGTATATATAGAATAATCTGTCTTGTTAGTAGAGCTATAGGACGGATATTGCCCACATTATATTTGCATGCGTCACAAATATAACATGCCTGATAGATACTGTTAATGTAAAATATATTGAGGTGTATAACACACTCAATATAAAATATAAGTAATTTATTGATATAAATCAAAGATTAAATCGTAATTCAGGCTTTTTATTACAATATTTTATTTGTTTAAAACTATATGTTGTAGTTAAAAACAATTCACCAAGGAATTCATTTACATACAACACATACGGTAACTTTCTTAACTCCCAATTTTCAACAGTGGGTCTCTATGAGCACATAATGATCGAGTTATGTGTTTATGCATGATACCAATAATAAGGCACATTCTAAATTTAACAATTTAATGTAATTACATTCATATGAGACACATTTAATTATTTTCCCGCAAATAAATGATTGTGCCTGGGTCGTCGGACTGGCACTCAAGGGGCCCTTATCCGCGAATGTGGTGTAACACCCTGGTTACATCCCTTATAGAAGCCTAAAAGGGTTATCCAAACAGGGGGGGGGGGGGGGGCTCGTGCGCTTTTGCAGACTAACTTGACTTTATGGCCAGTCCGAGCCTATATTGTATAGTCTTTGTTTTATACAGGAACAATTATTTTGCTGTGGAAAAAAAGTCATGTAAAGATTGAATGCATACCGCTTGAAGAAGGCATTCTTTTTTAGAATATGCCTTGATAATAATAATTATCATTCATAGTCAACTTTTTCAAATGTACTTAATACTACAGTATAATAGTAATAGGTATATGTATGGGTATATCATACCCAGGGTATTATGGTCTCTCAAATAAGGATGAAATATATGTCAAATTTACAGTAAGACATACATAATTAACATACCCACTGTAAGACATATAGTGGAAATCTTAAAAAACTACTGTGGGGAAAAAGTAAGCCACCACAGCTGGGTCTGCATTTGTTCACTTAAATCTAAATCTAAAAAAAAAAAAAATAAAAAAAAAAAAAAATCTAAATAATATTTTGTTTATACTGCATGTGTATGTATGCATATATGTAAAAAAAAGAAGTTACTATTATAATATGTAAACTGTAATACTAAAATATAAGACTGTACGATGTACATATTATGATCATTTCTTATATATGCAATGCACATGTGATGTATAATTTAATATGCATCATATTATCATATAACGATTGTTATTTTATACGCAATATAGCACAATCATGCAAGACACAAAATATGCAAAAAATGAAACTTACCATATTAGCTCAGCGCTTAATAATGTATCTCAAATCTCAAGTGATAATGACAAAGAAATATGATTATATATATCTCCTTTTTTGTTTTTCACTATGAAAAATTTTGGTTTAAAAGCAATGCATGAAGTGCTCGCTAGATGAGCAAACACCAAATAGTGCAAAAACTGTTTTTTTTTTTTTTTTGTAGAGCAAAATAAAAATAAGCCAAAAGCGCAAGGCAAGTGTAAGTGGGCGTGACACCAGCTGACTTAAAAAGCGCAATCGGCGCAATATTTTTGTTTATTTTACTAGTATTTAGTATTATTAATATTAATGATTATCTCCTAAATATCTCTCCTCATCATATGAGTCTACACTCTACAATTTTTTCCCCTAAAACAAAACAAAGGTATGTTAAACGTTAAACTATGTAACTCCAGCATAACTCGAATAATGTATTAAATATATTCTAACTCAATAAATCTCGGTAAAAAAAGTAAAATTATTTTTTTCTATTTTTTTGTGACCATGCGGTCGTGTTCAAAAAATGGCATTTATAATACTGTAAATATAATTGTACATATCATGTCATATACCAGTCAGAGCAGGAGAACGTAATGGGAAACATTGTCTATGTACATACGTATATGAATTACACAAGAGCCAATTATATATGTATGGCTTTACTACATTTAATAATTTTTTCATTTAGGTTTACATCATGTATTTTGTATGTATATTTTTCTTATTTTATTTGGATAACTGTTGAATACTTTTTGGTTTTCAGCTGGTAACACTAACAAAACGAGCCATAGAAAGAAAAGCTCTCAACTCTCTCAAGACCACTGCTGATATGTTGACCACAAGTGAGATGTATCAACATCATGACATTCATAATAGCCTTTTCCCTTAGTGACCTTCATCGTGTAATTTGAGACTAAAAGAAAAAATAATAATAAGAGTAGTGTATGAAATGGATAAAATTACTTACGACGTATGCATGAGTGAAGCCAAATCATACACATACATCGCACTTATAAAAGTTTGTGTTTTGTTCAACAAAGGAAAAACACTCTAAAAGTTTAGAATTGATATAATGTATTACCTGCCGTATTGTTTTCTAACTTTTTTGTTTTCATGCTCATTTTTCGTAATTTGTGTCCATTTTTATACCAATAACATTTTGGATATATTTTTGAATTCTGACGTCAAATTCTATACTTACAACTATGATTTTATTATAGGTAAGTTTTGAGATACATATGCAGTTTTAGAAATATTGACCTATAGTTTTTAGTCTTATATAAATGCATAAACGATATGAAGAGAAAACCAGCAAAAAAAGGCCTTAAAGAGAATCCCATAGTTTGGTGAAAATCTTGCTAGCATGGCACAGAGAGATAAAAGAAGAAGAAAAAGAAAAAAAAAACTACTGTAACACATCGGATAGCTTTCGGCACTAAACTCCTTCGTCAGTCCTTACAGACTTGAAGAGAAACTATATGAATGATCTCTGTGACAGAGGAATAACACACTTCATTTTATCTTGAAGTTTAGTGCTGAAAGCTATTCAATATTATGTTACCCGATTTCATTATTATTATTATTATATGTGCTATATGAAGAATTTCACTGAATTGTGGGACTTTCATCTCTATGGTAAAGGCCCTTGCTATTTTTCTCCTATCATTTTCTTTTAAATTTATTATACCTAACCACACAACGGCTTTTATTTTCTTTGGTAACTTTATTTACGTAAATTGTTCCATATCAAAACAAGTTAAATCTAGTTCTTCATAAGGTCGATTTGCATACCTTTACTTGCATGATTCATCACGTTGATATCAAGTAGATTTAATTCGTTTTGATATGGAACAACATAAATGTAATGACATTTGTTTAATTGTGTAATTATTATTTCTTATGTTGACAGTTGGGGCTGGATCTGCAGGATCCGTAATTGCTCGGCGTCTAGCACAAAATACACAATACTCTATCCTTCTACTTGAAGCAGGTGGATCACCAGGATTTCTTTTCGACATGCCATTTCTAGCTCCCTTGCTTCAGAAATCTATTTATGATTGGCAGTACAAAACAGTGCCACAGGACAATGCTTGTTTTGGTTTTGAAAACAAGGTACAGTACTGGAATTGTATACCATTTTTACAATGAAATTATTATTCCATTCTCAAATATTTCATGGAGTTTTTAATGTTCTGGTTCAAATATCATTTTTATGTAAATTATTTGAATGTACGATTTCTAATATTGTCAGCTCTGAATACTTTTGTCATATATGCAAAAACAAAAACTAACAAACTTTGGAATTTCAACTAAAACGGTATACACTAACAAATAAGGCTTTTAAGGGGGAATGGGTCATGTAGCAGTTCAGGCAGGTCGCGCTGCGATCGAATTTATGTTTAATAATTTTTTAAACCATATTCTGAGGCGTTTAAGAAGTTTTAAACTAGTGGGTGCCCTAGATAAACATCTGAGCTTTAAGTCAAAACAATAAAAAACAAGATATTTTCTTTGGTTCAGTTTTTGAATGTGACGGAAAGAAATTAAATGATGAGCTCATTTTCAACTCCTTCCGTCACATTCAAAAACTGAACCAAATAAAATATCTTAGTTTTTATTGTTTTGACTTAAAGCTAAGATGTTTATCTAGGGCACCCAGTGGTTTAAAACTTCTTAAACACCTCAAAATAGGGTTAAAAAAATTATTAAACATAAATTCGATTGCAGCGCCACCTGCCTGAACTGCTATATGACCCATTCCCCCTCAATTTCCTGAGATTTTTTTTTGGCATATACAACATAAGTATTCTGAGCTTATGATATATTGTATTAACTTTAAAATTATTTATCAGTTGCCCAATTCACCAGTATTATAATATAATATTTCATCTATTAAGTGCGTCTCTGATAGATTGCATAAGATTTAAACTCAAATTCTATAATACAGTACAGTATATACTAATGATTAATTTCCCCACTTTTATTTTTAATAGGCCTATATACATCAACATTTTTTTTTTATATCTTAGAATAATATACATGAATTTTATACTGTTTGCATTTTCATCTGTAAGCTTATTTATTAATATTTTCCAGTCAAGTCTGTGGCCACGTGGAAAAGTATTAGGAGGAACAAGCAGGTTAAATTACATGATGTACGCCAGGGGCCATCCTCAAGACTTTGATTCTTGGGAACAAGATGGCAATCCAGGATGGGATTATAAAAGCATTTTACCATATTTTAAAAAGTCTGAAAAACAAGAAGGAACTTTTAAGTCTGACAGTAAGTGCCATTAACTATCGTAGAAGAATGCCTTCAATAATCATGTCCCTGAAATAGTTTATCTGCTTCTCAAATGAAAATAAATAGAGATAAGTAACTGTTATATAAATGTTGTTATTTTTCAGCTCATTTTCATGGTTTGAAAGGCCCCCTTACAGTATCTGATGCATCGTGGTCTTCCCAGCTAGCTTCTGCATTTCTCCTTGCTGGACAATGGTTGAATTATACAGTAGGGGATTTGAATGGATATCTCAATTCAGGTGCAATATTCCCCCTCCCCCATTCATATATAAAAAAAAAAAAAAAAAAAAAACGGGATTCTGCTTAAGAT
Organism: Ecdyonurus torrentis; assembly: GCA_949318235.1. Classification (NCBI taxonomy): domain Eukaryota; kingdom Metazoa; phylum Arthropoda; class Insecta; order Ephemeroptera; family Heptageniidae; genus Ecdyonurus; species Ecdyonurus torrentis. The sequence continues at coordinate 36,562,925 of OX439129.1, read as the reverse complement.
TTATAAACTTTTGAGGCTTATATAACAAATTAATGGAAGGAAAATGTTTAGTGTATTATTTGAAAATATTTTTTCAATAGAAACAATAATGAACCTAACTGCAAGCTCAAAGTGGTGAAATAGAGAATGAGTGGGATGTTGTCTAATGCTGTAAAAATATATTACCAATCTGCATCTGTATTACTAATAAGTAAAGTTGCCTACACATATTTCACTATTACATTCTACCCACTTCAAAACAAGTGTATCATGCTTTAATTAAAAATCAAATCTATGTCATAATAATGTATAGAAATAATATATTTCTCAATAAATCATGATACTTATTTATAAATTTTTGGACCCAGCAAGTTTGGATTTTTTTCTTTCTACATTTTATAGCGGCTTTTACAACTTCAGGTTACAATTTATACTATTAGAAAAATTCATTTATCTGTATTCCACACAGGCTTTATGATGACTCAGTTTACTGCTACAAAGGGGAAAAGGCACAGTTGTGACAGTGCATTTTTAAATAAAAAAAGAAATCTACATATAGTAACACATGCTCAAGTAGAAAAGGTTGGTCATTTATACTGTATTAGAAAACACTTTTAAAAATAAATACTAACCTGTGATGTCTGTCTTAGATTCTATTCAAACGAGGAAATGAAGCATATGGTGTTCAGTTTTTACATTTTGGACAGCATAAGATTGCCTTAGCATCTAAGGAAATCATCTTAAGTGCTGGAGCTATTGGTTCACCTCATTTATTGATGCTATCAGGTGTTGGACCACATAACCATCTTCAGGAACACAATGTAAGTCAGTGAAATTATTTACAAAACTAGAAGAAAGGCGGAAATCTGGAACTATGATAGAATTTTTTTCCCACATTTAAACTTAGGGATAACTTATTGTTAACGTCAATAACATGGCACGCCAATTTTGTATCTGTCGACATATAAACAACTTTGCAACAATTTAAACAAATGGACCCTTTCACATGGTTTTAAAACTGATAGGTGCTAATGGATACTGACTATGACAGTTGGGCAAAGCTGATGATACCCAGCATTTTATCCATCAAAATGAAAGTACTGACAGATAATAACAGATATGCATGTGAAAAGTTGCATCTGTCAATGACGGTATATGTAACAGGATTCATAAGTTTATATTAGTGCAGCTCGGTTCATTGGTATTGGTTAGCTTTCTGTGCATGTGAAGTACACTTTCTCCTGCTTTCTCATGTGAAAGGTGGAACTTTGTATAACTCCCAGTTTCTGTCAATATTGGTTGACGGACATAAAATTTAGGTGCCATGTGAATGATAGTTCAAACAACTTCAAATATTAAAAATCGGGGGAGGTTGCTAAATTTGGCACAGTGAGTTTTTGAAATTTAACTCATATGAAGCTGTATGGTAATTAAAAAAATTAAAAAAAATCTCCCACATAGCTGATAGTGATGGGTCCTGTAAATTACATACTTTCTAATTACATGCTACATAAATATCATAGGTGTGTTAATGATCCTGTTCAATTTTATAGATACCAGTCATCCTAGATCTTCCTGGAGTTGGGAAAAATTTACAAGATCACATCACTGCTGGAACAGATATAGTCTTGTTGGATGCCAATAAATGTGAGAGTGTAACATTGGCAACTTTTCCAGCTCCAAAATCTATTTGGCAATACTTTTGGTCAGGTTCTGGTAAGATTCAATAATTATTAAAATAATAATAATATAATACTAGGTCAAAGGGAAAGTGCTGTTGGCTTACCCTGAAATTCATGAAATATTAGTAATAGGCTATATTTTTCAGGGCCTTTAACATCTGCAGGTTGTGAAGCAATAGCATTTGTGCACACCTCCCATGTTGATAGAGAGAGGGATCCACCTGATTTACAAATAATGTTTATGCCATTAGGGTTTAGTACAGACTGTGGACAATTTTTTCAAAGCATTGTTGGTTTTTCACGTAAGGTAAATTATTGATTTTTGTAAATCTATAATTATTATTTAATAATTTCATTGTGGATATTTTATTATCATTTTTTTTCAGACATGGGAAAAGTACCTGGCCCCTCTTTGTGGAAAAGCTGTAGCTAGTATTTTGCCTGTTCTCTTAAGACCTGTTAGTAGAGGAGAAATATTATTGCAATCCTCTAATCCAAATGATTACCCTGTGATAAATCCTAATTATTATTCACATACTAAAGATATAGCTACAATGGTTGAAGGTAATCCAAGTTCTTGAAAATAAAATACATAATGAAATTTATGTCAACTAAAGTTTGTCTTTGATTTATTTCCTAGGTATGCGCTTTGTGGAGAAAATCATCTCCTCTCCTCCATTTACTAAAGTTGGAGCACGACTAAATACAAATCCTATGCCTGGCTGTGAAACTTTAAACTTTGGCAGTGATGAGTATTGGTCATGTTATGTTCGACATCTTACTCTGACATCCTACCATCCTTCAGGTACTTGTCGAATGGGACCATCAAAAAATAATTATTCTGTTGTTGATTTTAATTTAAGGTATGTTCAAATTTCTCTTCTTTATATATTTGATTTTCAACTGATATTTAAAATTAAACCACTTTTCAGAGTACATGGAATTAGAAAATTAAGAGTAGTTGATGCTTCTATTATGCCATCTATTGTTGGGGCCAATATTAATGCAGCAACACTAATGATTGCTGAAAAAGGAGCAGATATGATAAAAAGCTATTGGAAAAATAAAGCTGTAAGTTGTAAGGCAGTTGATGTGCTACTAAATTTTTGCTAATGTTTGTCTATAGACTGACTGAATATTTTTGATTCAAGTTTATTGCAAAGCAGCATTAAAATATAAATTACAGCTGGAAAAAATTGTCCATTTTTTTTTTTAAATCAATTTCTCCTTTTTATTTATTTTTTGAACACATGTTATTCAGACAACTGATAATTTTTATCCATTTCTATAAATGACTGTGCGATAATAGATATTTAATGAAAAGATTAATTAGAAAAACACATATATTAGGAGAATTGGGGAATGGAAGATAGTAATGAGCAGACTGACAGGAGTGCCATGGTACCGAGAACGTTACTTCTACCCCAATTAAATTAAAAAAAGGTAGTTGTTTATATTAATAAGTTAAAAAAAAAAAATAAAAATATTAAAAAAAAAAATAATAAAAAAAAATAATTTTATTTTATTTTTTTAAACTTATTAATATTTTTTTTATTTATTTTTTTTAAACTTATTAATACTATTAACCGCGATGGTTTTTTCCTAAGACGCAGTTGTTTATATTATATATATATATATATATATATATATATATATATATATATATATATATATATATATATATATATATATATATATATATATATATATATATAAACTGCACAGTAGCTATACAGTAGATTTATCTCCTATACTGAGAATGTCAGATCAAATGCGCGCCATAATTGCGACTGGGTGAAGGCTGCAGAACTAGAAGCTGTCATTTGAAGTAACGTTACGCATCTAGTTCTGCAGTCTTCACCCAGTCGCAATTGTAGCGCGCATTTGATCTGACACTCTCAGTATAGGAGATAAACTACTGTATAAGATACTGTGTATAAACTGTTTATGAATAATCGTTGTCTCTTTGTAAAATACAATACTTTTTTTTTTTTTTTTTTTTTTTTTTATCCATAGTTATCCATATAGAATTATCTGGATTTTCCCAGCTCTATAAATCTAATTAACAAAATAAGTTTATATATGTCTCAGGAATGCTTATTAGCTGCTTTGAAAACTGCCTCAACTGTAAATAATAATTTGCTGCGGTTTTTGGCAGTTTTCCAGAAGCAATTAAGGTGTGATATATTAATTAATAAAATTCTATACTTTTGAAAGAATGTATTCTTAATTGCAATCTAATGGGTAATTGTAATAGAGGGAAATACTATATATTTTTGTAATCATTATTGTTTACATTAAATACTTTAAAAAAATAAATTGTATTATTATTATTATTTATAAATATATAGGTACTTTAAATATTAAACTTCTTCTTCTTCTTTTTTTTTATTTTTTTATTTCCTTTATTTTTTTAAGAAACATTGTTTCTAATTATACATTTTGCATTTTTGACGTCTAATCATATTATATTATTGTATGGCGTGTAGGCATAAAATGCCTTTAAAAAAAATCATAATCAACAGCATCGATATATTACTTGGCATCTCTCTCTCTCGCTCTGCAATATCGTATGAAATTAAATTACGTATATATATTATGTCATTTAACTTAAATTGCCATTTTCAGCTATTATTAAACTCAAATAAAAAATAACATTGCTCGTATTGTATCTATAATATTTTAAAAATAGTATAAAATATAACAAGTACATTATATTTAAGGATTAGACTTCTTCCGAGTTCTCTGCAAACTGTACCATTACCACCTCTGTATTTCTTTGCGCTATTATTTTATATACTAGCTGTGTACAGTATGTGCGCTCTAACATTTAGTTATGGCTCTGATAATATACTATATATCATTAGAATACTATGTTTGTCAAATTTTAAAATATTTACTAACATATTTTAAATCGAGCTAGATGATTGAATTAAATAGATAAGTTTATAAAAGAACGTACCAGCAAACGCGCATCATGTGTCGATGTTTTTATTTTTATTCGTAGGACAATGACCTAACAGAGGAAAATTATTTTTCTACCACAAAATTTAGATTGCCACTTATTATACCGTCCCCAACGTTTTCTAGTAATTGTCGTGTGGACTCTCTCTCTCTCTCTCTCTCTCTCTCTCTCTCTCTCTCTCTCTATATGTGTGTGTGTGTGTGTGTGTGTATATGATTTTGAGTGCTGATAAGAATATAAAATAACTTATGCACGGGAATATTATACTTTTACGTTTATATATTCTCTCATTTATATTAAATTATTTTTTCAATTACGAAAAAGTTTAAAATGCAACAGTCTTCACGAGACATGAGGAAAAAAAAAAAAAAATTATATCGTTGTATATGAAGCCCATAATTTGGTAGCTGTTGCTATTTTGTTATTATGTCCTAATATGTTTATGACACTAAAAAGTAATTAAATAAATTAACAAAATATGCAATAGAACAATAAAAGTTTTGATTTATTTTTTTAAATTTTATCAATTTTGGTTTGCATAATATATTATCCAGCTTGTATAGGTATGTATAATGTTTAAAAACAAAATTAGCTTTCGATATATATTTTATATATATATATATATATATATATATATATATATATATATATATATATATATATATATATATATATATATATATATATATATATATATATATATACAGTATATTGCATTATATATAAGTAGAGCAAAACTTGTATCAGAGCTTCCCGGGTTTTTGGAGTTCCAATCTATACAACCATATTATATAATATTAATATGGTACTTTTGTTTTATAAATAATAGGATGAACAAACTATATAATTTTGCATTAGAAAGTCTTAATTATCCGAAGTTTATACAGAGATAAATCTTTTGGTATAATCTTTATAATATTAAAAAATAATTAATTAATTAATAAATATATTTAAAAAAAGCTGTCTTTCAATGGAAAATAATAATAATAATCTACATTTAAAAAATAAAATACTGTCATGCGGTACCCGCGTATATATAACAAACAATCTCTTATAAACAAACTATAATAGCGAGTATGTTGTCATTACAGATAAAACAAACTCAAAATTACTTTGCCACTATATAATCTGACGTGAGATTTATCAAGCATCAACGAGAGAGAGAGAGGGAGGACTTAAAATATACAGACACACATACGGACAGAGAGAGTATATTATAGTAAAATTAAATAAGGTTTTAAATAAAAAAGGAATTATCTTTATTTTGCGCACTTTCATTTTTATTTTATATTAATAATATAATTTGAAGGTAAAAGTTTAAAAAATAAAAATGAATATTTTATAATATTAGAACAAAAAGGACAAGGAGCTATAGATGATATTACGTTGCAAAAGGCAAAGAAAAGGACCTTCTTCGATATTATTATTATTTTGAAATAATTATATATAATATTTAATAATAATTTTTATTATATTATACATATAAGCAAACATAAAATGTTGCATTAAAATTCACTATGTGCGTGTACTGTGTACGTATTATGCATGTATTGCAAAGCGTAAATGTTAAAATATTTTGAAATGGCAATATTGCAAGATGGTCCCCTGCTGTTGAGCCTTTTATGATGTATATACCGCGTTCACAACGATCGCATCACAGACGAATACCTTTCAATTTCGATCAATATAATTTAAATGTAATAACAATTTTTATATAATTATATTTTTTTTATCAAATAGTTCCCCCAAATATTATTGTTCCAAAAATACATCGTCGAATTATAAAATTTTATAATTATACGCAATAATGTGCACATTATATAAAGAAAGTGAATTAATAATTCATAAAAATAATACAGATTATGGTTCGTTGCGCAATAGAATATAACGCATTCGGTCTGTACTTTTTTATATAGTGGCAGGTGCTACAATAGAAAATATAGGGGAAATGGGGGGAGTTATGTGGGCGGCGGGGAGAACAAAGGGGAAAAGTAAGGTGGGGTGAACCGTGCATCGATTTACCTGGTACAGTCACGAAAGTCCCTATACTTGGTATATAGCAAGGACTATATTGTCGGCAGCCAAAGCGACTGTATCCCACCCCACCCCAACCCTGCAACTTCCTACTTTTTTTTTTTATATCCAAACTACCATAATCCTAGTATAGAACATTTTTACAGTCTGCTTTACTAGCAGTTGAAATTTTAATTTTTTAAAAGTTTATTTCGTAAAAAAGTGAGTTTTGACAGTACCAACATGCATCGAAGAGAGGGTTATTGTTATAATCATGATTTTTAAATAAATAATGAAGTTGATTGCTCTATCTGGTCCACTCGTCGCACATCAGGGAAACTACATAAAACTGCACAAAGGTAACGTATAAAAAAAAGATTTTTTTTTAATTTTTTTTTAGAGTATATTTATTATTTGACAAAAATATATCCTAAAATTGGTTTATGAGTCGCAGGAATTATTCAAGAAAAATATTACCATTTACAATATTAGGCTTTATTATAGTCCATCTACTGTACCTCTAAAATTATATTTTCCTGGCAGCATTTTTTTTAAAAGCACATACCGTAAGTGTTTGTGCATTTCAAAATATCAATTTTATGAGAAAATTAATATGCACATGTTTTACGAATTTAAAATATTACTCGTCTGATCTCCAAGAAACTTCATCTTGACGTGTGTTTCTTTTCCTCCAAAATTTGAACATTCACGTGGGGGAAAGTCACCCAAACATTCCACCACCAAGCATCTAAAAAAATAGCCATATAAAAAGAAAAAAATATTCTATAAATTTCCTATCACATAGAATCCTATCACAAAATAACGAAACTATATAGATTAAAATACTGAATAGATTAAAAAAAAAAAAAAAAAAATTATAATAACAATATTAGTAATTAGCAACGCGAGCCGTATTATATTTTTCTTTATTATAAAATAAAAATAATGCTTTTTAGAAATACTATGTGGACTGGATTTTTTTTTTTTTTTGCAATTTCGTTTATTTACTTCTAGTATAATGCACGCAATACAAACATAAACAAAGTTTTTGAGATGCTATATATTAATTTTATTATACGTTAATATTTTGCAAATTATAGCTTTCTGATCTTGAAGTACAGAGAACGAGAGGCGCGTGTTAGTAATAATAATAATTTATACTTACAAGTTTATTCTGTAAAATATTATATTATAAATTTTATATATATAATTTAAAAATACGCACAAGTATGCCTAGGATTTAACTTGGAGAAATTTGATATATATATAAATGTTGGGGTACAAGAAATAGTAAAATAAATACTTATTTAGATACAACACAACTAATTTTATGCACAAGTTGGCTCTATATTAAGATTCTGTATGTAATATAGCTGAAAAAGCCAAAACAATTTTTAAACAATTTTTATTATTATTAAGCATTCAATGAGTAAAATTATTGGGATATATGTCGTCTTCAATGTGTGTTGCAGGCAGTGGAAACAGTAAATTTACAATTATTACAATCGAAATTATCTTTTTCTTGAATTATAAATAGTTTTTTTTTCTTTTTTTGTAAATCTACAAATCTTAAAAGTGATTTGATTGGCGTTTTTTATATATATATAATATAATATAACTTGAGATTAATTTTAAATGTATATATTATGTATATCATTTATCAGTTTATATCGTTAGTTCACGTAGAAAGGTGAAGTCGCATTTTAATTTCGAGGAAGAAACTTAATTCAAGCGACCTGAAGAAATAAAAAATATCCATTGCAAGCTTAAAAAAAATTAGGAATATAAAAGGATAACGATAATTACGTTCATCTTAACGCTTTTCTCTTAACATTTATCTTCGATATATTTGAATTATAATCAGTTTGTTAGAACGTATACGTTCTAACAAACTGATTATATAGAATTATATGCAAGGTTTATATAGACCTATATAAACCTTGAATTATATGTATAAAAATCTCCAATCACAATTTGAGCTTATAAGGTGTATACGCATGACGTCATACTGAATGCGCTTCAACGCCATACTGGATTAACTGAGTAGCATTGCTATAAGCATAGGATAAACATGGTTTTTGGCTATTTATCATTATTTTTCATTCATACTTAAAACCCTAATTCAACCTGTTAACAGGATCATCAATGCACTCAAAATTATTGCTAACAAAGTATTTTTAAACTGGCAAAATGTGTCATTTTACCATACTGGCCCATTTTATTTATTGCTCACATATGGCGTTGCCTTTTATATGAATGCAACCATCCTATACATAATCTTAAGTTTATTTTTGTATAATAAATTGATAAGTTAAAATGAAAGAATACAGGAAATAATATTAAAAAAAAATTACTATGACACAAAAAGTACTTTCTGGGATTAATTCGATGTAAACGTATAAATACACAAACAATTTTGCATAGTCCTGAATATAACCATATGTCTATATGCAAATAATAAAAATATATATAATAAATCAATGGAATTAATTTTTTTTTAATCCTTTTTGCAAGCTTATAAATTTCTCTTCTCTTTTACTAAATTCAAATGTCAAAAATTCAAATTCAATTTTTATTATTTTTTTATTTTTCATTTCTCTCATTCTAAAGTCACACACGCAAAAAAAAAATTAATACTCATGGCAGGTACATGAATCTTGTATTTTGCAATAGGTACATATTAATTTGGAACAGGTAATATTGTAGTAATAAACTACAATATCACCTAATCTAAGTGAGTCACAACTTTATAGTAGTCTGTATTTGCTATTATTGTAGTATAATGATACCTGTTCTAAGATAATGTGTACCTATTGCAAAATACAGGATTCATGTACCTGCCATAAGTTTTTTTTCCGTGCAGCACATACAAAATGCATCGGCTTAGGTTAATTGTTTCCCAGGAAAACAATCAGATATGTTAGTCAAAAACATACAATATTACAAAATACAGAAAAAAAATACACTTATGCACTTATGCAATGTCATATTTAATAACAACCTATAGAGTCATTTAAGAACTCATCAACGGAGTAATATGCAGCTTATTTATAATAAAAATATTTTTAATTTTAAATATAGGTTTATTCCAGTTAAGTTGACATTCAAGCTAATAGATTCATCAAAATGATAAAACCTCATATTTTTATTTTTGCTAATGCGCTTGATTGATCTCATGTGAGAATAATCTGGTGAACCAAAATCCTTAAAAGCTAAAATTTTGACATTTGATACGTCAAATTTAAATTGTTGTATAAAAATTCACAATGTTATTCAAAAAACTAAAATAATCCATTGAATAATAGTTTTAAAAATTCAAGTGTCAAAACATATTAAAATAACGTAAATAAACACCGTGAAAACTTAAAGCGCCTGATATATATGTAGATATGCAACTGCGCCGTGCACAAGTGTTGAAAAAGTTGCCTAACTTGCAGGATACTTTTGAAATAGATTCTAATTTTATCGAGTAATAATAAATTTATTGACTAAATAATGTTGAAGTTAGCAGATGCAATTCAGAAAGATAATTTTTTTTTTAGGTTTTATATAATATTGTGTATATAATGGAAATATTTTAATCATTTTTTTATGTAATTTAAAATTATATTTCATAATTATGTTTACGTTGTCTTTCTTTGCCAAGATACATTTTTATAGAAAAAAAAAATAATTACTCATTAGCAGCAGTTGGCATGACATAAAATTGTCAGCGTTTCCGCATTAGAGAGTGATTATTGTCCTCCACCCTTTACTTTACTCGCCGCCAGTTGTATATAAAAGCATAACCATGTTCTCCATTCATCTCTTTGAATGTGTGTGTATTATATATATATATATATATATATATATATATATATATATATATATATATATATATATATATATATATAATTATATTATAGTGTTTATTTGGCTTCTAGTTCCTTTAAATTCATTTATCATAAAATAATTATATTTTGATGGATTTATATATTATTATTTCTTTTTTGACACAAACGTGTCGTTTCTATATATTAAAAGTACAGCGTAACTTATACAACAATCATAAAAATGCATTAAAAAAGTTTCTTCTTTAAATATTTTTGACAGCACTGAAATAAGTTATCAATATCAAACATGCGATCCTCATAAAGAATTATCTATTGCAGCTGATGTGAAAATAAATTAATCTTCATCATCGCGGAAATGACATTTTTAATAAAATATTTTAAATTTGAGCATTTTAAAATTATTTTTTTTCTCATAGGCCTTATAAAGTTTATGACAAACGAGTGACATAGATAACAGATATCCCTAAGAATGTAAGGCAAACAAATATTTCAATTTATAATAATATAATATATATTTTATTCATTGATTTATATAGCAATTAATGATTTTTTTCCCAAATATTTCATTTATGTGCTTTACTATATACGTCGAATAAAATATATTGCAAAATTGTTGATATTTTATTTCTGCTTGTATCGATTTTATTATTATTATTTATAAAAGTTTTGTTTTAGTTCCTATTAAAAGAGTATAGTTCCTTGAGGCATTATATATTGATGAGAATTCTAATGCTCTTTTCTCTCTCTTCTCTTGATAATACACCTCTCTGACCGGTCAATACGTTTCTTGGTGGCATTTGAATATTAAATTTCGCTTCTACTTTTCCCCTTGCCATGTATTAGAGATAAGAAGGAGGAGTTGAAGGACATTTTGAGTGGACATAACTATCTATATGTATATTATATATATTATAGTATTTTATTATATATAGGATGCCCAGTCATGCCGCCGCTCTATGCCATCATCATCTCAATGCTTACCTTTATGATGATGGCTACTACATAATGCATGTGCTTTGGACAAGGCTTATTTGCTCTCGGTTTTAACTTTACGTCAACGAATTATTGATCTCCAATACTTCACGTATATTCACGAGTCAGTTTACATTATGTTCCTACTTTTTTCCCACACACAAGGGCCTGCGAATTGCACTAGGTGTTTTTGCTAGCTTTCACAATTTTTTTTTCTTTCCTTATATTTTCTTAAATTCAATGTAAACACAGTTATTAACAAGTACTGTACACGATAAGCCAAGTTTTGGAAAATAACTTTAATCAGTTTCAGATATAGTTTTTCTGCTTATACTTAATCGTAAAATACTGTTCCATTTTTATAATTGAATTAATGTAAATATAAAGTAAATATGTGAAATATCTCAATAAGCAATTTGTAAAATTTATGCAGCTAATAAAGGGATATGACATTAAGACAATTGAGCTAAACTGCGCAAAGCAATATATAAAACAATAAATTTTACGTGTTTCGTTAATGCAAATCAAAACGATTTCTTTGTCTATAGGCATGAGCCCTCCAGGTCTGGAGCTGGAGTTATCTGAGGGAGGCGAGGCCGGTGACTGTTGTGGGGATGAGGAAGATCTGCGTAGTTTGAGCTGGCTGCAGAGCGGTGACTTGCTCCGTGGGGCACCTCGTATGCCACCTACACCTCCACCTTCACCTTTACCACCTCCACCGCCCCCTCCTCCTCCTCTTGAGGACTACCGCAAACATGGAGACCGGAAACCACCCTTTTCATACGCAGCTCTAATTGGCATGGCAATGGCAGCCCACGGGAATAAGATGACCCTCTCCGCAATATACGCTTGGATCAGAGACAACTTCCTTTATTATCGAAATGCAGAACCAAGCTGGCAGGTCAGTAATTTCTCTCTCGCTCTCAAATCAATTTGTACAAGTGACAATAACAATTCAAATATCTCGTAGTCGTAGGAGTTTATGCATGCACGTTACACTGCAATATCTCAAAAAAAAAAAAAAAAAAAAAAAAAAAAAAAAAAAAAAAAAAGAAAAGAAAAGAAAAGAAAAGAAAGAAAGAAAGAAAAGCAGAATTTTACATAATTTATTTTTTCTCTTACTGTGTAAATTATTTTCCTTTTATTAACAATTTCATTTTTAATTCATTATTGTCTTTTAAAATATACTTTTACTAAGAGAATTTTAAAAGTCGGAGGACTTATAAAGTTCTGACTGAAAATTGATTTTATTATTTAAAAAATATCAGATTTTCAATAAAAATTTACTTAAAATTAATACACAATATAAGTCAACATAAAAAAAAAAAAAAAAAGATTTCAAAAAATATAAAACGAAGCATTTTCAAAATTGATTTGATTTTTATATATTCAGTTATACCGTGCGTAATTGCGTTATTATTTATGAAGCTATCAATATTACTATATTACACCGCAACAATAATAATTTAAATAAAAAATACTAATAGTGCACAGCTAAAAAGATACATTAAATACAAGAATTAAACAGCATCAACAAAACAGTATCAATACCACGAGTTTATACAATATTTAGTTTAATTATTTTATAATACTTTATGTATGCAGTGCGATATGTTCGTGATCTTTATTTTCTCGCAGCAAATATCCCGCGCCACTGCAAACATACCGTATGTATAGGTAACTTTTTGTGCTCCAGCTTAATAATTACGTACAGCACACGCATTTGTCTAAAACAAGTAGATACTGCTGTGACACGCTACTAAAATAATTGTGTAGCAATAAAATACACATGTGGTAAAAACTACGAAGAATTAACATCAAAAATATATTAATGGTATACCATACAAAAAAATAAAAATAATTGAGAGGGAAAAAATAATAATAACAAAAAACATTTTGCGTATAATAATAAAATAATACTAAGATTTTTGAATGTTTCGCATATTTGGGTCAAATGAATAATAGAACACTGCTTGCACAGCAAATAATAAGTTTTACTCTGTACTTGCACGCAATCGGTTAATATACCAGAATTTTTATGTAAAAATAGACAAGTTTCTGGTAAAATATATTATACACTTTCTATTATACATAAATATAAATATTTGAATTGTTATATAACCACATTAAATTTAAAATGCACGTGACTTAATTACTGCATACCACATTAAATGTTAGCTAATCCATACCAATGATATAATTTTTGAAACTGAAAATTTGATATTGTAATTTTTTATTTTCAGAACTCAATTCGTCACAACTTGTCATTAAACAAATGTTTCGTCAAACTTCCAAGATCAAAAGAAGAACCTGGTAAAGGAGGATTTTGGTGTTTTGATCCTGGGGCATTGAAAATGGGCAGTAATGTAGCACACCTCGGTCGTGGTGGAGTTTTACGACTGGGAGCCGCTAGAAAACGACGAAGAAGGCGACAACAAAAACAACAGAATCCTGCACATTGGCCTGCCCCGGTTGTTGCCGCACCATATCAACTCCCAACGCAAGTTCAGTCCACTACTCCACCCGCGGTGCCCACTCTTGCACCTTTACCTCCAGCCCCTCCATCTGATATCGCTATACTTGGGGAAGAAGATTTGGCAGGCCTACTTGGAGGCGCCGGCTCATGGGATGAGACTCAACTGGAGTTGCTTGATTCCTTACTAGATTCATTATAAGTATATTATAATGCTTCGAATTTTTTAATTCAAGAAAAAAAAAAAAAAAAATCCGTCCATCCATTTTAAAATTAGATTTTCTAATTATAATATAATAAATATAAAAAAAGTAAACCTCCAATAATAATAATATTCCACCTTTGAGCGTCTTCCTCGTTACGTTTTTTTCTGTGTGACACTATTTTTGTTAATGAAATATTTAACCGCGGGTCAAGAATAAGCCCACTCATTTTCTTTAAAAAAAATCGTGTAAATTTGCAATAATTACGGTCGCGTAAGAGAAATGGGACAGGTATACTTAAACTTAATGATTAAATAAATTTGAAAGCAATACAAAACATCTCGACGTGATAGCGAAGATGATACTTCATTTTATATCGATGACTTTAATACGCATGATCCTAATAATAATCGAATGATATTATACTTACTACACACATCTTATTATTTTTTTTTTTTTTTAAATAAGAATAAAGCTACAAGGGTTTTGCATTAACATACAATAAAGAGGTTAAAACCCCTCGATATTATTATCTATGCAGCCACAACTTAAATATGGCTCAAAAGTAAAGTAATAATATTATAATTCTAAATCCTTCCTGTAGTCTCTATTGATACGTCTTTAAAAAAATATATTATAATATAATTTAATGTCTTGCACAAAAATAATAAAATATTACCAAAGAGTGAAGATTTTTAATTGCACAATTATAAATGTTATTGTGACGATTGCTTTAAATAAATATGTTGATTGCAGAAGTTATTTTCTGCTTGCAAAAATAAAAAATATAATAAAATAGAAGTAAAAACAATAAACGGATGCGATATTTGACCAAATATTTTTCTTAGATACACAATATTATATCATACAGAACGTATGTATTGATGAATTTCATTAAAAATATGGAGTTTCAAATAGTACTAATGAGATTTTACCTAAAAATAGATTGCGTGCTTCTAGTCTTTAGTATAATAAAAAGAAATACGATATGTGCTTTGTTTTGAATGTATATTTCAAGGTATAATTAAAGCTGGAGACAATTGGAAAAATATATTCCGTCCATATAAAAAAAAAAAAAAAAAAAAAAAAAAAAAATATATATAACTTTTCAAAAATCTCTACTAAAATATTATATATCACAACATATAAGAAGTTATACCTTGATTTATGTACGAAAATCCGTCCATTTATTATATTTGTAATGAAATTTTAGTAATATAGTAACACTCGTGGTGACTTAAAAGTGTGTGTTTTTTTCTGCGCACTTTCGAGTGATTTATTCTCCTATAACAAAAAAGAAAAGGAAAAAAAAAAAAAAAAAAAAAAAAGTTTCTAACTATCTTCCGTCCCTCGTCTATGTAATTCTAGTCGAGTGAATATTCCGTCCAAAATATTTTACTCAAAAGTAGCATTTTTTTTTTTTTTTTTTTTTTAATCCTACTTTGCGAGTAAGAAGTGTTTTTGCTTCATAAATAGAATGCAATAAATAATATTTAGCTCTAGATTTTAATGTGAAAATAAATGTAATTTTTTAAATTGTTATTTTTGTTCAATAATTATAATAAAATTTCTGTGTGTTATTATTATATTGTATAAACTTTGTTTTAAATATTATTACTTTTTTTTTTTTTTTTTTTTTTTTTTTTTGCTACCAATTTCAATTAAGAGTATAAGCAATTTTTTAATCTGCTCTTGCAGAAATTAGTAAATAAATTTAAATGTAGTGCATGGATTTTTATTAGTTTTACTAAAATATTTGGCTTGAAATAAAACATTTCATGATAAAACAACATGCTTGTTATTTTTTTCTTGAAACCTATAACTTTATCTTTAAATGAAAATAATTAAATCTGTAATGATATGTTATGAGGTCATTAACCATAGCAGTTTATAGCTGTAAAAAAATAAATAATAACAAATAAAATAGTACGTAGAACAATTAGAGCAATTAATTATGATCAATGAAAATTAATTAAAAGTGAAAATTCTCTAATTTGTAGATTGTTGGTTGGGAAATGGGATTAAATTGATAGCGTAGAACTGATGTTGCTAAATAATACGGTTTAAAAAAAAATATTAAATATAGGCGTTAAAAGGATGTGTTACTGTGTCAATAAAATATGGAGTTGCATTTCTTGCCCTCTCACACCCAAGGCTTTACTTGCATTTCAACCCATCCATTATGAATATTATAAGTTAATTCAATTAATTTAAAATAAACGGAAATGGGTCTTTGTAATCATCATCAGTAAGTGGGCGACCAACATGTCCCCACAACACACGTCATCTGTGTTGTGAGCTTCCTGGTAAGCAATTGTGCTATGTACTATTGTCTTTATTTGTATTTATTTTTGTAATATCTGTAAATGATTTTTATGAAAAAGCTTTCATTTTTTTTTAATCCAATATGAAGTGAAAATAATTTTAAATAATAAAATGTTGCAGAATTTATATGAATTTTATTAAAATAATATACGTAGTTACATCACAGCTCACAAACTATAAAATATTTATAAAAAATATTGTTTAAGCAATTTTTAATGGCCTATGAACTACATGTTTTGTGTTGCACTGTCCATTCTTGATTTTGTGATATTACATGGGACCTCAAAATGAACACTCACAAAACCAAGAGACTTATTGTTGATTAATACTATGAATCCAATGATTTAGCATTTCAGAAAATTTAGAAATTCACAAAATCAAATTTTACAGAATTGAGATTTTAGTATAGGACGTCTATATAATATGTACAGTATGATATTTTTCATCAAAATCTTTTTTGTGTAATCTTCTGTTAAAATAATATGAATTCTACAATAGAAAGTTGGGTAATAATATACAAATGCTTCCAGTTAAATTTGTTCACAACATACATTTTAATATAAGTCAAATACAATGTTAAACTATTTTTTTAAAGAGCAAAAAAACTGATATTTCTATATATATATATATATATATATATATATATATATATATATATATATATATATATATATATATATATATATATATATATATATATATATATATATATATATATTATTTTTTAAATCAGCAAATAAGTTTTACAATATAAAGTATAAATTTCTGACAATACAGTACAGTTAAGTATATTTTTCTATGGATGTAATGAAAGTTATTTCTTATACAAAAAAAAAAAAAAAAAAAAAATCAACAAGTAATAAAAAGAACTAAGTTGTACATACCATTTAGTAACAATCCATGTCATTTACTTTATGTTCAAATTCTCTTGCCTCTAGCATATCTGTAAGTAAACTATCCAGATGCTCCGAGCAATGTTGTAACCAAGCCTCACGGGAAGCAATGATTTGGTTAAAATCAACACCTGCCATGGCTTGTAAGAACTCCGCTGGTTTTACTACATCCACACCATGGGGAATGGGAGCTGTAGCAGATGCAATACCATCTTCTTCTTCAAGATTCAACTGTGCTCGGCAAACAGACGCCAGCAATGCTAGATCAGACTGGCCAACAATAGCATCAATAACTTGATCAGAACTTGCAGGTGTTACGTTTCCGTTATGTCCATTTGGACTTGACTCGTATAGCATAGCAGTTTCTTCAACACCACTTGTCTAAAACAAAGGGAAGAAAATGGAAATTTGATTAGAACATTGAAACAATTGAGAGTAATAGTATACAAACAATTACTCTCTTCAGTTTATTTTCATATCCCAACTTTTTTGCTCTTATAATATTTAATGCAACATATGAATTTAAGTATTATTGTAATTTGCAAATATTAATTTAGCTGATCAAACCTATGGTTTATTTGTATTCTAATGGCTTATTTAGAAACTTTCATTTTTGTTTTGATCATCAATTCTCTATTCAGTTTGAATCATTTTAAACAATTATGTTTTTTTCTTAAAGGCAAACAAAAAAGTTGCGTAATATCCTAACAAACCTGAAAATCAATGTTGATTTGGCCGGAGTCATTGATTTCTAATTTATTTTCCATTCACAAAATGCCGCTGCTGGTCACTGATGTCACAGCTCGCCCGGTTTACTTGCGTGTGGACCAGGCGAGCTGTGACGTCAGTGGCCGGCAGCGGCATTTTGTGAATGGAAAATAAATTAGAAATCAATGACTCCGGCCAAATAAACGTTGATTTTCTGATTTGTTAGGATATTTCGCAACTTTTTTGTTCAAGGTGTTCTACGCCTTTAACAATGAACCTCAGACCTGGCCCTTCCCCTTTTTTCAAAAAACTGATCGTAAAATATTTTAAAAATTATTTTTGGATAGATCTCATTTATACAAAATAGAAGTTCAAGTATAATTTCTTCATAATTCCCATACATTTCTCACAATTAATTTTTAACAATTTTTATTTTGCCGCGAAATTCAAAATCAATGTTATTCAAATGGGCAAACCAACGCCTAATTTTCTCAAACCAGAAATATTTTTGAAATATAAAAGAAAAATTGATCGATAGAGCTTGGAAATATCTATAACATCAGAAAGTTTCAAAAAAAGTTGTCGAACCAAAATTTTTTAAAATTGAAAAAACAAAAACACAATGCTAATCATATGCAAAATTTAACCCTAATTATCTTGAGTCACAAATAAATTTTGAATATTCTGTTAACTGGAGGTCGTAGATCTAATTATCTCGAGTCACAAATAAAATTTAAATATTCTGTTAACTGGAGCTCGTAGATCATGATATTTTTTAACCCCCCTAAAGTTTTAAAAAAAAGTTGTCGAACCAATTCTGAGATATTTTACTTTTCCTAGGTCTGAGGTTAATCCTTAAGTTATACTCACCACAGGTGATGTTTTTACACTGACGAGGCCATACTCTTGGAACAGATTTTGTAGTTGTGTTAAAATTTCTGCAGATTTGCGAGCTACTTGCAAGTCTGGGTCATGAAGAGCAGTAAGTAAGACTGCAAGGCAGCGAGTGCGTGCCAGCTCTGTTAGAAATCTATGTAATCTTGTGTGAATGGCAGCAGTATCAAGAGTCACTATCTTTCGAGCCATGCCCGAGAAAGTCACAGATGGAAACTTGCCATCTATCATATCTTGAGCGGACATTTGTTGATCAATACTTGATTTCCAGAAAATAAGAGCATTTATTTTTACTTCCCAATGCAAATCAGAAGATGCTACAGAAGCCATTACCATGTACATTCTCTCTTGCTCCTCTGTACTAAATCTTTTATAGTGGAGCAAAGAATTGGCAAGAGATGCAGCTTCTCTTCTCACAATACCTTCACTTTCCTGACACAAAATGCTAGTCAAATGCTGTGGTAGACGTTCCTGATTTAAACACTTCTCCCAATAGCAAGGCACAGCCACCATCGCAGCAAGACAATTGAGAGCAGATACTCTGACATAACTTTCTTCATCTCCTACAGCCATACTGACTACAAGAGAACATAGTTTATGTTGTAATAAATGATCCTGAAATGCTGGAAATTTATCTTCAGATATGTGTGCTATTGTTGATACCACTTCTAATGCACTATCTCTTACTTCCCAACTTGTATTGTGTGAACTTCGATACAGTTGAGGACCAAGATTTTGTAATGGCGAGTCATCCAAGGTGTTCATTAGAAGAGCCAGGTTTGGTGGCATGAAGTTTTCAATTGCTCTCTTCATCACACGCAGTACTTGAGATGTTTGTCTTTGACTCAGAGCTGGTTCACATAATAGTTCCTGCATAAATGTTGCTAAGCAGGTTGTCTCCACACTTTCTCGCCATGTAAAATGGAAGTCGTCTATCAGGATTATGATTGCTTCCAAAGTAGTTCCCATGAATCCAGAGTTCTGAGCTTCAGTGATTACCTCACTATCTCCATCAATGAACTGTACAAGAATACACATGAGGGTACGGAATATGAAGATAGCAGTGTCCTGAAAAATACGAAAATCAAATTTTCATTAATATTGGAGAATAATATGGAGAAGAGAAATACAATAGAATTCACAATTACGCAGATATTTTCAATATAAATACCAATAATAGTAATAAAAAGGAAAATAGACCATTGCGGTTGGGTATAATAAATTTAAAAGAAAAGATAGGAGAAACCACAGTGAAGAGAATTTCATAGCTCACAAAGAAATTTTTGCTAGCACAGAGATAAAAAAAAAACAAAAAAAAAACATGCACATGTATATTTTCTCTCCAAGTCTGTAAGGACTGAGGCAAAGCACAATCCATTTCTCTTGGAGTTTACTGCCGAAAGCTATCATTTATTATTATTATTATTATTTATTTATTTATTTTTATTATATTACGGTACATATTATTATTATTATTTGTTTTTTTCTGTGCTAGCAAGATTTTCACTGAACCATGAAAATCTCTTGACTATTGCATGGTTCTAGCTGGTTTCTCTCATCCCTTTCTTTCAATTTTAAAAGTTAAAATATATATACTGTATATATATATATATATATATATATAGGCATATATATATATATATATATATATATATATATATCGTCGTGGTTCCGCTATATTGTCCGATGTCCACTTGGTTCAAAGTTTACTAATGTCCGATGTCCACTTGGTTCAAAGTTTACTAATGTCCGATGTCCATTTGGTTCAAAGTTTACTAATGTCCGATGTCCACATTTGACCACTTTTCAGGAGACACAAAAAACTAATTATCTCCTTTAATATTTGCAGTATTAATGAGGCATTTAACAGTTATTACTATCATAAATATTGCCAAACAAGGCATAAATTATTTATTATAAATATGTTATATTTTTATTAGAAATAAAATAATTACTCTTTCGGTTGAGCAAAAAAGATCGCAAACTCAAACTTTAAAAAATCATAACTCATGAACGAAGCGTTGTATTAACAAAATAAAACAATATTCTGAATTTTCGGTATATTGCCTATAGATAATATGATGCTTTAGTTTCTATATTGCACGTTACGTAATAGCAACAGCGCGATAATTGACGCAACTCACCAAAAATATGCGTAAAAATAAGTATTTCTTGCTCCAAAGTTGACTTATAAGTAAATAAAAAAAAAAATAAAAAAAAAAGGATGATCGCCGTATAGAATCTAATATTACAAATTCAAAATTCCCTTAATTTCGTTTTTAAGTTCACTTAGTAATAATTTTAAAAAATGGTCATACAAATTAATACATCAGAAAATATATTGGAGTAGTTTAAAAAAATTATCACAAACAAAATTAGGTTACAGTAAATAACTTACTTTTGCTCTATTTTTGAACCATAGGTTTGTTCAGAAACTTGAAATTAATTCTTTTCTATGCAACTGCAGATAGTAAACATGTCAAATTAAAATTTAGAGTCAAAGAATTCATAATTCATTTTATGTTGACTTGCAACTTGCAATTAAGGAAAAATATAAATTTAATTCAAGCACTGCATGTATTTACTCAGGTTGCGCAGCTATGGATAAGTTATATTTCGTGATTATGAATTTCATACGAAATTTTTATTTTCTATGTGAGAAAAATAAAACATTTTCAAAATAAGTGGAAAAACAGATAGGGGTAGTTTAACACTATACTCTTTTGCAAACTGTTTGCGATAAAATTTGCAAATATTTAATATTTAAAAATATGATTATTTTTTTAATATATAGAAAATATTACAAAAAAACTTTTTCTTATCGTCTATTGCGATACAATAATTTTTCTTTGTATATAAAAGTATACTTTTGCATATAATAAATTTTTTAATCAATTCTTAAACCAACAAATGCTAATTAAAAATGTAAATGTTTATTTTATGTCAAAAAAAAAACTCTAAATTTATATCTGCGTAATTTTAAGTTGAAGTATAGCATCGATTGCAGAAATTTACTATTATTGAAAATTTATTTATTGAAAATCAACCGTAATAAGCCGGTAAATATAGCTATTAATTTTTAAATTAATTTCTTAAAGAAATATTGTTATCTTTTCGTTAAAATACAAGTTTTGGCAAGCAAATGATATCTGCGTGTTCGTAAAAAGAGGCGTGCCGCGTATCAGCTGACGTATTTTCTCGCAATATATTTCGAGTTTTTATTGTATAAATTTTCAATTTTTTAAGCTAGCTATAAGAAATTTGAAATATATATGTAAAACAAAATTTTGGATTGAAAAATACAATAAAAAATTTTTGGTTCAAAATGGACATCGGACATTAGTACTTTTTAAAAAAAATGGACATCGGACATTAGTAAACTTTGAACCAAGTGGACATCGGACAATATAGCGGAACCACGACGATATATATAATATATATATTTTATATATATATATATATATATATATATATATATATATATATATATATATATATATATATTAATTAACATGTAGAATGAACTGATATTAAAATTACAAAAATACAACAATTTCTCAGTCAAATAAATTGAGTTTTCTTACAAAAGAAGTTTTTTTAATTCACACTATTATAAATTAATAAAAAATTTAAACCCATATTATGTGCTACATTCTGTATTGAAGAACTTACCCGTGACATGTAATCTTTCATTTGCAGTAAGGAATGAATTGTCTTGCAGGCCAGAAGTTGAGGATCAGCACTTGCTACCACCATTTTCTTCAAGCGACAGCCTTGGAGCTGTGTTGGTGAGCTTACATTTTTGCATAAATTTTCCAAGAAGTGTCTTGCATTTTCTTTTTTAATCTCGGATATTTTCATTTGTAACAGTGGAGCAACCTGTTGATATATTTATAATAAAATGCAATTAAATACACTTCAAACTCAATACCATAAACATTATATTATTGGTATTATTAATTTATTCAGGTGTTTACATATTCAGATTTTTTTTTTTTTTTTTTTTTTTTATTTGCTAAACAAATTTTAGTACATTTAAATATATTAACCGAACATTGTTACAAAAATTACTACTCAAAATCAGAATATGTAAAAATATCTGTAATTAACTTTTGAATACAAGATCTCCCATTCCCCAATTTTCCTAATCTATCTATGTATTGTTCTATCAAATCTTGTTATATTGAACACATCGATGGCTTTGCGGAAAACCAAACTACTGTATCTGTATTCTCCGCACGCCTTAAATTTGGAAGTTCTCCCGAAATTGAAGCATCTGTAATGGTGCGCTGGTAAGAGATGCTTCAATTTTGGGAGAGGGGGAGAGTGCAGATGCTCTAAATTTGAGGCGCGAGGAGACTATAGATAGTTTGGTTTTCCGCGGAGCCATTGATATATAGTTGTAGGTACCAAATGTTTTTTTTGAATCTGAATAATAATATATAAAATTTAAATGAAAGGTTACCTGAATATAGACAAGCTGATGATCAAGTTGATATGAATCTTCCAACTGTGTCAAGTAAGGTTTTAATATAAACCAGTAATTTTGACATTGAAGAGTTACATTTTGAACAACAGTAATGCATTTGGAATCAAGCAAGCATCCTATCAATTCCATAATATTTTCTTCAAGTAATGCAATATCTTTTTTACTGTCTTGAGTGAGTGCAAATCTAAGCACAACTTGCATTTTTGCAACTCTTATTAAAGTGGGTATATCCTCTATTGATTTTAATAAGTTTTTACATGCTTTACTTAATGGTGCTTCAAGATTTTTAGGAATATCATGGTTGTTGTTTTTCAATGCTACTTCAAGAATAAGTGTCAGTAAATCTAATGCTGAATTGAGATTGCTGCTGTTGTTTGTATCATTTTCTAGTACATGGAATGGATTTTTGTAAATTTTATTTTGAATATCTTCTTTCTCAGATCCCAATTTTAATACAAAATTTGACAAAAATTTCTGACATTCTCGGGATACATACATGCTGAAGTTTTTTTCATAAAGAGATTGAACAGTCATCCAAACATCTGTAAAATATTAAATTATTTTCATTAGGAGCTTGTATTTTTAAAATAAAAATAAAATATTAAATTTATGGCTTTGATTACCACAAACATAGGTAATAAATCTGTATTAGAAAAATTTGACTGTGATGATTGATAGTCAAAACATTTTATAGAAATACACATAGATTAGGACAAATTGGTGAATGGGAGATAGTAATATATGAGCTTAGACTGACAGAGATGCCATGGCAGAGAAAATAGTTTTTAGCCCTATGCTTTTTTTTGTGTAATATTTTTGGGCCTCGGTTAGAAATTGTTTTCTCTACTACTGTGTCCCAGTAAGTGTAAGTTCATTACTATCTTCTATTCACCAATTTTTCCTAATCTATCTATGTGTTTTTCTATTAAATCTTATAACTACCAAACATAGGTGTATATCAATAAGAATTTTAAAGTCAAAAGGTATGTAAATCAAATTATTTGGCACCATGGAAAAGGAATTTCCATAGGTCTCTCTATAGGAATAATAGATATTAAAATTAGATGATCTGCATGCAATTACCTGAAGATGCCAACCATTCAACACCTGATTTATGATTCAGTAATGCAGAGACCATTTGCACAAAAGAACATTGAATAGATGCATTTTTTGTCATGCAGAGGCGAGGAGAGATCGTGATCTGTCTTGTAGCTTCTTTAAGATCTGCAGATGTAAAGTATACCTCTGTAGCAATTATTAAGCCATGAAGTCGCAATGCGAACGATAGTAGTGATTCATTAATGACACCCTTTTCAAATGCTTGAAGACATCGTTCACAAAATGTTCTACTCTCTTGCAGTTGCAGTAATTTTTTACCATCACCTATAAGACAACAATTCAATAAGAATGAGTTTGATTCAATTCCATCAGATAATAAATTAGCCACATGTGTGTGTGTGTGTGTATATATATATAGGCCTATATAATATTTGTGTACTATAATTATCTATATATGTACCCCCCCCCCCCCCCCCCAATCTGATAGCAGCAGTCATGTCTCCAAATGGTATGGGAAACTTAAATGCATGCAGTATTTGGGGAGGGGGGGGGGGGAGGTGGCAGTGTACAGTATTTGAATAATAAAGGGTAGCCATTTAAACTTGATCCATTTTTTGCACGCCACAAAATATTATGTAAACGAGAAATCTCGCTTCTTACGTAAATAGAAAATAGATTTTTATCACGAAGCTCGGAAGACGATGAAAATTGACAAAGAAGAGAATGAGTTAGTTCCTCGTGCTCAGGTGAGCTGCTTGGCCAGCTAAGCAAGCAAGCCAAACACAACTCGTGGTGCCCAACTCAATCTGTCTTTCTTTCGCTTTCTATCTCTGCCACTGACTCAATTTTCTTAATTGTTTTTATTTTATTAATGAACAAATAAACAAATATACTGTATTACTTTTACCTTTTAAATCATTAAAATATCAAAGCTATGCCTATTTTACAGTATCAAAAGAATAGTTTAAGAAAAAAAAGAGAGAAAGAGAGCGAGAGAGAGAGAGAGAGAGAGAGAGAGAGAGAGAGAGACAGGTTGAGTCAGACAAGCAAAGTTCGTAGATGGCAGAACGAGGAGAGTATGGCTTGCTGGCTATCAATCACCCGAGCAGCGAGGAGCTACCTCTTCTCTTCCTCGACAATATTCGTCTTCTTCGTCCAATCTTTGTGTTAAACATCTATTTACGTAAAAAGTGAGATTTCTCGATTACGCATAATATTTTGAGGCACACAAAAATTGATAAAGTTTA
Organism: Ecdyonurus torrentis; assembly: GCA_949318235.1. NCBI lineage: Eukaryota > Metazoa > Arthropoda > Insecta > Ephemeroptera > Heptageniidae > Ecdyonurus > Ecdyonurus torrentis. The sequence continues at coordinate 36,537,190 of OX439129.1, read as the reverse complement.
AATTTATTTATTATTCAGACTCTGTACATACAGCAGTACATAAATAAAAATGATAGTTTTACAGTATATAATAATATAATATATAACTGATAGTCAAATGCATTCACATGATATTATATTCTGACTCATTTTCATATATTCTCTACATTGCAAGATTAATGTTATTCAAAAATGATAGTTTAGAAGAGGGTATTTTTAATGTAAGCTACACATCTCTATATAATAATATGTACTGTACAGTCATGGAGTCGATACCAAAATTTTTCAATACCGATACAATACCGATATTCTTAAATTGAGCCGATACCGATACCGATACGATACTTGAAAAAAAAAATGCTCCGATACGATACCGATATTTTCCGATATTTTTTTCGATATTTTTGCTATATTTCATACATAAATATTGCACCATAAATTTCATATCTTTTTTCATCTTTGAGGTATAAATTTGTATCATATTTTTACAACATTTATTTATTATTTTATTTATTTATTTAATTATTTATTTACTTACATACTTACTTACTTACTTACTTACTTACTTACTTATTTATTTATTTTATTCTATTGTTTGTTTGTTAACCTAAAATGATTAAAATAAATTACGAATTAGCAATTTTCTTATTTAGTATAGAAGCGACTTCAAATATTTAATAAATTTAAAAATTTTTCACGCTATTTTTTTATTTGATAAAATAAACATAGTATCATTATTATTATTATTTTTTTTTTTTTGTATGCACCAACACCGATTAAGGGTATAAAAAAGTCAAAATTTCTCCTCTGGTCGGAAAAATCCTTTGATTTTGTAAACCTTTCAAAAATTTTAACCTTGTAAAAATTTTGTAGAAATTATGGAAGTATGCTACATCTTTTGTAATTTGCAATGCATTGAATTAATGTAATGGTACAGAGATTTAAAATGTCAATCATTGGTTATATTTTATTGTGATTTCTACCGGCTCTTTAGTCATTAGGAGAGATCGTAGATAGTAATGTACGAACCACACGACGGATTTCTCAGAAACTTGGTGTCAGTCGCTCACTTTTTTTTTTTTTTTTTCATAAAAAGAAGAAAAAAGTTTTAACACCGTTGCATTTTTATTGTATGTAAAATAGAAAAGGTGCACATCACCCTGCCCTGTTTTTATAGCAAAATGACAAATATAGGAGAGAATTTTATTGTCCAGGTACGAAAGATAGATAATCACTGTTGTGGAATGTTCTCGTTGCTTCTTAAGTTTTTTTTTTTTTTTTTTTTTTTTTTTTTTTTGTATTTATTACTTTTATTTTATGGGAGAGCAAAAGTCTCAAAGTATCGAAAAAAAGTATCGAAATTCGACGATATTTTGCTGATATCGGTGACCGATACCGATATTCGATACTAACTGTAAGTTAAAAAAAGGCCCCGATACTATACCGATACGATAAAAGTATCGGTATAGTATCGGATATCGTATCGTAGTCGATACCGATACTCCATGACTGGTACTGTACATACAAAAATAGAGGGTAAAATACTTTAAAATAAAAGTTTCAAGAAGTCCGCCGAGCTGTTGTATGATAGTCGAAATTTTGATGACCTCTTGAGGTTTTGCTGCACATTACCCCCTCGCTGTCAACCTGCCTTTTACATGCATTTTTTTTAGTGTTTACCTTTTATCTTGCTTCCTCTGCTTATTGACAAGGATTTGACACAAAAGCGAGCAGAAGCAATTAAAATTTAACTTCTTCTTCTTTTTGTATGGGTAGTACTGTTTATGTGCATGAAACCTACTTTACTTTAAAACTCTCGCTGTTGTCTTTCTGACTTTATCAATATCTGTGTATGCTAATTAAATGTATCAATGTATGAATCAGGCTTGGACTGGCTATAAGAGTTAGTCCACAATAGCAAATGAGCCCCCCCCCCCCCTGTATGGAAGCCCCTTGGACTCGGACTCCTAACAGGCGCATAACCAGGGTGTTACGCCCCCTTTTCATACCCCCAGAGGGTGTTACACCCCTTTTGCAGACAAGGCCTCTTGAGTACTTGCTAGTCTGATGCCCGCATGTGTGCTTAATAATTTAATTTTTTAATTACATGTACCTTCAGTTGACAAGTGTGTTAAAAGCTTTTCTAAACAGGTGTCATCAATAACTTCATGGTCTTCATTCAGAAATTTTGCTAAAAGCTGATGAAATTTCGTGGTCGATAGTTCACCAGCCATTTCACTGCAATAAAACATATATTTAAAAAAAAAAAATCATCTATATATACTTACATGTAACAACAATATACAATATACATTATACATGTATAATCACAATTTCAAAAGAATGTGGAAGACTAATGATTTTTGGGACAGTATTTGAGCACATTTTTAGAAAGAGTATAATTAGTAGATTCTATTGACGTCATGCAATTATTTACCTTTATTAATTAAATTGATGAAATTTAATTAATAAATATAAATATATTGACGTCAATAATCTACCAATTATACTCTTTCTAAAAATGTGCTCAAATACTGTCCCAAGTCCCAAAAATCATTAGTCTACCTCATTACACTTATTATTATTTTATTATTTTGTATGTGTATTTTGTATGTATATGAACAATTAATGAACATAGCAAACGCAGCAAAATATACATATATGTAATTGTACTGAATATGTAAAGTAATTTTAAATTTATCTAACCACAGAACAAGCAACACAGAATATCCTCTGCTTATTGGAGGATATGCATGAGTCGCCTACAAGTCGGACAGTGAAAATGTTGGTTTTATCAATCCTTTAAGATTAATGACACATATGTATATACATACATATGAATATGTCTCTCTCCTTTCTTGTTTTCTTTATTCGTTATCAGTTTTATAAAAGTACGATATGCGCGAAGAAAAGAAAATGTTTACATAAGATTAAATGATCTTTTGCTAATCAGTTATTTTTAACCATTTTGGTTTTTACGAAACAGAGAGTTGAGAAAACAGAAAATGCAGTCGGTGCCTGTGTTGCCCGCTGAAACCAAAACAACACAAAACAAGCAGCAATAAGTAGCCGGCTGAACCACTATAAACCCGCACCGACCCGCACTAACCACCACTAGCGATACGCAATCTGTATCCGATCTGTATCTGTACGCGTCTGTACGCCGTACGCGATGAACTATGAAGCAGAAATGAACGATATCTCTGGAACGATGAACGAAATGAACGGAAATGAAGTAAACAAGAAACATTCGTCATACCGCAAACTTTGAGACAAAGTTTTGGTTGACCAAACTGCCGGCAGATGGCACTGCAATAGCGTACCTCAGATATTATAGTTAAGAAAAGACGCACACATTTTTTTATCGGGCCTATATATTCTCTGGCGTCCGGCGAGCTGGGCAAGTTCGGATAATTTTATATGCGGAAAAAACAGATAACCGTTTATAAAAACGGTTAAAAATTACCACCATAAAAATAATATATATCAATTTAATATTTTATATATATATATATATATATATATATATATATCCGGATTTCGGCAGCACTAATATATATATATATATATATATATATTTAGTGCTGCCGAAATCCGGATAAAATTAAAATCCGAATTTTGGAGAAAATTATCCGGATTCACTGATCCGTTTTAAATCCGGATCACGATCCGGATCAAATTATCTATTCATGTATCCGGATCGAGATCCGGATAGAAAATCGGATAACGGATAATTTTTTATCTGGATATCGAAATCCGGATTTTTTTTCGAATTATATGAAATCGTGATCTGGGTCATTAATGTAGAAAAAATTAAACGGATCACGATCTTGATCAAATTATCCGGATCAATATTATCCGAATATAATCCGGATCTCGATCCGGATCAAAATTATCCAGATTATATACGATCCGGATAAAATTAAAATCCGTATTTCGGATAGAAAGTTATCCGGATTCACTGATCCGTTTTAAATCCGGATCCAATATATCCGCCGCGCGGATCGTGATTCAGATATAAAATCGGATATAACGGATCAATAATTTTTTATCCGGATTTTTTTTGACACCTCTGACTGCAAGCAGTAGGGGAATAGGGAATAGGTATATTGAAAACAATATAGCACGTACGTCACGTACGTATATTCAAAAAATCGCAAAAAAAAAAGTTGCCGCGCGATGTTTGTGAAACTTAAATAAAATGTAACCTACATTATGATTCAAACATGTGTTTGCCTATAATAACCTCCACCCACCCCTAAATAGACTTAACATCCGGTTGTTCTTCAAAAATTATAAAAAAATGCTGGTTTTAGGGTCCCAGTTCAACTGGTAATAGGATTTGGGGCTTGGTAGTTGGATTTTCAGAATCAGCGAGTTCGATTTGGTCTACGTAGACATCAACTTTGCCAAAATCTGACAAAAAGTTTTTTCGTAAAAAATAGGAAGGGTACCCCCTTGGTAATCTTGTCATTTTTATAAAAAAGAACGATCTTTTGCTATTTACTTCCGTTTAAAACGTCTCATGGCCATGAAACTTGAAACATTGTTGTTAAATATTTTTTTGGTTGCTTTCCAAAATTAACATTGACTTTATGTTGATTTGGCGTCGAGTTATTGCCGAAAACGCCAAAAATTTTCAAAAAATGATAAAAATTAGAACTTATTTGAAAATCGCAGTTTTCTCGACGCAAACAGTCACAAAGACCTAGGTACTACCTTGCATAAAAATTTTGATGACCTGCCACTGTAACTTGCCGAAATATGGCGATTACTATTGCTTCCGTGTCGAAACGTGGCCAGAATGGGTGGTTTTGGTCAAAACTGAACAAAAATCATTTATCTCACGCACGTGTCAAAGGATACGTCCATAAATCGATTACAGCAGTCAGATTGCCGAAAATCGCCATAGCCGATTTTTGGCGCCACTTTGAACTTTAAAAAATCGGTAAAACACCGTTTTTGGACGCATTTTTTATTTTTTTTTTTAGTAAGATGTCTTTATTTTCGGCATCCCCGCGGTCGTTTTCCGTGGACCCTGTGATTCTGTGTCGAAAAGTGCCGACGGATACACGCAGCGCGCTATTTTCGGAAATATTTTAAAAATTTATACATAGATATATATAAGTAACACACATAGCGAGACATTTCTGAGACGTCTAGGCACCACCAGCGATGTATATACCCATCTCTATTCTATGTATATATATATATATATATATATATATATATATATATATATATATATATATATATACATATATACACACAAACAGCGGCCTTCATATTATAAAAGAGACTCGCGCGGGTCGAACAGAGGCGGTGTTTTATTTTATTTTATTTTTATTTTTTGAGCAGATCGGGTATTTTTAGTAATGGAGAAGAAAAACTTTTAGACAGTGTGCTAAAGCGGCCATGCCCATATATGGCCAAAAACGATAAAAAAAAAAATAAAAAAAATTTATGTATAATTTATTTGACTGCATATAAGCGGCCATGCCTTCAAACAGTTCTGTGGCCCACCACATCGGATTTCGATCCGAGTAACGAGCGCGCGCAGCGTGTGAGGAAAATGGAGATTGGTAGGCCGTACGGACGCCTTGGCGTCATAGGCCTACCCATCTCCATTTGACGAACACGTGAGCACGTTCTCGGCTACTCTAAAACGTGTAAGTGTATCGCTTTTGTAGTTATATTGGTTATGTGAAAGCAAAAAAAAAAAAAAAAAAAAAAAAGTCCAAGAAATCGAGTTTTAAGAGAGGGCAAAACACCTCTGTGCGGGGGTAAATTTATATAAAATGAAGTTGTCACTATTAATTGTTCTCAAAAGAGATCATGGCAAATGCCGTATCGTATAATAATATATTTAAATTAAAAAATATATATTATAATTTGAAAATTCGAATAAAAAGGTTGAACTACCCCCAAGGGTTTTTTGGCATTTGTTAACAAACAAACTATATTGCGTTCGCACGCGATATATCACGCAAGCGCGCGCGCGCGCATAGCAGCAAAATTTATTTTTAGATGAAAATAAAAGTAATTCGAATTTTTTTAAGGCTATATCCGCTGAATATATATATATATATATATATATATATATATATATATATATATATATATATATATATATATATATATATATATATATATATATATTATATATATATAACCACACCCCTTGGGTGCAGGGAGGGATTTAAAACAATATTTTTGTGCAGGTACCGCGTGGTCACCATTGCACTTACGAGGTCGAAGTTACCCTAAAATTAACGTTTTTTTGTACTATCGATACCGGAGAGAATTTTAAGGGTGAACCATCCCCCGGCGAGAAATTATTATAAGTGCCGTAGAAAATTTAATTGTCACGCGTTATATATAGATAAATTAAGATTCCACCAGTAAGAAGTTTCATCAAATACGGAAACTTTTCAAGTTTTGGGTGTTTTTCACCCCCAATAAACTACCCCCCAGGTATTGGTCAAAACTTTCACCCCAAATATACCAACTCCATTGTTTTTCTACCCCCCCTCCCAAGGGTGATCTTTAATTCCCCCTCAAAAACTCGGTGACAAATATTGAAAAGTGTTCAATATAATTTCTATATTTAAATTTCGCGCGACTTCCCAAATGCCGATAAAGATTCAAGTCTAAATAAATAATAGGATCATTGCTTGACTTCGGCCATTTTTGCTCCGATTTGCTCTTCACAGAGTCAGCCAGAAAGTAACAATCTCGGAGGAATTAGAGACGACACGTTTGTCTCATTTGCGGAAATCCGAACCACCCCTAAACGAGAGGTTTAATCTTGTGGATTAAGCCTACTTGTGTATCATGGAATCTTATGAGAAAGTTAATCCACTCATATAGGTTTAAATTTCCTTATTTTGAGTTCTGCAGACTTGAGTGTAATTTTATAAATCGATAACGTTGATCAGTTATTAATTGATAATTAACATTGACTTGAAATGTTTATTTATATATAAGCCCAGACTGTGTCATAAATGAAACATTCGTCATACCGCAAACTTTGAGACAAAGTTTTGGTTGACCAAACTGCCGGCAGATGGCACTGCAATAGCGTACCTCAGATATTATAGTTAAGAAAAGACGCACACATTTTTTTATCGGGCCTATATATATTCTCTGGCGTCCGGCGAGCTGGGCAAGTTCGGATAATTTTATATGCGGAAAAAACAGATAACCGTTTATAAAAACGGTTAAAAATTACCACCATAAAAATAATATATATCAATTTAATATTTTATATATATATATATATATCCGGATTTCGGCAGCACTAATATATATATATATATATATATATATATATATATATATATATATAATATATATATATATATATATATATGTGTAAACTTCAAATGATATAGTTTTCCTTCACTACACATAGTGTAGATCAGAACTCCACGAGATGGCGATATTTGTATCAAAGTATAATATATAAATATTTGAAAATATTTATCTAGCACTATAACACCATCTGAGACGAATCATATAAATGCAAATAAAGTCAAACAGTTAAAAGGGACGACATAAGAATTGTGTAAATGCAAGTAAAGAATCAAGGTAGAATTGGACGCCGCTGTAGCTCAATGGTCAGAGCAGTGGAGCGCAAATCCAAAGGTTGTCGGTTCGATTCCGGCCGCCGTCGTCCCTTTTAACTGTTTGACTTTATTTGCATTTATATGATTCGTCTCAGATGGTGTTATAGTGCTAGATAAATATTTTCAAATATTTATATATTATACTTTGATATATATATATATATATATAATATATATATATTAGTGCTGCCGAAATCCGGATAAAATTAAAATCCGAATTTTGGAGAAAATTATCCGGATTCACTGATCCGTTTTAAATCCGGATCACGATCCGGATCAAATTATCTATTCATGTATCCGGATCGAGATCCGGATAGAAAATCGGATAACGGATAATTTTTTATTTTTTATCGAAATCCGGATTTTTTTTCGCTTAATATTTATCATAATTATATGAAATCGTGATCTGGGTCATTAATGTAGAAAAAATTAAACGGATCACGATCTTGATCAAATTATCCGGATCAATATTATCCGAATATAATCCGGATCTCGATCTTGATCAAAATTATCCAGATTATATACGATCCGGAAAAAATTAAAATCCGTATTTCGGATAGAAATAAGTTATCCGGATTCACTGATCCGTTTTAAATCCGGATCCAATATATCCGCCGCGCGGATCGTGATTCAGATATAAAATCGGATATAACGGATCAATAATTTTTTATCCGGATTTTTTTTGACACCTCTGACTGCAAGCAGTAGGGGAATAGGGAATAGGTATATTGAAAACAATATAGCACGTACGTCACGTACGTATATTCAAAAAATCGCAAAAAAAAAAGTTGCCGCGCGATGTTTGTGAAACTTAAATAAAATGTAACCTACATTATGATTCAAACATGTGTTTGCCTATAATAACCTCCACCCACCCCTAAATAGACTTAACATCCGGTTGTTCTTCAAAAATTATAAAAAAATGCTGGTTTTAGGGTCCCAGTTCAACTGGTAATAGGATTTGGGGCTTGGAAGTTGGATTTTCAGAATCAGCGAGTTCGATTTGGTCTACGTAGACATCAACTTTGCCAAAATCTGACAAAAAGTTTTTTCGTAAAAAATAGGAAGGGTACCCCCTTGGTAATCTTGTCATTTTTATAAAAAAGAACGATCTTTTGCTATTTACTTCCGTTTAAAACGTCTCATGGCCATGAAACTTGAAACATTGTTGTTAAATATTTTTTTGGTTGCTTTCCAAAATTAACATTGACTTTATGTTGATTTGGCGTCGAGTTATTGCCAAAAACGCCAAAAATTTTCAAAAAATGATAAAAATTAGAACTTATTGGAAAATCGCAGTTTTCTCGACGCAAACAGTCACAAAGACCTAGGTACTACCTTGCATAAAAATTTTGATGACCTGCCACTGTAACTTGCCGAAATATGGCGATTACTATTGCTTCCGTGTCGAAACGTGGCCAGAATGGGTGGTTTTGGTCAAAACTGAACAAAAATCATTTATCTCACGCACGTGTCAAAGGATACGTCCATAAATCGATTACAGCAGTCAGATTGCCGAAAATCGCCATAGCCGATTTTTGGCGCCACTTTGAACTTTAAAAAATCGGTAAAACACCGTTTTTGGACGCATTTTTTATTTTTTTTTTTTTAGTAAGATGTCTTTATTTTCGGCATCCCCGCGGTCGTTTTCCGTGGACCCTGTGATTCTGTGTCGAAAAGTGCCGACGGATACATACGCAGCGCGCTATTTTCGGAAATATTTCAAAAATTTATACATAGATATATATAAGTAACACACATAGCGAGACATTTCTGAGACGTCTATAGGCACACCACCCGCGATGTATATACCCATCTCTATTCTATGTATATATATATATATATTATATATATATATATACATATATACACACAAACAGCGGCCTTCATATTATAAAAGAGACTCGCGCGGGTCGAACAGAGGCGGTGTTTTATTTTATTTTATTTTTATTTATTTTTTTTTGAGCAGATCGCGTATTTTTAGTAATGGAGAAGAAAAACTTTTAGACAGTGCTAAAGCGGCCATGCCCATATATGGCCAAAAACGATAAAAAAAAAATAAAAAAAATTTATGTATAGATAATTTATTTGACTGCATATAAGCGGCCATGCCTTCAAACAGTTCTGTGGCCCACCACATCGGATTTCGATCCGAGTAACGAGCGCGCGCAGCGTGTGAGGAAAATGGAGATTGGTAGGCCGTACGGACGCCTTGGCGTCATAGGCCTACCCATCTCCATTTGACGAACACGTGAGCACGTTCTCGGCTACTCTAAAACGTATAAGTGTATCGCTTTTGTAGTTATATTGAAAGCAAAAAAAAAAAAAAAAAAAAAAGTCCAATCGAGTTTTAAGAGAGGGCAAAACACCTCTCTGTGCGGGGGTAAATTTATATAAAATGAAGTTGTCACTACCCGCTGGCGAAAAAGCGCTCTTGTATGAGCTCTTGAGAACTCTAAAATCCGCTCTTTAGAACTCTTTTTTGGAACTCCTGGAAGAGCTCTTCCAGGATAGATCGAATGAGACCCCGCCCAGAGCTCCTGGAAAAGACCACCAAGGAGCTCTTTAGGAGCTCTTGACTGCTCCTGAGTGCTCTTGACTGCTCCTGAGTGCTCTTTGACTGCTCCTGAGTACTCTTGACGGCTCCTGAGTGCTCTTTGACTGCTCCTGAGTACTCTTGACGGCTCCTGAGTGCTCTTTGACTGCTCCTGAGTACTCTTGACTGCTCCTCTGAGTGCTCTTGACTGCTCCTGAGTGCTCTTTTACCCGATTTTCGGGGTTTTGGGTACATGAGCATCTAAACTCAATAAAAACTATGTTTAGAAGACCTTGACAATACGCGGCACTAATTTTTTAGTCTAATTAAACCTTTTTTTTTGTCTTTAATTTTATTACATGAAAATTTAAAACAATTCGATATTGCTGACTATTTTTATTTATGAATGTGCACTCCTAAAAGTGCGCAAAACCTAAATATTAATAATAATAAAATGCAATATATATATATATATATATATATATATATATATATTCCGCTATATTGTCCGATGTCCACTTGGTTCAAAGTTTACTAATGTCCATATCTCAAAGTTCTCAAAGATAGCTTACAAATTTGAAATTTTATACGATAAAAACTAAAAATATATTGCGAGAAAATACGTCAGCTGATCCGCGGTACGCCTCTTTTACGAACACGCAGATTTTATTTGCTTCTCAAGTCTTGTATTTTAAAGAAAAGATACCGATATTTTTTTAAGAAAATTAATTTAAAAATTGATTCCTATATTTACCTGCTTATTACGGTTAACTTTCAGTAAAATAATTAAAGAAAGCTACTGCAAATAATTTTATAGTAAATTTCTACAATCGATGTTATATACTTCAACTTAAAATTACGCAGATATAAATTTAGTTTTTTTTTTTATTATTTATAATAAACATTAACATTTTTAATTAGCATTTGTTGGTTTACGAATTGATCACAAAAAATTATTATATATAAAAAAATACTTTTATATAATATACTGTATAAAGAAAAATTATTGTATCACAATAGACGATTAGATAAGTGTTTTTGTAGTAGTTTCTATATTAAAAATAAATTCATATTGACTTTATGAATACAATATATGTATCGAACAATATATTTTTGGAACGCAATAAAATTTTTAATCTGTTAATTTTATCGCAAACAGTTCGCAAAACAGTATTGTGTTAAACTACCCCTATATAGCTGTTTTTGCTCTTATTTTGAAAGTGTTTTATTTTCTATGCGCATAGAAAATAAAAATTTCGTATGAAATTCATAATCCCGAAATATAACTTATAAAATAGTTGCGCAACCTGAGTAAATACATGCATACATGCAGTGCTTGAATTAAATTTATTATTTTTCTTTAATTTAAAATTATTTTACGAATTTACGATTTCGTATAGATTCATTTAAAAATACTGAATTGCGCCCCTAAATTTTCAGTTTCATAACAGAGATTGCTTTTTTTTTTTTTTTTTTTCTTTTTAATTTCTTGCTATTATTATTATTATTTTTAGAAAAGTTGCAAGTCAACATAACAGTAAAAATGAATTATTTGCCTCTAAATTTTATTTTGACATTTTTATTGTCTGCAGTTTGCATAGAAATGAATTAATTTCAAGTTTCTGAATGAACCTATATGGTTCAAAAGTAGAGCAAAAATTGCTCTAGGTATTATACTCCATAGATAAACTACGTTAATATATTTTCTGATGTATTAATTTGTACGACAAAATTTTTATATTAATTCTTCGTGAACTTAAAAACGAAATTTAGGGAATTTTGAATTTGTAATATTAGATCTTCTATACGGCAATCATTCTTTTTTTTTTTTTTTTTTTTAATTTACTTAAGTCAACTTTGGAGCAAGTAATACTAATTTTTACGAATATTTTTGGTGAGTTGCGTCATATATCACGCTGTTGCTAATATACCGTAAAGTGAAATACAAAAACTAAAGCATCATATTTATAGACAATATACCGAAATTTCAGAATATAGTTTTAAATTTTTAATACAACACTTCGTTCATGAGCTATGATTTTTTAAAGTTTGAGTCCGCGATCTTTTTCACTCAACGAAATATTATTCTATTTTTAATAAAAATATAACATATTTATAATAAAAAAGGTATGCCTTGTTTGGCTATGTTTATGATAGTAATAACTGTTAAATGCCTCATTATTACTGCAAATATTAAAGGAGATAATTAGTTTTTTGTGCCTCCTGAAAAGTGGTTCAAAGTGGACATCGGACATTAGTAAACTTTGAACCAAATGGACATCGGACATTAGTAAACTTTGAACCAAGTGGACATCGGACATTAGTAAACTTTGAACCATGTGGACATCGGACAATATAGCGGAACCACGACGAATATATAACATGCTTTTTGACCAAAAAATTGCTTATTTTATATATTAAAAACAAATAAGCTATTAAATAATAACTTTATTTTTCAATCAAAGATATAAGCACCAGAATAATTATACATATAATTAATTTATTTTTTATTAATTATTTTATTTTAGCAATTCATTGTTTTAAATTTACCTTTAAAATTCATTTCATGATGAAGCGTAAGGAAATAATTGGATTTATTTTTATTATTATATAAAATAATAATAATAATAAATATTCCTTTTGGTTCTTTTGCGTCATTCAATAAGATATAAATAGATAGATAGATTATTAATAATTCCCTGCTCCCTACAAACTATATTCAATGCAGTAATAATGCAATGCTTACAAAATCAGTGATGCACTTATGAACTTTGCTGTTAATAACAGACAATAAAAGGCATAACTAATGAAAACAAAAGCAAAACTAGGTCAACGTTCTTATGTAATTTTATTGCATTATTTACTCTGTTTCGGAAGTTTGATTACTTGAACTTCCGACACAATAGAAATCAGAGTGACGAACCTCAATTTACATAACAACGTATGCCATGTTTTTATTACTTATATGGCATGTCAGCAAAGTTAATCAGTACATCACTGATTATGTGTCCATTGTACAGGCATTTAAAGGCGTTGAACACCTTGAACAAAAAAGTTGTGTAATATCCTAACAAACCTAAAAATCAACGTTGATTTGGCAAAAGTCATTGGAATCTTTTCTTTTTTTTTTTTTTTTTTTTTGCATTAACAAAATGCCACTGGCGGTCCCTGACGTCACAGCTCGCCTTTTCCACGCACGCCTAAACCAGGCAAGCTGTGACGTCATTGACCGCCAGTGGCATTTTGTTAATAATAATAAAAATCAATGACTTTGGCCAAATCAATGTTGATTTTTAGGTTTGTTAGGATATTCCACAACTTTTTTGTTCAAGGTGTTCAATGCCTTTAAATGCTTGTACAATGGACACATAATCAGTGGTGTACTGATGAACTTTGCTATTAAAAATTAAGAAATCTTGCAAGAAAGAGTTCAAGATCTTGGAATTTTGTGCAAGATCTTGCAAGGTCTATTCCAAGAATTTTGAGCAGGGTCAGTGTGCCGTACTTCAATTTACATAAGAACGTAGACCATGTTCAGCTATTGTTGTGATTAGTTATACCTTATGTATTATGTATGTTATTAATAGCAAAGTTCACCAGTACATCACTGATTATGTCAATAGTACTGCATTTAATGCAGTTGTATTGAGCATTAAATTATTAAAGGCGTAGAGAACACCTTGAAAAAAAAAAAACATGTTAAATACCCTAACATATATTACCAAAATATCAATGTTGATTTTGCCAGAGTCATTGATTTCTTATTTATTTTCTATTCATGAAATGGTAGATGCGGGTTTATGACGTTACAGTTTGCCTGTTTCCACGCGAGTGGACCGCAGTGATCGAGCTGTGACGTCATAAGCCCGCATCTTCCATTTTGTGAATGCAAAATAAATTATAAATCAATGACTGGCCAAATCAACGTTGATATTTAGGTATGTTAGGATATCAGGCAAGTGTTTTGCTCAAGGTGTTCTACGCCTTTAATAATTTATTTATTCTATGTATACTGAGGGAAAAAACAACGCTGTATTATATTAGAGCTGTTTTGGTATTATATAAAAATATATAGTGATAAACTGATGACCTTGCTCATATTATAACAAAAGTTATGAAACATTAGAGAGTTATATACTATAAAGGACTGGAAACAGAACTGGTACCTGGAGCATCATATTTCAAAACGGTTCGAAACACAACGCAGATCTCAAACTCCGAAGCAGTTTCTGGGAACTGGTTCAAAGAAACTACCATTTTAAAACAGGTTCTCAAGAACCACATGACTCGGAACTATATATGTTGTACTTAAGAACTGCAAATATTGGAAGTGGTTCCAGTCCCTGCGGTATAAAAATATTATAGTTTTATGTTCTACTTTTGACTATATATGTTGTCACCTTGATTTCTATATCTAAAGTTTGAAGTTTAACTTAAACTAAACTAGATTTTTAACGTTTATATTTGATGTTATTCAAAGTTAAATATATTTTGAAAATTAGTTGCACTGCATTTATTATTATTATTGTTTTTGCTTGTGCTGTTTTAAAAAGAACTAGTAGTAGATGATCACTGTGTTACAAAATAACTATACATAAGATGCAAAATTAAAATTGCATGCATTCATCATGACTGGTGAAATAATCAGTAATTGGATATATGATCAGTTCAATTAATCAAACTTTCAGCACACAGAAATCAGAGGCGGGAAACACACTCAAAGTATACTTAGAAGAAACAGGCAGTATGTAAATAATGATAATGTTTAGACAAACTTGTGTCATTATAAATTTTAAGATCAACGTCATCAGTTTATCATTCAGATATCGTGTGCCTTTCAACGTTATATTATGCAGTTAATATGGAAGCAGGGGAACTACAGTGTCATCATTCTGTAATTTATGCTGTCAATAAATTACAAGTTCTCACACTACATCTACAACTCAACTTTATAAAACAGCTTCAGATTTATTTATTGCCTCAGGCTGGTTCCATTCTTTCCGAGGACTTATCAGTAATGCTCAGCAGAGAGCTATGTACAGCTATAGAGATGGCTCACATCACATCAGCAAAGTGACCATCTCTATAGCTGTACTGTACATAGCTCTCTGCTGAGCATTACTGATAAGTCCTCGGAAAGAATGGAACCAGCCTGAGGCAATAAATAAATCTGAAGCTGTTTTATAAAGTTGAGTTGTAGATGTAGTGTGAGAACTTGTAATTTATTGACAGCATAAATTACAGAATGTTGACACTGTAGTTCCCCTGCTTCCATATTAACTGCATAATATAACGTTGAAAGGCACACGATATCTGAATGATAAACTGATGACGTTGATCTTAATTTATAATGACACAAGTTTGTCTAAACATTATCATATTTACATACTGCCTGTTTCTTCTAAGTATACTTTGAGTGTGTTTCCCGCCTCTGATTTCTTTGTGCCAAAAGTTTGATAAATCTGTACAATTATATGGTCATTGCACCAGTCATAATGATGCAGTGCTAACTTTGCATTTTATGTAGTTAAATAATAGTAAAAAAGTGATAGTCTAAAATTTTATTTGATAGTTTCCTTCAAAAAAAAAAAAAAAAAAAAAAAAAAAAAAAAAAAAGTACAACTAATTTTAAAGGTATACTAAATACTAAAAATTAATTAAGTATATGATCACTGTGGTGGTACAGATAGTAGCTACATAAGATGCATAAATTACAGGGGTTTTGACCCGGACCCGAACTTTTAAAAAAAAGGGTCCGAAAACCCAGACCCAACTTTGAAAAACAAAATGACTAGTGAAAAAATAAATGATATAATGTTGATCAGAACAAACACATTATATAAAAAAAATGCCTTTTGTGTTGTAAATCAAAATTGTGATTTTGACTTTTAATATATTTTTATTACTATTGTTTTAAATATGTCTGACTAAAAGCTTGTGATATTAGCTGTTATAGATTTTTGTGCATAGAATATGACCAATGACAAGCTTTTTTTAAGCAGAAATTAATAACACTTTTTTATGTGGAAAAAAAAAAATAATAATAATCAATAAAGCATATTACACTGAAAAAATATTTATTTGTTGTTCTATCTAAAAAAAATTGTGCATTGTTTTTTTAGATTCACAGTCTCAAATTACATTGAAAGAAAAGGATAGGAGAAAACCAGCAATTCAATTCAATCCTATCCTTTTCTTTCAATTTATCATACCTAACCGCGATGGTTTATTTTCCTTAATACATATAATCTCAAATTAATTTTTTTAAATTAATTTTGAAGTTAATTTTACAACGTTATATAATAATCTCGAACCCAGACCCAAATGAAGATTTTGATCGGGTCCGGAGCCGGGTCCCAGACCCGAAAAAAAATTGATGGGTCCGGACCCGGCTCCGCGGACCCGACAATTTTTTTTCAAGTCTCGGACCCGGGTCCGCGGACCCAATAATTTTTGTGTTGGGTCCGAGCCCCTGATAAATTATACTTATAATTCCATCAGTTATGACTAGTTAAGTTCAAATACATCATGAAAGTTATTCAGACATAGAAATCAAAGTGACGTAGTCAGAGTTATGAAGAACACAATACTACAATATGTGTATACCTTAGGGACTGGAACCACTTATTCAAATAATTGTGGTTCTCAACTACAACAATACCGATTAGTCATGCAATTCTTGTTAACTGGTTTTCAAAAGGCGGTTCTAAAGAATCTGTCCCCCCCCCCCTAAAATGTCATTGGAAAACAAATACATTGATAGAATCCCCCCCTCCTCCCCTGAACCAAATTGCTATATCCGCCCTTGATCAACAAGGGTCTTACTCACTGATCATATGTAGTAGAAGTTGTGGCCGAGGCCTCTTGTGGACGACATAATGTCATAATGACATTATCAATCAAAGAAGAAATTTAATTGAAGTCAACACAGAGTAGCGTGTAGCGTCTTGCATTACAAGCACAAAACATTATTGATTGTTTATAAAGTAAAAATAATATTCAGTTTTAATTTACATATTATCAAAGAAGAAGGTAGGAAAACTAGCAAGTGCCTTACAACAATGTGGTTAGTAAGTTGGTAAAGACCTTTGATGCCTCAGTTACAGAGATATTTACATTTTTCTGCTCTTCTTCAGTGGCTTAGAGTGTAAGCATAAAGAGTAAGACTAAGCAACTGAAGATGAGAAGAGTGGCACACACTAAGCTACTAAAGAAGAGGGCTGCTGCCCGCCCTCAAAGAGTTTTCATCAATGTTAATATTTTTGTCAATTGTGTCATCAATTAATTCACCGATCTACGAACCTCATCGTGATATAAGGCGCTGTCTGGTTTTCCTATCCGTCACTTTTGGTAACAATACAAGTACAACACTACACGATACTCTGTGATGAGCTCAATATATTTTCTTCTTTGATAGACAATGCCATTACAATAACAAGACCTCTCAGTTATATAAACATTGTAACAAAACTGTGTCACATGAGACCTCGACTTCTCCATACAACTTCTACTGTGCTAATTAAGTAAGGCCAGCGCTGAGATCTGTATCCTTTTCTTTATCATTGATAACATTAACGTGACTTGAATATTAGAGTATTACATAAATGGCAAGTTGATATTATGTACTGAGCATGCAAGTACAGAGAACAAAGATCAGAGCATCAGTTTAGAGCTCAAATTTACATAACATCAATTTTGGTCATGGTTAAATTATTGCAGTTTATTATTGCAAGTTGATGTCATGTAAATTTGGGCTTTATTAGTAATGATAACAAAGATTGTTAGTTCTATGTTCTCCTGCTAACTCAGAGACTATAATATATTAACAAATAATGGTTACAAAAAGAAAGACACACATTCTGACAGACAGACAGACAGACAGACAGACAGACAGACAGACAGACAGACAGACAGACAGACAGACAGACAGACAGAATACGTAGAGTGAAATAGAGCCGAGAGAGATATTTTAGTATTTTAGCTTATTACTGTCTCTCTTTCTCTCTCACACTCTATTTTGTGTGTGTGTCTGTCTGCTCGTTACCATTATTTGTTAATGTATTATAGTCTCTGAGTTAGCAGGTGAACACAGAATTAACGACCCTCTTTGTTATCATTCCAATGTACATGACATCAACTTGCAATAATAAACTGCAATAATTTAACCATTACCAAAATTGATGTTATGTAAATTTGAGCTCTAAACTGATGCTCTGATATTTGTTGGATATTTGGGGGAGGGATCGCCTGATTAATATTTTGCAATATATGATTTACTGATGATATATTAAAATGAAAGCTCTGTGCAATCTCGGACATTATAAGTGTAGTTCTTTATGCTTTTGCAATTTATTAAACTCAACACAAAACAAGCATTAACCTATTGTCATGTTTGTGATATAAAATCTCAAACAAAGTTTATGTTATATACTTGAGAGCTATATGCAAATTCTTCTTGCTACCTCAATACATATATTACCGTATGAATTGATAATATTGATTACTGTTGATATTGATAATTAAAAGATTTCATAGGGAAACTAATAGCTAAATAAGAGTAAAAATTGGAGAATGGGAGATAGCAATGACTTTAGTCTGAGTTTTTTTTTTTTTTTTTTTTTTTTTTTTGCGGGTTAGAAATTATTTACACTACCACGGCATTCATGTCAGTCTAATCTCATTACTATCTTCCATTATCTAATTTTATCTAATTTTATCTATCTATCTATCTATCTATCTATCTATCTATCTATCTATCTATCTATCTATCTATCTATCTATCTATCTATCTATCTATCTATCTATCTATCTATCTATCTATCTATCTATCTATCTATCTATCTATCTATCTATCTATCTATCTATCTATCTATCTATCTATCTATCTCTCTATATACTATGTGTTTTTCTTTGAAACCTTGTAATTATCACTTAATTAAATATCAGAGTCTAATCTTTATTTTATATGTATTGATAGTAGCAAGCATAGCTCAAAATGACATGAACTTTGTTGATCAGTACATCATGACAAAAGTTGCTGCTATGTAAAGCGCTTTACTGCAAGACGGCACAAGAACTGGACTAGTAATATCCGAGACTGCACTGACTGTGAGTAAATATAACAATACTGTAATGTAAGGTACACAATTAACTGTACATTGCAACTCAGTACATTACTGTACAGCAAAACATAGAACAAAGAAATATAGTATATTGCAGCATGATAAAGTATAGTATTGTTATATTTACTCACAGTCAGTGCAGTCTCGGATATTACTAGTCAGTTCTTGTGCCGTCTTGCAGTAAAGCGCTTTACACAGCAGCAACTTGTCATGTTGTGATCAACAAAGTTCATGTCATGTTGAGCTATGCTTGCTACATCAATATATATAATAAATATTAAGGAAACGTTGACTCTGAGATGAGTGATGATTACAAGTTTTCATAGAAAATCACATCTTATAGCAATACTGTAATGAGTTTTAGGACTAAAATCTCTGTATCTCTCTCTTTCAATGTGTGTTTTTCTTAAAGCCTAGTAATTATCCCTTGGCACAATCAATGTTTTCTTAATATTTATTACAAGTATTGATGTAGCAAGCATAGCTCAACTTTAGATGACATTAACTTTGTTTATCACATCATGAAAAATTGCTGCTATGTAGTTAAGTGCTTAATAGCTGCAAGACGGCACAAGAAACTAATATCCGAACTTACACAATCAGCTGGCATAAAGGTTCTGGCACACTTATGGGTTGTATCTCAAAATCTAAACAAATAATTCTGAAACTTTATGATGTCATTTCAAAATTAATAAACAGATATCTAAAATAAAATTTTCAGAAACCGTAACAATCAGATAAGAGAGACAATAAGTACCATTCAAAAAGTAGCACTAAATTTTTAAAAAAATTATCTCTAATGCATCAGATAAGAGAGAAAATAATTAATGTGATTAACATAGGTTCTTATGGGACTAAAATTTCAAATAATAACAATTTAAAATCTAGCATGGTAAGCCTCCAAATTTTTCTCATTTTTAACGTTACTTTATCTTAATGTATCACTGTGCAAAATTTCAGATTTTTATTTCTCTACAACTGTTTAGTCAAATCCCCTGGTACCTGATTTCACATCTTAAGAAAAAACACACACGATAAAACCACTAAAATTTTCACCTAAATATTCAACATTATTATTACGATAAAAATAACGTGTTGAATTTAATTGATGAAAGCATACACGGGTCTTACGTACCACAGTGAAAAGATACAGTCGTCCCATGCATAGTTTGCCATGCGGTGACAAATCTTGCTATCACAGATATAAAAAACTGACACATTGGACATATTTTGACTATATTATATATATACTTAACCAAGAGAGATGGAGTGTGGTATGTTTTCATCAGTCCTTACAGACTCAGAGAGAAACTAAGTTATTGGAAATATTTCGACGATACTCTACACGAGAGATGGTGTTATTATGCCTTCATCAGTCCTAACAGACTGAGAGAGTTTCTCACTAAGTGTGTTAGGACTGATGAAAACCAAACACACTTCATCTCTCTTGGTCGAGTTTATTGCTGAAATATTTCCAATGTTAGTTTTTCTACATCTGTGCTATAGCAAGATTTTGTTACTAAACTATATGGGACGTACTCTCTCATCATAAGACCCTTGCTGTTTTTTCCTAGCATTTGCTTTTAAATTTATCAAACCGAACCACAATGGTTTATTTTTATTTTACATTCAATCTTTTTTTTTTTTTTTTTGTTCTTGTTTTTGTCAACTAGCTATCAAAATTAATTTAGTTACGACTATAAGGAATTCCTTATAGCTAGGGGAAGATCTTGATAGAATAGTTAACATTGATTACATTGATTAGTCGTATGTATAATATATGCATCATCATAAACCACAACAAAAAAACATTAAAACTACACACCAGTTTATTAGAGCATATGTACTACATACAATACTATGTATGTATATGTGGTATATTATATGTAGAGCATATTACCGTATGGTATATTATACATAATATTTAATCAAATATTACATTAAAATTATCGTTTAGAATACCTACCATCGTTTATCACATCGTAATAATAATTTTTTTAACAAAATGACGGTTATTATTGAATCCCACAAGCTCCATATGCCGGCAACATTTCTGAACGATAAAACTGAATATGCTGCAAATCTTGACGTAAACATATTGATATAACATTAAATATACCATAAACAAACTTTAAATGCACTTAAATAGAAGCTTAACTTCAAATAGAAACCTAATAATAATAAAAATTGATAAGCAAAATATTTTACGCCTTCTTTTCAAACCTTACATATGAAAATAAACAAATTCAGTGCCTCTAGCGGAAAATTTATGAAATACAAAAATGGCGTGCTCTTGGCGCAACTTCGCGCGAAGAGTTCTCAAGACTTCTAATGATAAAATATATCATAATTATGCAATCACGCTGACATTTGGATTTTATGGCGTTGTAAATGTCATAAATAACGTTTGTGAATATAGAAAAAGTACATAGAGGCACCGTGGAAGTATTAAATAGGTGCTCTGATCCTGGGTCTTGACCGCTCTAAAAAAAATACTACTACCTCGGAACTCTCAGGGTGCTCTGGATCCCTAGCGGGTATTAATTGTTCTCAAAAGAGATCATGGCAAATGCCGTATCGTATAATAATATATTTAAATTAAAAAATATATATTATAATTTGAAAATTCGAATAAAAAGGTTGAACTACCCCCAAGGGTTTTTTGGCATTTGTTAACAAAACAAACTATATTGCGTTCGCACGCGATATATCACGCAAGCGCGCGCGCGCGCATAGCAGCAAAATTTATTTTTAGATGAAAATAAAAGTACGAGTAATTCGAATTTTTTTAAGGCTATATCCGCTGAATATATATATATATATATATATATATATATATATATATATATATATATATATATATATATATATATATAACCACACCCCTTGGGTGCAGGGAGGGATTTAAAACAATATTTTTGTGCAGGTACCGCGTACGTGGTCACCATATTGCACTTACGAGGTCGAAGTTACCCTAAAATTAACGTTTTTTTGTACTATCGATACCGGAGAGAATTTTAAGGGTGAACCATCCCCCGGCGAGAAATTATTATAAGTGTAGAAAATTTAATTGTCACGCGTTATAATATAGATAAATTAAGATTCCACCAGTAAGAAAGTTTCATCAAATACGGAAACTTTTCAAGTTCTGGGTGTTTTTCACCCCCAATAAACTACCCCCCAGGTACTGGTCAAAACTTTCACCCCAAATATACCAACTCCATTGTTTTTCTACCCCCCCTCCCAAGGGTGATCTTTAATTCCCCCTCAAAAACTCGGTGACAAATATTGAAAAGTGTTCAATATAATTTCTATATTTAAATTTCGCGCGACTTCCCAAATGCCGATAAAGATTCAAGTCTAAATAAATAATAGGATCATTGCTTGACTTCGGCCATTTTTGCTCCGATTTGCTCTTCACAGAGTCAGCCAGAAAGTAACAATCTCGGAGGAATTAGAGACGACACGTTTGTCTCATTTGCGGAAATCCGAACCACCCAGTAAACAACTGGTAAACAAAGGCCAGCCAGCTGTTTTTGGAGTCTGAAAAAAAAAAAAAAGCATGCGCCCCACACATGCCCCACCCAGGCCCCACCCCCACAGTACACGTTAAATTTTATGGCGCTAGTGTACACTACAGTACAGTTTTGTGTTTGATATCATTTAAAATATAATACGGCAAATTATGTAACTATTTTTTGACAACAATTTTCAGCTCAAGATAAGATACAGCGCTATATACAGCGGTTTCGTGCATCGTGCATTGCGCTGCACGCTGCATTGTGCTTTTGCAGCTTTGTGCTCCTTTTCAATCGGTCTCAAGTCTCAACAACACTCAACAAACAAAGCACTCCTCGGCATTTCTTTCTTCCTGCGATCTGCAAGGAACCTGCGAGTCTACCAAAGGAGTCCAGGAGTCTACCCCCTGACCTGGCCTCTGGCTGTGACTGGCTGTGACTGCTCTGCAAGCGAGCGCTCTGCTCTGCGAGTTGCGAGTCACACTGAACGTATACATATGTAATACTCTGCCTGCACTGGACGCCCTGGACTGAGCAGGGACGGGAGACTGGTCAGTATGGTCACTGGAAGTCCCGCGGAATGTCCGATTAGCAAATGAAAACAAATAAAAATTAGTTGGATACAACTGATTTTTATTTGTTTTTTCTATACATACGTTACATCATTTTTCAAAATAAAATCGAAAAACCAAAACGTGTTTTCGTTTGGCTTAAGGGAGTAGGGTACCGACCTTGTATCTAAAAAACTAGAAGTGTTTTGGGTCTAACTTTGGTGTCATTGTGTAGCTAAGGGTCACATAGCCGTGATAAAAATTTCATGGTGTTTGACCGTCCCGAAAAAAATAAAAAAATAATTTAAATTAACATTGGGTCTTATGGGCTTTAAATTTCAAAAATCATATAAAATTAATTTGCACGGCAACCCTCTCAAATTTTTATATATTTGAAATGATCTCAAGCTGAAGTATCATTGTGCAAAATTTCAGATTTTTTTGACGAGAAAAGTTTGAGAGTCTTAATGGCCGACGTCGGTCCCCACTCCCTTAAACACATATAAATTAATACGTATATATGTACGTACATACATACTGCAATACAAGTAAAAATTTGTAATCTTTGTTATGCGCTGTAAATTAAGCTCGAACGCAATAACAACGCATTCTTGTTATTATTTTAGGTATCTGATTTCTAATTATTTTCGGTAACAAATATAAGCAAGTATTTACATGGAGCCAACAGAGCTAGACAGTCTGCAAAAAGACCCTGTGAAAGAAAAGGTAAGTTTAACTGATATGTATGTACACACTCTTTATTGTGTGCAATGCTCTCCGAGTCCTACACATTATATGCATATGTATCGATCAAATCGATCATACATATTACATATAAAGTTATACAATAAATACATATATGGCTTCTTATAATTATATATATTCACATGTACCGTCTCTGTTTATTATTTTTCAGATACCAATAATTCTGAATAAAGGTGTGAATGGCCAACTTCTGTTATTTGAATACAAGAGGATGCCAGTTGCTGTGTCAAATGAATGGGAACAAAAGGTTATTAAAGTGAGTATCTGTAAGAGTTAGTAACTGCAGACTGAGTCGACTTTTATATGTCGGGACATTGAGGGGAAAAAAAAGTGGGATAGTCCTTCTAAGCCCAATTTCAATCAAAATTCATGTGTCGGGACAAGTCCTGGCATGTTTTGCCTTTACTTCTACTACTGCCTTTATTATAATATGTATTCTGAAATCTGAAAGCAGTATGACATGCATACGATGGCTATGTACTAAGCAGTGTGTTCTGAGTGATATTTAAACAATCATTTCTAAAATAATCAGTGAAAATAATAAGCAAAATTAAAGCAAATAAATCATAGTGGTTAGGTTGATAATAAAAGAAATGGAGAGAGGAAACCAGCAAGAGCCTTTACCATAGTTTAAGGGAGTTTCATAGTTCGACAAAACTCTAGCTAGCACAGGAAAAACAACAACAACAACAACAACAACAAGTAACCCATATAATATATTATAGCTTCCGGCACTAAACTCCAAGAGTAAACATTGTGTATGTGTGTGCGCCTTCTTCAGTCCTTACTCCTTACAGACTTAGAGAAACTATGAATGATTGATTATTCATAGTTGGACATTAGTTCCGAAAACTATATACAATGTATATGAGTTTTTTATTATTATTATTTTTTATTATTATTTTTTTTATCTGTACCAGCAAGATTTTAGTCAAACTATGGGACTCAATCGCTTCACTATTGTAAGGCCTTTGCTGGTTTCCTGTATTATTTTCTTTTATGTCATCATTTCTAAACTTATTAACAATGAACCTCAGACCTGGCCCCTCCCCTTTTTTCAAAAAACTGATCGTAAAATATTTTAAAAATTCTTTTTGGATAGATCTCATTTATACAAAATAGAAGTTCAAGTATAATTTCTTCATAATTCCCATACATTTCTCATACATTCCCATACATTCCCATACATTAATCAAAAAAATTAATTTTTAACCATTTTTATTTTGTCGCGAAATTCAAAATCAATGTTATTCAAATTAAATGGGCAAACCAACACCTAATTTTCTCGAACCAGAAATATTTTTGAAATATAAAACAAAAAGTGATCAATAGAGCTTGGAAATACCTAAAACGTCAGAAAGTTTCAAAAAAAGTTGCCGAACCAAAATTTTTTTAAATTGAAAAAACAAAAACACAATGCTAATCATATACAAAATTTAACCCTAATTATCTCGAGTCACAAATAAAATTTAAATATTCTGTTAACTGGAGCTCGTAGATCATGATATTTTTTAACCCCCCTAAAGTTTTTAAAAAAAGTTGTCGAACCAATTTTGAGATATTTTACTTTTCCTAGGTCTGAGGTTAATCCTTAATAAAATGTGAGGCTTTATATATTTGCCTCATATTTGTGTATGCTAATCAATCAGTATATTACAGAAGCCTTGATTCTGAATTATAACTAAATAATACCACTCTATGTGTATTTGTTCTGAAAATTAATATGCTATTTTTCAAACTTAGTCTCGCTTGAAACCGAAGCAACAAAAAGTTGAGATTCATTTGGAAATGAACAAGGATTCCAAGAACTTCAATCCTGAGCTGGCAAAAAAGTTAGCACCAAAATTTAATCCAAGGGCACCAACAGAATATGGAAGGTAACTCTTTTTATTATTATTATTACCCTTTTTACATGTGTATTAGGAAAAAAACCATCACCGGAAAAAAACATATTATCGCCAAGTCGATCTTTTTGTTTTAATTTTAAGCTTTTGTAAATAATATTCTTTCATTTTTATTTTATTCGGCCCTTTTACTTGCCAACGTCAATAAGAGCACGTACTAAATTAATTAAACTATATGCCAAAGTGCATAATATTTATTCTATCTCTCCTACTCTATCATCTTTTTGCTTTTCCTACCCCAGTGTCAACATATAAAGCGATGTAACTAGCGTGAATCACGATACTGTGCAGTCGGTAGGCGTAGTGCTCTCGCGATCTTTCTAGAGTTGGGGAACTCTGGGAAGTGAGGGAGAAACATATTGCTTGCTGGCTGCCTGTCTTACACCCCTCTTAGACACGATTTTATATTACAGTGTGAGGATGAGAGGTTTTAAACAGCAAGCCGAGTTTGCGCGCGTGATTTTAACCAATCAGCGCGTGCAGCTGCTGGGGCATCGCGTATAAAAACGCGACTGCCACTTGCTTCCTCAGCTCAGTCAGTTAGCAGATGTGGTGTGAGCCATCTCTAGCTGTACAGAGCTCTCTGCCGAGCCTTACTGATGAGTCCTAGGTAAAGGACGAAACCGGTCTAAGGCAAGAGTAAGTCTGATGCTGTTTTATAATGTTGTGTCTTTGACGTAGTGTGAGAACGTGAGATGCTAGGCACATCGTATTTTATATTGACACTATACCTCCATCCCTTTAACGTCTACTTTTTAACTAGCTCAAGCTAGAATATTTGATCCCTAGTCCCAATTTACTATTTGAATTAGAGAATTTTCGCGTTTTATTAATTTTCAATTCAACGTACTCTAATCTCTACCAACTATTTTCTAAATATTTTTTTAAACTTATTATTACCCTTTTTACATACAGCAATCAAACGATTAGCCGGATTTAAAATTATCCC
This sequence comes from Ecdyonurus torrentis, assembly GCA_949318235.1. Lineage (NCBI taxonomy): Eukaryota > Metazoa > Arthropoda > Insecta > Ephemeroptera > Heptageniidae > Ecdyonurus > Ecdyonurus torrentis. The sequence continues at coordinate 36,510,238 of OX439129.1, read as the reverse complement.
TTTTTATTTCTTGTTAGCTCAATGGTGGAAACTCAAATCTTGTCCTCTGCTACTGCTGTAAACAAAAACCAAGACAGATATGCTGTGGGAATCTTGCACCAGAATGAGAATGGTCGACGTGAAATCCACCTCAATCCTCTAGATGGCATGGTTTACTTGAAACAAAACTATGCATATTTAGATGCATCAGATAAAAAATCTGAACAAGTCAACAAGCATGATGGTATATTTCTGTTCTTAATATATATTTGAGGTAGGTGTGTTTCTTTAGTCATGGTCATAACTTACTTACAGCTTCTCCTAGTGGACAAAGCTCAGCTGCCTCGGCAAAGCCAGTCAATGTGAAATTTGCTCGTCATGATCAAAACCGTACAAAAAAGGCTCAGGCAAAATCACTTGCTGCTCAACAAAAATTGAAAGATGAAGAGCCATGGTGTGAAACTACTTATTTCTCTATTGGCTCACAAGAATCTAAGGTACACATAAGGTTATGCTGCAACCACTTTTGCATTGAAACTAATTTTCTTAACATATGGTCTCAACATAAATATGAATGAATCTATAAGTAAGATTAGTTAATTATTATTATTTTTCGTTTGTCTAGCGTGAAAGAGAACGTCTTGTATGTGACCATCAAGACTTGAACTCTGCAGCTGTTTTAGTGGACCCTCCAGAGACTTTTTTGCCTGTTTTGTGTCCTAGTCAGTTGGCAGAACCAGTGGACTCTAACACTTCAGTAGGGCCTTTATCTAATGACAACATATCCAAGCTGAGCTTCCAAGAACAAATAACAGAAAGAATGAAACAAGGTACAGTCTAATAAATAAAATTTTGTAGTTATCAATTATTTATTTATATAGGTATATATATATTTATATATATATATATATATATATATATATATATATATATATATATATATATATATATATATATATATATAGCCTATATATATATATATATATATATATATATATATATATATAGCCTATATATATAGGCCTATATTATTATTATATGAATTAAGGAAATTTTGATTTTGCAATAAATATATATAGAAAGATTTGATAGAAAAAAATATAACAGTAGTTTAGGAAAATTGGTGAAAGTGAGGTAAACAATAGCTGCTTTGTGTTAGAAAAAAAAATCATTTCTAACCCAGGACAAAATTAAAGGAGTAGTCAATGATGGCATACTTTTTATAGTGATCATTGTGTTATTAAAACTCCCGAAAACGCGATCTCAAAATTTTAATTATTAATGAGCTTAGAGAGCAAACGCCGTTACAGCAACCCTGACCTCACAGCTAAAACTTGCTCTCACGCTAGCTAGGCGCAAGTTGGAGATTCTCTTATTTTTATATATCCATTATGACTATCTGTAGGTTAAAAACATAGTTTATATACGTAAATATTACGTCAAGTCAAGTATCCAGCGTAAAAATAAGAGAAACTCCCGCTCACGCCAAGCTAGCGTGAGAGCAAGTGTTAGCTGTGACGTAGGTTTGAGGTCACTGTAACGGCTTTTGATCTCACGTCAGTATGTTAATAGTTAAAATTATGAGATCGCGTTTTCGGGAGGCTTAATAACACAATGATCACTACGTATTTAAAAAAAAGCCATTGTTGACTACCTATTTAAATGCATAGAGTATAAGGCATTGTCCATCTATATCCCTCCATTTTATCCTACTATTTCTCATCATATCACTGGCTTGCAAGTTGATATAGCATTCAATGCTTATAGAGCTTCTGGAATTTTCTTGTGTCCCACTGTAGGTCACTTGGCTGTGGGTATACAAACCCGCAACCTGACTGCCAGGGCATCTAGTTACCAGCACCCTTCTAGGCTGGAGGTATTCGAGTGAAGCCCCCCCCCCTCCCCCCTCTCTCTCTCCCTCTCTCTCTCATGCTGTGTTTATATTGTATAAATCCAATGCATGCCATTCACCCTTTAAGCTCACCCTGTAATTAATATAAGTGCCTAGTAAATACTCTTGTTATATACATTACCCGTATATATTGATTTATTAAACACCAAGGTGTACTTATACATATTTATAGAGGTCTACATTTTTGCATATTGACTTAATGATAGGGTCCGAGATGGACAATGAAGTAAGTGGTACCTAGTACATAGGCCACTACATAATACACATACACATTTACATTATGTGTGCTATGCTCTATGTGTTCAATGCTGACCTTATTATTACATTATTAGTATCTGCTTTTTTTTCTTTCTTTCCTTTTTTCAGTGGGTGTAATTCGATTTTCCAAACTAAAAATGTACATCCATCCACCCAGATCTGATTCTGAAATCATGAGTGCATTGCAACGCACTGCAATACCAATCCATGGCAATTGGGTGGTCAGCAGTGAGCAACTTTACAGGGAGAATTTTGCTAGCAGTAGTGGTGTGACTGCAGAACGCTTGTGTCGTGGTCGTGATAGCATCGTACGTATAGTAGAATACAAAATGAATTGATTAACAAAAAAGTCAATGATTAATATAATTTCTATGCATCTGCTTTTATTGTAAAGCATTAATATATGAAGTACAGATTTTTATTGATTGTTTTATGACACTAACGGTCATTGTTTTATGACACTAAAGATCATTGTTTTATGACACTAAAGATCATTTTAAAGGGTTAGTCAACAATGGCTTTTTAAATAGTGATCATCGTGTTATTAAACCTGCAGAAAACGCGATCTCAAAGTTTTAATTATTAACGCACTGTGAGAGCAAAAGCCGTTTAGTGACTTAGAACCTACGTCACAGCTACAACTTGCTCTCATGCTAGCTCATATTACTCTTATCTTTGTATAATTTATTTTAGTACATATGTGTAGCCGTAAAAACATTTATATACGTAAAATATTACCTCAAGTAGCTAGAGCAAAAATAAGAGAAACTCACACTCGCGTCAAACTAGCATGAGAGCAAGTTGTAGCTGTGATGTAGGTTCTAGGTTGCTCTCAGCACATTAATAATTAAAATTTTGAGATCTCGTTTTCGGGAGGTTTAATAACACGATGATCACTATTAACAAAGCCCCTATTAAACTACCCCTTGAAGTAAATAATGTTAGTAAAATTTTGGGTGATGCACTTAAATTTACCACTAATTTATGAATTAATGATATATTCTATCATTGATTACAGCTTTATTTATTCACTGACCATGATGTCCTGACTCAAACCCAGGCTAGCAATTACACAAAGTTGCCAGCCATTGATGTGTACAACATTCTCAAAGAAATTGCTGTACAGGAGAAATCTGTTGGTTGGAGATTCAAAATGAAACCTGACACAGAATTTATGCAGCAGTAAGTGTTTTTTTTTTATTTCACTTCTCCGAAATCAAATTATTGCTACTCATTGATTATATATAATGATAAAGAGAGTAAAAACTAAATGTTTGGCTAAAGGGTTGTGAAAAATGCTATTTAGAGATTCCAGATTTAACATGTATTTTTTTTTCTTTTTCTTTTCATATATTCACTGATTTAATTGTTATTGTTTATTTATTTGTTGTAACTGTGTGCAGCAAAATATTTATTCCCATTTAAAACAATGCTATTTAACAATTTGCTGCTCAAAATTACTAATATTACAACAACTAAATGACTGTGGATGCATTTTAAGGGAACAGTTTGTTTATTCATAATTTTTTAGAAAACTTACATTGATTATTTTTGTATCAAAAAGTATTATTTGCACTTTATTGTGTGACCATATATCCTTAAGATTTTATATTTGCAGAAACAAAGAAGAAGTAGATCGTCTGTTCAATAAATTTAAAATGAAGATAAGAAATGTTGAGAAAAAGCAAGAGGAAGAAGCCGCTGAAAACAAGGGGCCCACAACACCTTCCAAGAAAGGAAAACAAGCACCTGGCAGACAGCGCAAAACAAGCAAATCTCGTAAGGATTCCTATAGTTCTGATCACTAATTAATTTCTTCTTCTTCTGTTATTAAGTTCTCTAAGTGTTTTGTGTAAAAAGATTATATAAAAAAGTTTTTTAATTGATTTAAAGTTATCCACTTTTCATTTCACAATAAAGTTATAGATGAAATAGTTATTATTTTTTATTGATTTTAAAAGAAACTTCATTAATTTGGACAAAACAATATTAAATAAATCATAAGATATTCAGGAAAATAAACCACTCTGGTTAAGTATGGTGAATTAAAATTAAAATTTTGATTTGAAGTAAATGATAAAAGAAATCAATAAGGACCTTACTATAGTGAAGAGTCCTAAAGTTTGGTGAAAGTGTTGCTAAGTGTTTGTGTGTGTGTGCAAATAGCAAAAGTGAGTTACAAATAGAGTCAGAGCCCAACAATAATAACAAAGAGTTATAGCAGACGACATTGTGTTACTATCTTGATTTAACATTCTTTCTTACGAAGATGAAGGGGCTACAACTCAAGTTAGAAAATTTACTCAACACTCAAAATTTTTACTGTTGTTTATTACTGGAGAGCGCAAAATTAGTTTTTTTTTTTTTTTTTTTTTACTATTGCTAGTTTTATTTCATATCTCCATCGATCTCAACAAATGGCGCATTTTAAACCAATAAAAAAATTTACTATTTCGAGCTTAGTGACTAATTCACACAAAAATAAACTATTAACTATTTATCGACTATTTTGCACTTTTTTTACGTTTTTAAGAAAATTTCTTTTAAAAACGTATTAAATTATTTGAAATTCTAATATTTTTTATAAAAATATAATATACTTAAAAAAATTTATACCGTTTCAATATTTTTTTTTTCTGCCAAAAATTGAAAATTAGAAAAACAAGATAATACATACAAGATAAGGACACGCTCGGCCAATATGACTATATAGATACTAAAATTTCTGTTGAACATTAAATTAAATGTTTTTTTACTTGCAAAATCATTTTTTTTATCATTCTATTTATATAAATTTATATATTATAAAAATATCGACTTTTTTTGTATAAAATCAACTATTTATCGACTAGGATCAATGATAAAGAAAAGGATAGAAAAACCAGCAAGGGCCTTACCACAGTAGAAGTTCTATGGAGAGGTCGAGGTCTTGCATGGCACAGTATAATGTTATAAAAGTTTCTTTATAACTTGAGAGCTTTCGTCATATGATAATGTCATTATCATATGACGAAAGCTCTCAAGTTATAAAGAAACTTTTATAACATTATACTGTGCCATGCAAGACCTCGACCTCTCCATAGAACTTCTACTGTGGTAAGGCCCTTGCTGGTTTTTCTATCCTTTTCTTTATCATTGATCCTAACCGCGATGGTTTTTTCCTTAAATTGATTGTATTTATCGACTAGTTGCAACAATAATCATCGACTATATAATCGACTATTTTGTCAAAATGATCGACTATTTTTGCGCTCTCTACTTATTACTGAGCCTCAGAGCCATTATTTTACTGAATTTCAACCATCAATTTTTTTATAATTTTTTGTTTATCCAATTGACTTTATAATGTTGTGTCTTTGACGTAGTGTGAGAACGTGAGATGCTAGGCACATTGTATTTTATTTTGACACTATACCTCCATCCCTTTAACGTCTACTTTTTAACTAGCTAAAGCTAGAATATTTGATCCCTAGTCCCAATTTACTATTTAAATTAGAGAATTTTCGCGTTTTATTAATTTTCAATTCAACGTGCTCTAATCTCTACCAACATTTTCTAAATATTTTTTTTTTTTTTTTTAAACTTATTAATACTAACCGCGATGGTTTTTTCCTAATACGCATATTATCGCCAAGTCGATCTTTTTGTTTTAATTTTAAGCTTTTGTAAATAATATTCTTTCATTTTTATTTTATTCGGCCCTTTTACTTGCCAACGTCAATAAGAGCACGTACTAAATTAATTAAACTATATATGCCAAAGCGCATAATATTTATTCTATCTCTCCTACTCTATCTCCTTTTTGCTTTTCCTACCCCAGTGTCAACATATAAAGCGATGTAACTAGCGTGAATCACGATACTGTGCAGTCGGTAGGCGTAGTGTTCTCGCGATCTTTCTAGAGTTGGGGAACTCTGGGAAGTGAGGGAGGACACTATTGCTTGCTGGCTGCCTGTCTTACACCCCTCTTAGACACGATTTTATATTACAGTGTGAGGATGAGAGGTTTTAAACAGCAAGCCGAGTTTGCGCGCGCGATTTTAACCAATCAGCGCGTGCAGCTGCGGGGGCATCGCGTATATAAACGCGACTGCCACTTGCTTCCTCAGCTCAGTCAGTTAGCAGATGTGGTGTGAGCCATCTCTAGCTGTACAGAGCTCTCTGCCGAGCCTTACTGATGAGTCCTAGGTAAAGGACGAAACCGGTCTAAGGCAAAGAGTAAGTCTGATGCTGTTTTATAATGTTGTGTCTTTGACGTAGTGTGAGAACGTGAGATGCTAGGCACATTGTATTTTATTTTGACACTATACCTCCATCCCTTTAACGTCTACTTTTTAACTAGCTAAAGCTAGAATATTTGATCCCTAGTCCCAATTTACTATTTAAATTAGAGAATTTTCGCGTTTTATTAATTTTCAATTCAACGTGCTCTAATCTCTACCAACTATTTTCTAAATATTTTTTTTTTTTTTTTTTTTTTTTTTTAAACTTATTAATACTAACCGCGATGGTTTTTTCCTAATACGCATATTATCGCCAAGTCGATCTTTTTGTTTTAATTTTAAGCTTTTGTAAATAATATTCTTTCATTTTTATTTTATTCGGCCCTTTTACTTGCCAACGTCAATAAGAGCACGTACTAAATTAATTAAACTATATATGCCAAAGCGCATAATATTTATTCTATCTCTCCTACTCTATCTCCTTTTTGCTTTTCCTACCCCAGTGTCAACATATAAAGCGATGTAACTAGCGTGAATCACGATACTGTGCAGTCGGTAGGCGTAGTGTTCTCGCGATCTTTCTAGAGTTGGGGAACTCTGGGAAGTGAGGGAGGACACTATTGCTTGCTGGCTGCCTGTCTTACACCCCTCTTAGACACGATTTTATATTACAGTGTGAGGATGAGAGGTTTTAAACAGCAAGCCGAGTTTGCGCGCGCGATTTTAACCAATCAGCGCGTGCAGCTGCGGGGGCATCGCGTATATAAACGCGACTGCCACTTGCTTCCTCAGCTCAGTCAGTTAGCAGATGTGGTGTGAGCCATCTCTAGCTGTACAGAGCTCTCTGCCGAGCCTTACTGATGAGTCCTAGGTAAAGGACGAAACCGGTCTAAGGCAAAGAGTAAGTCTGATGCTGTTTTATAATGTTGTGTCTTTGACGTAGTGTGAGAACGTGAGATGCTAGGCACATTGTATTTTATTTTGACACTATACCTCCATCCCTTTAACGTCTACTTTTTAACTAGCTAAAGCTAGAATATTTGATCCCTAGTCCCAATTTACTATTTAAATTAGAGAATTTTCGCGTTTTATTAATTTTCAATTCAACGTGCTCTAATCTCTACCAACTATTTTCTAAATATTTTTTTTTTTTTTTTTTTAAACTTATCAATTGACTTGAAATTTAGGAAAATAATAGCTTAGAAACTCAATTTCTGTAAGCTACAGTAAAATTTTTCAGTTTCTTTATTTTATCTAGTAAGCCCATTTTTGCATGTCTTCTATTAAAGTGATAAGAATCGTGTTAAATTGTATCAACTTTATTTAATATATAGGCCTATAATAGTGATGCCAAAATATATATTCCCTGTGCTCTAATTTTTCCATGCATTACATCTTTATAATTTTTAACAAAGTAACGTTTAATCTAAAATATAATTTATCCAGATTTTAATTCATTATCAAAGTTTCCCACTTCTTGAAATATCAGTGCTACTTGTCCTTAGCCTTAATTGAAATGTGCATTCAATATTTATAATATACTAATTTATTTTAAATTAAAGGTGTAGAACACCTTGAACAAAAAAGTTGCGTAATATCCTAACAAACCTAAAAATCAATGTGGATTTGGCCGGAGTCATTGATTTCTAATTTATTTTTCATTCACAAAATGCCGCTGCCGGTCACTGACGTCATAGCTCGCCCGGTTTACTTGCCATGGATCAGGCGAGCTGTGACGTCAGTGACTGCCAGCGGCATTTTGTGAATGGAAAATAAATTAGAAATCATTGACTCCGGCCAAATCAACGTTGATTTTCAGGTTTGTTAGGATATTACGCAACCTTTTTTTTCAAGGTGTTCAACGCCTTTAAGGAATAAGTTCTAAAACTTCAATAAACATACATTGGTTGATTATAAATGCAGTAAACGCATGATTTTGTGAAATGACAAGGGGCCCAGAAAACAGAAATTGCCATGTGGTACGTGTATATATATGTAAAAAGATAATGGGTCGTATGTTGCAACTTCTAGTTAAACCTTACAATAATATAAATGTTGAGACAATGATATGATAATAAATAATAATAAAGAAAAGGATAGAATTACCAGCAAGGGCATTAACACAGTAGAAGTTCTGTGGAGAGGTCGAAGTCTCACGTGGCACAGTTTTTTTGTTATAAAAAGGTTAAACTTTTTATAACAAAAACAAACAAAAAACTGTGCCACTTTGACCTCTTCACAGAACTTCTACTGTGGTAAGTCTCTTGCTGGTAATTCTTTTCTTTTAATAATCCTAGCCAAGTTTTTTTTTCTTTAATTAATAATAATAATAAATGATATCATTATCATATAAATGATAGATAATGATAATATGATGATTATATAAATTTTGCTTTTTTTGTTACTTATTAGTACTATTATTATTTAATTGTTGTATAATTTAAAATAATAACCTTACTAAGGTTAGTGTGCGTTGCAACTTACAGGGGTAAACCAATTTCATAAACTCAATAGATTTTTTACATTAAAATGCCCATGGTGATGGCTGCAGGAGATCTGACCGATCATTTCACAAAATCAAGATATTACTTTGTAATTTTATTAATAAACAATGACAATATGATACAAACAAGCATTCTTGGTTATAAGTAAGATAAAGGTCAAACATAATTGCACACACAATTGCACTCAATGACATAAATATACATAATTATGAAATATGCGTATTAGGAAAAAACCATCGCGGTTAGTATTAATAAGTTTAAAAAAAAAAAAAAAAAAAAAAAAAAAAAAAAAAAAAAAAAAAAAAAAAAAAAAAAAAAAAAATTTAGAAAATAGTTGGTAGAGATTAGAGCACGTTGAATTGAAAATTAATAAAACGCGAAAATTCTCTAATTTAAATAGTAAATTGGGACTAGGGATCAAATATTCTAGCTTTAGCTAGTTAAAAAGTAGACGTTAAAGGGATGGAGGTATAGTGTCAAAATAAAATACGATGTGCCTAGCATCTCACGTTCTCACACTACGTCAAAGACACAACATTATAAAACAGCATCAGACTTACTCTTTGCCTTAGACCGGTTTCGTCCTTTACCTAGGACTCATCAGTAAGGCTTGGCAGAGAGCTCTGTACAGCTAGAGATGGCTCACACCACATCTGCTAACTGACTGAGCTGAGGAAGCAAGTGGCAGTCGACTGCCACTTGCTTCCTCAGCTCAGTCAGTTAGCAGATGTGGTGTGAGCCATCTCTAGCTGTACAGAGCTCTCTGCCAAGCCTTACTGATGAGTCCTAGGTAAAGGACGAAACCGGTCTAAGGCAAAGAGTAAGTCTGATGCTGTTTTATAATGTTGTGTCTTTGACGTAGTGTGAGAACGTGAGATGCTAGGCACATCGTATTTTATTTTGACACTATACCTCCATCCCTTTAACGTCTACTTTTTAACTAGCTAAAGCTAGAATATTTGATCCCTAGTCCCAATTTACTATTTAAATTAGAGAATTTTCGCGTTTTATTAATTTTCAATTCAACGTGCTCTAATCTCTACCAACTATTTTCTAAATATTTTTTTTTTTTTTTTTTTTTTTTTTTTTTTTTTTTTTTTTTTTTTTTTTTTTTTTTTTTTTTTTTTTTTTTTTTTTTTTTTTTTTTTTTTTTTTTTTTTTTTTTTTAAACTTATTAATAATTATGAAATAGTCAATTTATATTGAGATGGATTAGCCATAAGCTTCAAATATACAGTTTCTTATATAATAAAGAAAAATATAATTCACAAAAGCTGTCAAGTATTTTTTTTTTTTTTTTATTTATTTTTTTTTTTTTGTGTGGAAAAGAATGGAATTTATTGTCAATTTATTCTAAGAAAAAATTGATGAATATAAGAGGACACAAATATAATTTATTTTTGTTGTAGAATTAATGCAAAGAGGGGTATTAGAAGTAATGAAATTGAAATCTTGTTTTGTGTTACTCCATTATCACCACCTGAGCAAGTTCGGTTCAAATTACAATCATCAGCAATATCAGAATATCTCTCCTTAAGCATATTCCAATTACATAGTCCTACATTACAATCTTTTAAGGGTAAAATACTTTCTTGTAGATAGAATGCTACCTTATATTCTGAACCTCCATTTGGAAGTGTGCAATTTAAAAACACTGCCATAAGATTAGCCCCAAATGGTGAAAGAGATGATGTACGCCATTGTCTTTTTGTCTGTGAGGGATAATTAGTATGACTTGGTGTATTTGGATCATTTCCTACGCCCATACGAGCTAGCAAAGTTAATATTGTTGTTTGATGCGTAAAATAAAATACTCCAGCCGGTTCTGCATTTCCTGCAGCTATGCGTCTGAAAATTATAAAAGAATAAAATATTATTCATGCATTTTAAATGTCATTCCACTATATTTAAATTTTAATGAAATACAAAATTTATTTGAATTGATTAAAATTATTACCTAAATCTGTACATAAAATCTTGAAGCAAAGGACATCCAACTCTAAGGTTCAAGTTATTTCCATAACCAGCATTAAAATAGTATTTGAGATCATCTGCGTATTCTATTAGCTAAAATCATAAGAATATATGGACTAATTAAGTGTAGAAATAATTAATTATCAGCTAAATATTTCTTTAAAACGATCAATGTCAACTTATATGATGACAAAAAGTATATAATTACTATAATATTATAAACATTAATACCTTCATTTCATCAGTAGTAAAAATAGCACACCATGGAGAAAGGGCTTTAATATTACTGGCCTTTTCATATCGGCATATATCATAAGCGTACAGAAGTCCGTCTGAAACACATCAATTTTTTTAGCATGTTGGTAACAAATTAAAAAAGATAATACAAAAAAAAAAAAAAAAAAAAAAAAAATGTAGGAATCTTACCAAGCGATAAATTATAATTGAAGCCAAGTCTCTGACTCACGTTGAATGTTAAAGATTTCATTAAAGGAGTGCCAAGAAATAATTCCATTTGTTTCAAAGTTTCGGGGTTATCATCCACTCTTTCTTGCCATGCTGCACAGCCTTTGTAGCCCTAGAGACATGTTATTAATTTCATTAATAATTTAAAATGTCATGGTATATTTTATATTTATAAAATTACAATTTTATTACAACTCATAATAATTTTAAAATGTTATATTTCCAGTATAAAATATAGTTTTAAGCTAGAGCTTCTTCTTGATATTTTTAATAAAATAATAATTATTTTACTTAAGAATTTTAATTGCTAGAATTAGTATTTCATTTATAACTTTCATGCCACAAGACAAATCTTCCACTAGTTTAATTTTTACAATAATTCATTATGAAATTGGATTTCACACAAAAGGATGTAGATTTTATTAACTTTTTTTGCCCATTTATTTTCCTGTATTTATTATAAAGTTATTATTATGTGACATTACTCTCAACAGTGTGTCATTTTCTTGTGGAGGGACAAATTGTGGAGCTACACCCGGAAATACGCCCTCAAAGAAAGCCTCTGCACTTTTCATTGTCCTCTCTGTATTGGTGTGGCGGAACTAGAACAAAAAAAAAAAAAAAAAAAAAGGAAAATTTAATAATTATTATTTTTCATGTAGTATATATATATATATATAGTATTAATATTGATAATCATTAATGCTGTTCGTAAACCCTGTTCTCTTGCACAAAAAAAATGCGCATTCCATTTGAATAACCATAGGTGATCGTCATTTTTGGTGCAGAGAACAGGGTTTACGAACAACACTATTACAATAAAATAAATTTGAGCTCACTTTTGAAAACAATTTGTAAAATCAATTTTTAAAAGGTAAATTATACTTTTAAACGTTTATATTTGTGATAACTCAATAAGATTTGGCCTCTAATATGGAATCATAAAATATCGGAAATTTGTGTATCGCTACGGGAAAATATTTTATCTTAAGATAAACACGTCAGCTCATTGATTAAAAAAAAAGTGCTTTAGAACTCCACAATAAAATGTTTGAGAAATGATTTTTATGGTATATACAGTATTTTTATTTAAACGAAATGAATTCTATGTAGGTAAAATGGTATAAAATCGTGAATAAACCCAAAATCCATTAGGGCTATATGTTTACTAATGCGTTATTTTATGAGATTTAATCACTTTAATTGTAAATACATTAATACAAAGTGTACCTGTTTATATTCAAAGAACATTATATGACAGTTTCACAGTTAGTATTCTGTAATTATATAAATGATTCTAATTTTAAATCATGCTGACGTTTGATCGTATGATATTACGCGTGCTGGTTTTTAATTATTCTTGTCGAGAATTGTAAAGCAACAACACAGACATTATATAATATTTTTAATTGAGTTTAATTTTATTTTTCTTCCCACAAAAACTTACAAACTGCAAATACAAAAAAATAATAATAATAATAATAAAAAAATAAATAAATAAACACGAGTAAAATAAATACAAATTAATTTTAATCAGCGCACGAAGAAATAAACTTAATTTTTTATTGTTCATTTTCATTATGATAGTACATTATGGATAATAGGCATTATTTATTATATCATACGTACATTAATAAAAATAATTGTATTTTTAGATTTTATATACTAAAATAATACATGCAAATATGTTTGATGGGTTTATATATATATATATATATATATATATATATATATATATATATATATATATATATATATATATATATATATATATATATATACACACAACATATTTTTCTATTTTTCATGCCGTAAAAGCCGTAATATATATATATATATATATATATATATATATATATATATATATATATATATATATATATATATATATATATAATATAGTATAATATATATTTTTGTTGAGATATGCAATGAAATAATTTTTGTAAAGCAAAAAAATAATAATAATAATAAATAAAAAAAAAATCTTATTGCGGAAGAAAAGTTATTTATTTATTAAATCTGCTTTAAAAATTGAAACTATGATTTTTTTTAGAGGTAAAAAAGGTGCGAGAAGGGAAATTTATATTATATATAAATGATGAATGTAGAAATAATAATAATAAATGCGATTTTTCTTTCATTTCAAATTATGAGATAAATAATCATTCCGTTTTAGCACACTATGAACATGAACTATATGCCTATTATATAGGTGCATAATAGTTTGCAAAATGCACTAATCCCTTAGATTTGCCGGCTCTAAATACGTAGTACTATACTTCCATCACATGTGCCTCTTTTAATGATTTCAATTATATTTTAGTCACTTCGTTATATACAAATATGTGTGCTTCACTCAAAATCCTAAATAATATTATAAAGGGGAAAAAATAAAAATAATAATAATATAAACAATTAGATATATTTTACAAATTAATGGTAGTTATATTATTAATAAACTATACAGTATAACGATACATCATTCTCGTAAGAGCATGCAAATAGTTTTTTTTTTTTTTTTTTTTTTTTTCTTTTTTTAACGCTTATTATTAAACACATTTTAAACTACAATACATTTCTATAATTTAATAGTCATATTTATTAATTTTTATAACTCTTTCTTTATCTTGCTTTTCTATCATATATTTTAACTTATATTTATTGTCATGGTTGCCAGTTTTTAAAAATTCATTTTAATATTCTATATTCAGTTAAATAATAATAAATCTAAAATTAAAACCATTTTGATTATTTTTTGAGCACATTAATTTAATTGTTTTTTTGTTTTTTTAATATTAATTTGGTTTTGCATTTTTATTAAAGAAATTTAAGGATTAAGTAATTATGGATTAAATAAATTGAGTAAAATTCTTTCATATTAAAATCGATTAAGGTTTTGTATTAATTTTGATTAATGTTCGCTTCACCCTATATTCCGCATTATTTGTGCAGTACTGTATACTCAATGCGTGATGTATAAAAAAACTATATTTTTACTTTTATTTATCTTTACTTTTAGTGCATTAATATTTAATATGACAAACACGTCATATTACTGAGATAGGCATCATTTTTTATGTACGTATATAATGGATTTGATTTTAAAGCCATCAAATGCTGTCAGGGCAACGCGGCGTCTATATAGCGTCGACCTTATATGACGATGACGTGACCTCTATTTCTATTTCCAGTTGGGGGGTAGCTTTTTTTTATGTGGGAGGAAATATGTTACTATCGGTCACATGAAAATATATTTTGAAAAATTCTCTTGACATGAAACATTTATATTTGTACGTTTTTGACATATTTCTTCTGTCCTTTTATTAAACTGTCAAATTAATTATTTTTTTAGTATAAATAATATTCAAGTAGCAATTTTTTTTTTAGTACACGTCTGAAATTACAAATAACAATATTATTGACATATAAATATCAATAATAGCAACTATTATAAATAACCCTGCTCATCAAGTGTCGTTTTCGTTGTTATTCCTGGGACATCGTTTAAATTATGTAATATATAATTTAGTCTAGAATATTGTGTTGCATCAGGAGAACTAATTTGTCATTGTTCTCTCACGTCAGTGTACTAATCAATTTTCGTGCTACGACAATATATTAATTTCAGTAGTAATTTAATGATAATTGTGAGCTTTATAGTTTCCAGTTTTAGAAACAAACCTTGCACGTTAAAGTAAAGAGTTATTAATATTAATTGTCTTAGGCTTTAAGGGAGAGAAGAAAAATTTTATAAAGAAAAACGGGTTGATAAATGCATTGCATGTATAAGTATTATTAAAAACTAACACACGACGGAAATTTCTGAAAAGTAGAAAAATGCACGAGACCCGCGGCCATGAGAATAGGTGTATATTAGCCGCTTTCTGTACACGCACTAGATTTGTTTTCCCCATTAAAAAAAAAAAAAAAAAAAAAAATCAAAACTTATAAGTGCACAACATATTATAATATATTTTTTTAATTTTAATTTTCTTTCGGTGCAACTATATTTTCAATTAAAAAAAAATATAAAAAAATAAAAATTAAGGGTTATAAAGAAACCTACCGTGAACTTTTGATCGTTGTATTGTTGATTGAAAATATCCGGAAATCTGCTTTTGATTCGGCGTGCGAGCAACAGAGTGTCCTCTCGTCCTTGGTTTGTCAGCTTGTCCTGCTCTTGAGAATTGAAATTAAGGTTCCAATTTTGAAGATTCTGGAGATCGGTTGTGCACAATTTGCTGGCTGTAACGATATTTGGCATTTATTATTATTAATATTATTTATGATTGCGTGTTTTAAAGTATCTATGTATTGTAATTCATAATTAAAATACACTCATTATATCTTACAGTATATTGCTCGCTAAACTTATTTTAAGTACAGAGGCGTATATTTTTTATACTTCTCATATATTTTTTTGTTATTATTACTTCTATATTATTATTTCGCGTTTAATTAACCTGAGGTAATGTATTTCTCACGCCCGCGAACTTCAGTTTCCGCTACATTTCATCATCATATAATATATTATTATGTACTTTATTTAAATAGACTTAAAAATTTGTTTGCACATACCGTGCACATACAACCAGCCACGTCATCGATTTAATGTGCACATGTAATTACTGTACTTATGCGTTTTATTGTATCAATTATATCCTCGAAAGGCAAAAAACAGAAGGCTGTCGTAATCATGCAAAAATATAAATTGTGCTTTAAAAAAAAAAAATAATAATAATAATATAAATCTCTTAAAATAATGCTTATATTGGTGGACTAGTATTTTTAATTGAATGTTTTCAAATTATACTACATCGTTCACTTATATATAAGCCCCAACCCCTTGCCCTTATACATTCATTTAGCCTTTAGAGAGCCGAAGTGCATGTGCTATATAGTTATATTCTGTGGTAGGTGGTAGATTATAAATATAATGTGCAATTGTGTTTAGAATATTGTAAAATATATTATATATATGTGAATGCAAATAAAAAAAAAATATTTCAATTAACGCGTCAGCGAATGCTAATGAAGCGAACATTCTACCAATATATAAATAAATAAAATAAAGATTGTACAATGTGGTTATGAATTTTCAACATAACTTTTTTTATATATATGATAAATAAAATCATCTTTGAAACTGTATAAATATTTCTATATATTATAATTATATTAATTACACTTATTTTATTACTATATTTATATTATATATATACACACAAGCCTAAGAATTGTGTTATTAAATATTGATGATATTGGTAATATTTTATCGTTTTACCGCCAAGCATAGAATAATTATAAAAAATGACAAAAATGCTGTCAATAAATTATAGGCTTTACAATTATCTTTGTCCTTAAGTTATTTGTGGAGTACACACGATATAGTGATAATATATTTTACCTTTTAACAAATTGTGCTAAATTTGCAAAATGTTATATATTCTTAAATAAGGAAAATACGCGCAAAGTTTGAGTTTAAATGGTATGATATATAATTAATATAACATAATGATCGAGTTTATACAGTGCACCCCACGGGAAAAAAAAATAATAAATAAAAAAACTTGCACAACTGAAATTCAACACTAAAAGTGCAAGTTATGCAATTCATTTCATTTCGGTACATCAAGTGCGAATGTAATTAAAGATAAAAAGAGTGCTTTAAATTTAAGATGCAGTATTAATTATTATTATTATCATAGAAGCTATCATAAAAAAAAGTGCTCTCGCAATTTATTTAAAGTAAAAGAGTAACACACAGAAATAAAATAAATATAGTTTTAATTAAATAAAAAAAAAAATGTTATATATTATTATAAAATACAATAAAATTACTTACTTCTTACTTCTTGAGAATTTCTAACGATTTCATCCCGCATTTTTGCAACTTGCGTGAATTTGTCAATATCTGCAGTTGAAGGATTTCCAGCCCCATGTCTTGCAACCATCCACACTTGAAGTGGTCGGCATCCAGGAATGCCGCGCTCATCTACCCGCCCATTTACCGTTCGACCTGCTGAGAATTCGTATGCTGTCTTGGAGCCAAATTGCAGATATGGGTCTGGGTCTGATCCGTAGCAAACGTAAGGTGTAGCTGCTTGTATCAAATATGCTAATTCCACAATCAGCAAACAACAGAGAATGGCACGCATCATTTCTAAAAAAAAAAAAAAAAAAAATAGAAAATAAAATGAATTTCAGTTTTTTTTTTAATAGATTATTCTCAAAAGATTCTACTTTTTGTTTTATTTGTAAAATAATATATATGAAATGCGATACTTAGGATTTATAACAATGACTTCATGTAAGTAATACACGATGCGCTTATCTTACATGCTTTCAAAAGTTTGCGTCACAGTGAGTTTTACATTACCTATTTGTCTGTGAGTTAGTCTTGGAATTCTCTCACACCTGCCGACTAGAGTTAAGTCAGGAGAACACCACCGCTAAAGCGCGGCCGCGGTTCTTCTACCTGCGAGCTCCCCACTACTCTTGTATGCCCAACCCGCAGCCCGCGGCAGGCAATACGACGGCGCAACTTGTTCTAAAAACACGCTTATGACGTCAGGTGGATACTTAAATCGTATAGCTCGCTGCAAATGCTTTGCCTAAATATTCATTTAATAAAAAATTATATTTAATGTAATATTTTTCTTTTGTCCTTGCCGTTGCTAATTTTATTGTCCCCGTGTGAATAAGGTTTTTATTATTATTACTATTTTTTTTTATTTTTTTATTTTTTTTTTTACCTTTGTGTAGGATGAGGACTTATTTCATTTTTATCAGTGTCATCAATCTGCAATCAACATCAATTGTAATTTGCAAGAAAATTTTAAGCATCATAAAATATATCAAGACCAAAAGTCTATCACAGATTTCAGCATTTCAGGGATTAAAGTTTTAAAACTTTTATAAATGGCGCGCTTTTAATAGTGCATTTTTTAAAACCAATTTGGCAGCACCGTCAATAATGCTCTCCTAGTTAATAATGCTCAATCTAGTAAATTTCGCAACAGTGTAAAGCGCTGTCCGCCATTTGTCCACGAGGTTTCCAAGATGGGGAAGAAGAAAGAGGGTGAAAAACTCTCTCAAAGTGCTGATAATAATAAAGCTGAGAAATCAGAACTTAGCGATGATGAAGAGCCAAATTTTAGTGACCCAGATGGCTATGAAGATGATATCAGCGACGATGGTAAGTATCAATATAACCAAGTCAAAGATGCCACCCATGCACGTGTGTTTGGGGGAGGTCAAAGATGACGGGGCGCGTCTGTAGGCGAATGCGACCGGTAAAATGCATTTCTACGTAAAGAAACTATTATTCCTACTTTATCTTTTAATACTTAATGTGTATGTCCTACGATTTTTATCCGCAATTATAAAATTGCATTGCATTTTTATGTGACCATATGGTAAGATATAGGATACCGGTAAAAAGTAATAAAATTTTGTACATATTATGCATATGTAGGGCAGGGATTCAGGATCTAAATTATGCATATTCCTAAGTTATTTGCACTTTTTAATAATAAACATACCGCCGTGATACATATGTTATGACATTATTTGGCCCTGAAATCTCAAGATAAGACAAAGAATTAGTGGTGCTGGCAGTGCTGGCTATCGTTACAATAATATAAATCCATACATTTCGTAAATATCATTTAATACATTTTTGGGGAGGGGGGCATAAATTTACACGTATGCAATATACATGTAAATAAGTGTATGTTGCTGTTTTTTCATTCTGTTGCCATAATTATGGAATAAAGGTGATGCATACATACACTGTACCCCCCCCTTTTTTTTTCTTCCTCTGAATGTAACAAAATTCAGCTAATTTCATTTGATTAAAATTGATATCCAATAAATCTGAAAATGTGACAAACAATTGAAGCAATGTTCCATATAAACACATGGTATTTCCATAAACCATAGAAGTAAACTTAATGACACATCTTGTCTGTATAGTTGCATACAGGGTTCCGATTACTTTATTAATTATATTACGGTATATATAATAATATATGTATGTATATATTTTCTTTTTTTTTGTGGGGGGGGGGGGGGGTACATTTTATCATTGCACTTTGATAAATTGTAGCTATATTGATCTAAACTGAAATATATATATATATATATATATATATAATATATATATATATATATATATATTTTATATATATATTTTATATATATATATATATATATATATATATATATATATATATATATATATATATATATATATATATATATATATATATATATATATATATCACTGCATTAAATAAAAGGTAGGAATATGTGGAAGCATCTTTATGTTACAGTAATTGAAAATGAATACCTAATTTTAGAACCAAATAAATGGTTAGCAGCAAAAAAGCTAGTAAGAATTGCGACAATTGAATGTTGTGTAAAGTCTTATTATTATTTAAGGAAATAAATTTTCTTTGTAGTTTGGTTTTATAATACAGCATGTATATCAAATCAGTTTTGTTATATGTTCTATTATTAAATTGGGGGTAGGGAAAAGGTGATTGGAACCCTGGTTGCAATGAAGTTATATGATACATATTTTATTGTTTACTAGCGCTGTCAGAATCAGGATTAAGGCCGGAAGTCAGGTACTGCGGGATTTTATTAAAAAATTGCAGAGAAAGAAAAATCTGAAATTTTGCACAGTAATACATTAGAATATGGTGTCTTAAAAATGTAAAAAAAAAAAAAAAAAAAAAAAAAAAAAAGGTGGGGGGGGTGCTAGATTTTAAATTATGATTTTTTGAAGTTTTAGTCCCATAAGAGCCCATGTTAATTTTAATAATTATTTTTTCATTTTTGACAATCACGGGTCCTGAAAATTTTATCATAGGTAGCTGTTAAAGGCGTAGAACACCTTGAACAAAAAAGTTTTGTAATATCTTAACAAACCTAAAAATCAACGCTGATTTTCAGGTTTGTTAGGATATTACACAACTTTTTTGTTTAAGGTGTTCTACGCCTTTAAAGCCCTTGTCAACTTACTTTTTTATCATTTAGAATACTAGACTGATAATTACCGTACCTTAATATTCATGAATAAAACACCATCACGTTGATTTTGTATTTATTTTCGTTTACTTTCTTTTTTTTTTTTGCGGTTATATCACGTATCTGACGTCACAATGTACCGATGGGAGCGTGATAGGGGTAAAGAACTTGAAGCAGGGGCTTAAATTTATCACGTGATCAGAGCGGCGACTGTGATTGGTGGCGGTACATTGTGACGTCAGATACGTGATATAACCGCAAGATCGAAAATAAACACAAATAAATACAACATCAATGTGATGGTGTCTAATTCATGGATATTAAGGTATGTTATTTATCAATCTAGTATTCTAAATGATAAAAAAGTAAGTTGACAAGGGCTTTAAGTATTACCATTAACTTTCAAATGGCAACATAAAATTTTGAAGTTTTTTATTTATTTATTTATTTATTTATTTATTTTTTTTTAGATTTTTTTTTTTTTAAGATTTTTTTTCTAACTTTAACTTTACAATTTTAGAGCTTCTCGGAGAATTTCTTGCCACTAAGCCCAGAGAGTTGCAAGGCTTTGATGGTGTCATCATTGTGGATGGAGTTCCACAAGTTGGCCCAGAGAGACTGGAAAAACTTCGAGGTGTCATCAGAAAGATGTTCTCCAAATTTGGACCAGTGATAAACGAGTATTATCCTTTAAATGAGAGCAATATCACTAAAGGGTATGTTGCATTGTTGCAAATTTCTGTAACTTTTTGAACTTTCTATTTTTATTGCTAGTGATACGACTATATTTCTTGAAACACCATCTGTAACAGTTGTATGTATTTTTCTTCAGATATATTTTCTTGGAGTATGCTAATCCAGCTGATGCTGCTGAAGCTGTAAGTGTAACTAACAACTACAAACTTGATAAACAGCACACTTTCTTGGTCAATCATTACAGTGACATTGACAAGTAAGTATATAATTAATCAACAAATAAATATCTGTTAATACCAGATTGCATATATTAGCATAATAATATATAGTACACTATTTTGTTACAATGATGATTTAACTACTATAAAACAGACCTAATTTGTGGTGTTATAAATGGCTTAATCTTTTCTGAGTAAAATGTGAAATCTACTAGAGTGAGCTTTTGAGAAATTTATTTCAGAATTGTCTTCTTATATTTTTAAATCTTCATTTATTTTATAGGTATGGTAGCATCCCTGATGAGTGGGAACCTCCTGAACCACAGGAGTATAAAGACCAAGGCAACTTGCACTCCTATTTACTGGATGCTGATGCATATGATCAATACTGCATTGTGTGTGGTGGAGGTCAAATGGTTCAAATCTGGCAAAACTCTGCTCCAGAACCTAATAAAGTTGAAGAGAGAGCTGTGAGTATTCAACATTTTTAATTTTTGTGTTTTCTTATGTCACTTAATATTTCTTGTTTGTTTTAGAGGTGGACAGAGACTTATGTGCGCTGGTCGCCATTAGGCACTTACTTGGCTACCTTCCATAAGCGAGGAGTTGCTCTCTGGGGTGGACCAGACTTTGGACAAATTATGCGCTTTTCTCACAATGGCGTCCAATTCATTGATTTTTCACCATGTGAAAAGTAATTTATTCTTAATTTACTTTGGTTGTGTCCCAAATTCCCCCTAGTACCCTTAACTAGGGAATAAAATGCCCTAATTTCCTACTGCTGCTAGAGGCGCGCGAGTAGTTTTTAAGGCAAGTAGTGCGCATCAGACGCTCACTAATGTTTTTGCTATGGACGCAGCAAGCCCAGCCATCTTGATTTCCCCTCTCGCGCTTCTAGTTAGGGTAGGGTATATTTCCTAGGGGGAAATTGGGACACAACCTTTATTTCACTTGTTTATTAACAGAAAACTATGTCTTTTAGAATTTAGATTAGAATTTAACTAATATTGAACTTAAATTTTTTTAATATTTCAGATACCTTGTGACTTACTCTCCAGTATCTGAAGGTCCTGGAGATGCCAAGCGTGTCATAATCTGGGATGTACGTACAGGAATAGAGAAACGATCATTCTCAGTAGAAGGCACTACCATCTGGCCTATCTTCCGATGGTCTCCTGATGACAAGTTCTTTGCTCGTCTAGGACCAGACATGCTTAGTGTGTATGAAACACCAGTAAGTAACATTTCTTCTTCTATATTTTTACTTATGAGGGGACAAAGCACTTAAATATTCTATGTATATTTCCAGTCGTTTGGTCTTCTTGACAAGAAGAGCATTAAAATAACTGGTATCCGTGACTTTGCATGGTCACCTACAGATAATGTTCTTGTGTACTGGGTAGCAGAAGACAAAGATGTACCAGCTAGAGTGTGTCTCCTTGAAATACCAAGGTAATACATTATATTGGAACTTGTATTTAATTAGTGGCATCAACATGATGAGAATTTATATCAAATGTCAGACAAATTTAATATGGTGTCTAAAAAGGCTTAATCTTTTCTGAATGGTGTTAAATACTGAATTACTATTTCACGATGAGTAGTATTTGATATTAATTGATGTTTTTAACTTAATTTTTACAGTCGCAATGAAATCCGTGCCAATAACTTGTTTAGTGTTGCTGATTGCAAGATTCATTGGCAAAAATCTGGAGATCATTTGTGTGTAAAAGTAGATAGATACAGTAAAGTTAAGAAGGAAAAGAATGAGGTGAAGTACAGTGTAAGTATTGACATTCAAATTAATATTACTTATACAGTAGAGCATATAATAATTATTTTATTTTGATATGTAGGGCATGTACTACAATTTTGAAATCTTCCATATGAGAGAAAAGTTGATTCCTGTTGATAGTGTAGAAATCAAAGAATCAATTCAAGCATTTGCTTGGGAGCCAGTTGGTCTCAAATTTGCTGTAATTCATGGTGACACTCCAAACATCAATGTTAGCTTCTATGGAGTTAAAATGGGACAGTCTCCATCACTGCTCAGTAAGTAATTGCGTAGTATCAATCAATGAGGAAGAATAACCTTCGTATCTGTTCTGAAAAAACGCATTCTTTGTAAACAAAAAATTTTGAAATTATATTTTTGTTAATATAAAAGTTCCCTTCACTTTTTTTTTTTTTTTTTTTTTTTTTTTTTTTTTTTTTTAACGTAGATAAGGGATTATTATATTTTGACTTAAAGAGGAAGTTCAGGGTTTACAATATAGCTTCTTCAATGCTAGATTATGAGAAGAACTGTTCATAAACTTGACCTAAAGCCCTGCAAAATTGTGATCATCCTGCGAGATATGCAACCTGTGCCGTATCTTTTACATCATAGTTACGGCTTTACTATAGAAAATGGAGTAGCAAGCTGCATATATCACAGGATGAGCCTAAGTTTGAGGGGCTACGATGGGGCTTTGGTTGGGACCTCATATGTTAGCCAATGAACACTATCTCATTATCTAACATTGAAAAAGCCATGTTGTAACCCCTGAATTTCCCCTTTAAACATAAAAGAAAAGTAAATAATAAATAGCAATATATCAACCTCAATGTTTTTTACCTCATTTTTATAAGAAAATCACAATGATGAGAAATTCAAATATTTCCAGACAAATATAACATGGTGCTATAAATGGCTTAATCTTTTCTGAGTGATATTATCATTTAAAGCTAAAACAAAATTTCCATTACTGTGATCATTGAAAAAAACACATAGATATTTTATTAATGTTATTATTTTGAATTACAGAGCGCTTTGAAAAGCGTCAATGCAACCATTTGTTCTGGTCTCCCACTGGGCAGTTCGTTGTGCTGGCTGGATTACGTAGTATGAATGGCTCTCTTGACTTTGTTGATACAAATGAGTTTGTTGTGATGAACACTGGTGAGCACTACATGGCCTCGGACATTGAGTGGGACCCCACAGGACGTTATGTTGTAACTGGTGTCTCGTACTGGAAGCAGAAGGTAAATAATACAAGTCAAATGTCTCCATGAAAACAACTGATTTGCTGCTACAAATAAAAGAACACAATGATGAGAAAATTTCAAAATCGTCAGACATATAAATATGGTGCATAAAAAGGCTTAATCTTTGCTGAGTGAAATTTATTATTTCATGCAATTTAGTTTAGGGACTACTTAATTGGAACATCATTAATACTATGTGTTTCATTCAGGTGGATAATGGATTCTGGCTGTGGTCTTTCCAAGGCAAACGTCTGAAGAAATACAACATTGACAGTTTCTGTCAGCTGATGTGGCGACCTCGACCCCCTTCTCTGCTTAGTATTAAGCAGCAAAAGGAAATTAAAAAGAACCTTAAGAAATACACACCACAGTTTGAGAGCAAGGATCGCATGCGCATGACTCGTGCTTCTAAGGTATGAATTTGAATCAATCTCGGCTATGATCCTGCAATATGATTTTTCTTGTTGTCAACCATTGTTTATCAACATTTTCTTACTGTTATTGTAGGAATTGATTGAGAAGCGTTGCAAGCTTATGAGTGACTTCAATGATTATCGTAAGAAACATATTGAAACTTACAACAGCCAGAAAGCTCGTCGTTTAGAACTTCGTAACAGTAAGTATCTAACAACAAATAGTACAATTTTAATATTTTTAATAACACATATAATATTACAAATGATAATATGATATTTCTGTTTTCTTTTTCTCCCCAGATATTGACACAGATGAACTTGAGTCTGATACAAAGAATGTAGAGGAAGAGGAGGTTGAATTCTTCGTCAAGGAGGAAATTACATTATTAGACGAGTAGAGTTGCTTGCGTATTCCCACCCCTCTGTGAGAAGCACTGACAGCAAATACTAGCAGCAGCACATTGCAGTCAAGTATTTGCGACAACAACAAATCATAGTGCT